>CM053586.1:246136839-246176376 GCA_028646515.1 Pseudochirops corinnae
AAAAAATCTCCAGGGCCGGATGGCTTTACTAGTGAATTCTACCAAACATTTAAAGAACAGTTGACTGCAATACTTTACAAACTATTCAGGAAAATTGGAGAAGAAGGAGTCCTACCAAATTCTTTTTATGAGACAAATATGGTACTGAACCTAAATCGGGAAGAGACAAAAAAATTTCTTATGAATATAGATGCAAAAATTCCAAATAAAATATTAGCAAAAAGACTACCAAAAACCCCACTAATTCTAGGTCTGCATTCTAAAAAGATCATAAAAATGGGGAAAGGACCGACATGTACAAAAATATTTGTAGCAGTTCTTTTTGTGGTGGCCAAAAATTAGAAATTGAGGGGATATTCATCAATTGGTGAATGGCTGAACAAGTTGTGGTATATAAATGTAATGGAATAGTATTGTTCTATAAGAAATGCTGAGCAAGTAGACTTCAAAAAACCCTGGAAAGACTTATATAAACTGATGCTGAGTGAAATGAGCAGAACCAGGAAAACATTGTACACAATAACAGCCATATTTTGTGATAACCGACCTTGACAGACTTAGCCCTTCTCAGTAATGCAAGGATCTAAGACAACTCCAAAAGACGAACAATAGAAAATGCTATCTATATCCAGAGAAAGAACTCTGGAGCCTGAACACAGATGGAAGCATACTATTTACTCTCCTTTTCTTTTGCTGTTTGTTTTGTTTCGTCTTTCTTGTGGTTCTTCTCATTAGTTCTAATTCTTCTTTACATCATGACTAATGTGGAAGTATGTTTAATATGAATGTATAAGTAGAGCCTATATCAAAGTGCCCACCTTCTTGGGGAGGAGGGAGGAGAGGGTGGGGGAGAAAATTAAAAACTCAAAATCTTATGGAAGTGAATGTTAAAAAAGAAAATGGAAGTGTGCGGCTAGCTATGTCTAGGGGCTATTCTTAAATAAACAAGAGACAGAAATCATCAATCATAAAAAAAATCACCAGTACCAAATAGTTTTTTGGGTAGCTACATGGTGTGGTGGATAGAGAACAGGACCTGGAGTGAAGAATACCTGAATTCAAATCTGGCCTAAAACACTTGGCAACTGTGTGACCCTGGGCAAATCACTTAACTCTGCCTCAGTTCCTCATCTATAAAATGAACTGGAGAAGGAAATGGCAAACCATTACAATATCTTGTTTTCTTTAGAGGGAGAAAAGGCAAAGAAATTGGGGGTAAGAAACTTACCCAAGGTCACATGGCTAGTTAAGTGTCAAATATCTGAAGCTGGATTTGAACTCAGGTTTTCCTGACTTCAGAGCCAGTGTTCTATTCACAAGCCACTCAACTACTCCCCATTACGATGTCTTTGCCAAGAAAACCCCAATAGGATCACAAAGAGCCAAACATGACTCAATAACAACAAAAAATTTTCAAAGATTACTGTTTTATAACGTAATTGCTATTAGGACAGGATTTGTCTCATAAAACAGTCTTCCCCCTAAATAGAGCAACTTAGCTATATAGATTTCTCTCTTTCTTTTATCCTTTCCTAGCATTTGATCTGCTCAGTAGAACACAGGTAAAGACAAACAGACCTCTTAAGCAGAGAGCTTTCTGTGAAACAACCTTAATGTTTAGAATTAGGTTTTAGCTTCAGGTTAAACCATCACCAGGTTTTCTTGGTGGTCTCCATGTATTGTCTCCTCCAGGGTGATAGTAAGAGTGGTCTGGAATCCTCCTGATTCATTCTCAGCTCCTCTTCCTTTTTATAATATTTAAAGAGTGTTTCCTTCTCTGTCCACTAGGGTCCTCCCCAATGTTTCATTATAGTGTGAAGGTGATTCTGAGTTCTTGAAAATTATACTTGCAAAGGATAAGGTCTTGCAGATCCTCATAAAGGTGGAAAAGTTTTGAGTACAAGTCTATTGTGATATCCATACTAGATTCAGAGAGCTCATTACCAGTTTGTTCATAGGCAGTTATGGAAGACTGTCTACTATGTCTTTTGATTTGATGTTAAACATACAGCACACTACAGCACAATGTTAATGAGATATACTATCTTCCCTGCCCATTAATAGGCCTCACATGGAACCCATTAAGGGAAGTTTGCTTAGGGGAGGCTTGCATGTAGGAAGGCTTTCACACCTTTTGCTAATTTCTAATTAGGTACTGAGTCACAAGAGTTGTGATGCCTTCTGGCTCAGAGAAGTATATATATATATATATATATATATATATATATATATATACTCTGAGTTGGGGTATTTTGCTTTGGGGGCTTGCTTAAGAGAAGGATCTTGTGATTCCCTGGTTGAGATTCTGAGTGGCCATATGTTCAGAGCTCCCCAGCTGCTCAGATGTAAAGGCTCTCTTAATCCAGGGACGTATGTAAGGTGTATAGTTGATTCAGGCTGTCAGAGCCCTGTCTGTTGGTTTTTATTTCTCTGCTTGTATTTTCTTTCCTAGTAAAGCAGATCTAAGAACCTATGCTAGCAGTCATCCTGGGTAGGATAGTATGGTTGCCCCTACATGTTCCCCCATCCCCCATCCCCCATCCCTACGCCTGCCTCCCCTCCCCACCAAAACAGATTGGTTGAGTACATACCAACAAAACCATAGATCCTCAAAGTATTTCCTTTTAATCCTTTGGAAATACCATTCCTATTGGCTCTTAGAGCCTACACACAAATAATGGAGGTCCCTATGGGAGTCTGCAAGGCCCAGTATAGGAAGAATTGGTGTCTCAGATAAAATATTTGATGTCACAGAACTAAGTTCAGTTTCCTAAAGACACTTAGGGCAAACTATAGTCCTATAGGATCATGGGATTTAGAACTAAAAGGGGTCTTAGATATATAGTTATCCTTTCCATATCCTGACTTTCCCCTTTGTGGTCTTGATATATTGTGAATTGGCATAAGAAATTAAATTGGAATTTGGGGGAAATTTTGTAGAAGTTACAGATGACCCTTGAAGGCCAGCAGATGACATAGAGCCTATGACCAAATACTTAACCCAAATTTTATAGTAAGGTACTATAAATACCCCATAAAAGAAAAAGAAAAAAAAATTAGACTTCTTCTCTGGTATGAAAGGAGGGCCAAAAAATTTTACATGAATTTTCTAGATCATGGGGCCCTGCTCCCCTAACCCGTACAGTGTGGAAAGGATAACTATACCTTAATTCTTTCCCCTTATTTGATAGATGAACTCAGATACCAAGGTCCAGAGGATGCTACTTTCTCAAAGTTATATATATAAGTGAGGAGCAGAATCAGAATTTGGAATCAGTTCCAAATCCAGGGCTCTTTCCTTTACCACCTCAGTTACTGGAACTTCCCTCAGTGCCTGGGGCCTCCTCACCCTGGAATATTTATGTTCCCCTGGGACATTCCTCCATCAAGGCAGCTCCTTTCTCCCACTGGGACATTTCTCCTGGAGCCTCCATTTTGGGGAGGGGCCCAAGCTGGCCCAACATCATTCTCCTCCCTCCTCTGCTCCTGACTTTCTGGACTTTGTCACCGTGCCCCCACTCAGGTACCTTTCGTGCTCTTCCTTCCCTCCCACGCCTCCTTTTGGCTCTCCTTGGTGTCTTGTCTTCCCCATTAGAAAGTAAGTTCCTTCAATCCATGGGCAGGAACTATTTTCACTTTATCTTGTATTTGCAGCCCCAGGACTTAACACAATGCCTGGTGTGTAGTGGGAGTATAATAAATGCCTGTCACTTTCCTGACTCTACCTCCTCTTGGTTAAAAATAAGGTGTATAGTGTGGTACAGTGAATAGAGCACCAGTCCTGGAGTCAGGAGGACCTGAATTCAAATCCAGACTCAGACACTTGACACACTTACTAGCTGCATGATTTTGGGCAAGTTACTTAACCTCAATTGCCCTGCCCTCCCCCCCTCCAAAAAAAAGTAAAATAAAAATAAGCTGTATAAGATGATTCTAGAGTAAGTAGAGCATATATAGGGAAATTCCAAGATATGTTAAATTCCTTAACCAGATTTGCTCTGGAATTGTTGGTATCTACTTGATAAGGTATGAATTTTCTTTGCTTCTGAGGCCTCCTTAGCCCACTGATAGCACATTAATGATGATTTCTCTTTAATTTTAGAGTACCTAGACTCTACCATTGGAGACAGAGATATGAGACACAGAGACAATTATAACCAAGGCAGTCAGAGAGAGGCCAATTTGACCAGGCTCTAGTTCTCTGGAGGAAAGCTGGCACAGTCCCATGCATGCCCTCCAGAGAACATGGGTATCAGGAAATCAGGTCACCCCAGAAGAGTAAGGTCCTACAGAAAGGAAGGCCCCCAAAATGGCAGCAGATGAAGAAGAACAAGTAGGAGAAAAGTGCCGCCCAACTGAAAGTGAACATGGCAAGCCTGAATGAATGAAGGGGGAAGCCTGCCCAGCTGGGCAGCATCCTGGGAAAACTCTTAGGCCTAGAGATGATTACAGAAGTAGACCTGGAATCAGGAAGACTTGAGCTCAAATCTAGGCTCAGATACTCGGTTGTATGACCCTGTCTTTGTCTGCTTCATTTTCCTCATCTGTGAAATTGGTGTAACAATGATAGCACCAACCTTTCAGGGATGTTGCGAGGGTAAAATGAGCCAACACACGTCAGGTGCTTTGCAAATCTTAAAGTACTACATCAGTGCTGGCTACCATTATTATTGAGAGTCATCACCAAGGAGCAGTGAGGAAGAGAGCAACAGCATGGAGGGGCAAACTCAGACTTTGTCCTCCATTGGTACAGAGAAGAGAAGGGTTACACCAGGGTAGGGAACTTGAGGCCTCAAGGTCATGTATGGCCCTCTAGGTCCTCAAGTGCCGCCCTTTGACTGAATCCAAACTTCACAGAACAAATCCCCTTAATAAAAAGATTTGTTCTGTAAAACTTGGACTCAGTCAAAAGGCCACATCCAATGACCTAGTAGGCTGTGTGTGACCTTGAAGCCATAGGTTCCCCACCCCTGGACCATTAAACACACAAAGAATAGATGAGCTCATGTTTCTGAAAGGACTGAGGGGAAGCTCTCTCATCTATTCAACTTCTCTGAGTAACCAGTTGGGCCCATAGAGAGTGCATTCCTGAACTACACAGACTTGGGCCTGGGTTTGAATCCTGCCTTAGCTTACTACTAGCTGTGTGATCCTGGCAAGTCATATAACATCCCTAGGCCTCAGTTTCCCCATCTATAAAAAGAAGAGTATAATAGCACCTACCTCACAGAGTTGCAAATGCAACAATGTAGATAAAGTGCTTTGGAAATCCATATTCTGGTTTATTATTACCATTATCATCATCCAGTATTAGCAGCAAATCTATTTTCTAGAAGCATTTAAATCTTGATATTTAATACCTTCATAACTTTGAACTTAGCTTCCCATTTCCTCATATGGGCGGAGGAGGGGGGTGGTTAGTGGAAATTTGGACTATGTGGCCCCTGAGGTTTCTTGTAGTTCTAGATCTGGAATCATTCCTATGTGTTATATAGATTTGGAAGGAAGCTAGTTTTCCTTCACTTTTATTATCTTTTCTTGTTCATTTCTTCCCTTTAGAAGGGAGTAATTATCTGTCACTGGTATTCAAAGCCTTTTCACTTCCTGAATGTCATGAGGACAACAATATTCTGAAGATAATTTATCAACAGATTTATTTTCACACATTATGTTTCCTTTCTAATTAAAAAAAAATCTAAAGAGAAAGTCATCTTTCCTAAAGTGGTTAAGGGTGTGTGTGTGTGTGTGTGTGTGTGTGTGTGTGTTTGTGTGTGTATGTGTGTGTATGTGTGAGTGTGTATGTGTATGTCTGAGTGTGTGTATGTGTGTGCATGTACAGGTGCATGTGTGTGCATGGATGCATTTCACAGCTCCCTTTAGAAATAGACCAGCTGAATCTTTCTGAAATTGAAGTTGAATTTTTAAAAAGTCTATTGCTTTATGTTTCACAGCTGGTTTAGGCCTTAGGATAGGAAGGGAATGGCCATCTATATCAATAACTACATTGCTGTTCTCATTGGGAGCTTGAAATAATGAGGTTCCTGTCTCTAAGCTAGAGACAGGGTTGTGAGAAAAGAAGAGAGAGGGAAGGGGCAGCTAGGTGGTGCAGTGAATAGAGCACTGGCCCTGGAGTCAGGAGGACCAGTTCAAACTCAGCCTCAGACACTTTACACTTACTAGCCGTGTGACCTTGGGCAAATCACTTAACCCTAACTGCCCTGCCCTCACCCCTGCAAAAAAAAAAAAAAAAGAAGAGGGAAGGAAGATTGTAGAATTTTTTTTAAAGAGAAGAACAGGACTGACTTTGTAAAGAATTATATGGGTGAAGATTGGTTAGGGGAGTTCCCCAGGAGTGCCTTTCTCCTTTTGTGTCCTTCTGCTTCTCCTCAACCTCTCAGCATCTTCATGGTCTCCCTCTCCGTTCCCACCAGCTGTCAGGAAAAGCTCTGATGAATCATCCCCATTAAGAGGCACGTGATCAATACGGTTTAGTGTGCTGAACACTGCCCTCCCTCCAAATATTTTCTTTTTAATCCTTGGCAAAGAAGTCTTTAGCCAAAGGAATAAATAACAGTAACTCATTTCTACAGCATCCGGGGGCAACTCTGGGAAGTACCCACGAGTTAAGTAGTGAAAGCAATAACCTTTATACATATGGAGAAACTGATTCTAATTGTGGAATCTTAGGCATCAGTGAGCAGGCAGAGGATGTGGGGAAGAGGGCGTTGTTCTCTCCAAGTTTATGACAATCGTATCCTCTAATCTGAAGCCTGTGCTGCTGATAGAAGAGGAGGGGAGAAGGCAGCAAGGGGAACACTGGTTAGTTCATTCAATCAACTGGGAAACATTCATGGAACCTGGACACTGGACTGGACTTTGGCAAGATAGAAAAGGAACCGGTAAATACCCTTCCTTTGTTCTTGGAGTTTTTAATGAGAAAGAACGCTCATACCCCCAGATTATTTCCTATTAGGCAATCCAGTGATCTGGTAGGAAGAATTCACAGGAGGGCATGAATAATTTGGGATTTAAAATGTCAGAGTTGGAAGGGACTTTAGGATTAGCTCATTTGACCCCCTCACTTGCAAAAGATGAAAATGATACCAGCCTAGACTTTGGTGGCTTTTACCTATCAACCACCAGGACGTTTGCTCTCCTTTCTCAACTGGTTCAGTACCTGGCCCACAGTATCCCTCTTGACCTCTAATCCTTACCCTTATTACATAGCACCAAAACGTATTCTGTAGGCTCGGTCCCCAGCCTGAAGTGTCCACAGAATGTGCACTTCTCCACATCTGCCAGAAGTGAGATGGGAGATTTCTAGCTGTGAGTATCTTTACAAGCTCATCCCAGTATCACCAAGAGGGTGATTCAGTCCCAAGAGTGAAGGTGAGACCAATTTCAATGGACAGAGGGTGGTAGAAGAAAACATTAGCAGAGGATAATTGCACCAAATTTTTTTTTCTGGGCATACTGTGTATAATCTGGAAAGGCCTCTGTCAATTCTGAATTTTTTTTGCTTTTATTTGTTTTTTGAGGGGGGAAGGCTGGGCAATTGGGATTAAGTGACTTGCCCAAGGCATGGCTAGTGTTAAGTGTCTGAGGCTGGATTTGAACTCTGGTCCTTCTGATTCCAGGGCCCGTGCTCTATTCACAGTACCAACTAGCTGCCCTTAGTTCTGAATTTTCAAAGAAAGTATTACTCCTTGTTAGGTGTTGTGGTGTTCCAGAAAAACCTCTGGTTTTCTGGGCTTGGATTTTTATTTTTTTTTTAATTTCTGATAAGATCTCTCTACTGTAGACATGCTTCCTACTCCTTCTTCCTTTCATTGTCTTCCCTCTCCTTTTTCTCTATAACCCATAAGCTGAGAATCTTCCTTGCTGCTACTTTCCAGCTAGTTAATTAGCACTTCCTAGCTAATTGGTACTTATCTGCCTATGACACCAGAGAGTGAAAACTAATTAGAAACACTTAGCTGTTCAGCCTAAAACAACTGTCTTTCTTTGATATCAGGGAATGAGTCCGTTGTCAGCTCCAGAGGGTGCCCCTTCCTGGACCATCAGTTCTCTTACCCTTGAAAATTATTGCACCTAAGGCCTGAAGTCTCTGTATTTAGCCCCCTCCACACCCAAATTTTACCCTTGTCTTTCAAGATACTATGATCTAAATCTATCCTTATCCCCTCTTTAACCCCCTCCCACTCCACAACCTCCTCATTCCTTTGGATCATAGGATAATAGAATCATAGCTCTAGGGTCGTAAGGGACTTCAGAAGACATGTAGTTCAGTCCTTCCATTTTACAGATGAGAAAAGTTTTTTTTTTAACTTTAACCTGCTATATAAATGAGAATTATGATGAATAAACAGCATAAAATTATATCAAACCATGGAGTGTTTTTGCTAAAAAGACTTGTGGTATTTGTCATGAAGACATCTTAATTTTTTTTTCCCAAACAAGATATACTAGCTTGTGCTGAATCACATTTAGAGTACAACCCTGTGGTATTTATTTAATCTTAGCTGCTGGGTGGAGCATTAACCTGGAGTTCAGGGGACCTTTCACCATCATTCATTTGCTAAACAAACATTTATTCAGTGCCTACTGTGCTGAGCCCTGCCAGGTGCCAGGCACTGTTAGAGATGCAAAGCTCTCCAGGGCTTTACAGTCTAACAGGTGGATAAGACTCAATCAAAGTAGAAAGTAGAAAACTACAATATACAGTGTTACTTGGCAAATGGAGCCTCCTGGAAAGCTACAGCCATTTTCAAGGTGGCACCTTCCATCACCAGGAGAGGAACCACCGTAGTATAGGCTAGAAGAAATGCAAAAGTGACAAGGGGTGGGTGCATGTTAGCTTTAGAATTAGAGAACGTGGATGGAACTGTAGTTACTTTTGAGTCATCTTGGACCTATCATTCCCACTCTTTCCCCTACTTCAACTTGCAGCTTAAATATCAAGCCAGGTTACTGTCCTCAGTTTCCTTATGAGGCATTTGGATTAGATGCACTCCTAAATCCTATGACATAAGTGCTTTAGAAATGGCAAAAATGGCATATAAAGTTTTGTGTAGCACTGGGGCCCTCTGATGTGCCCTTTAGGTGTCTATTTCCAGATCCATATTACTCAAAGGGCCTATTTCAATCTATAGCTCAAGAAACCCCACTGCCCATAAGTATCTCTCAAGCCAAAATAATAATGTGACATCATAATAAAAAAAAGTAAAGAAACACATAGTGAAAGAATGAAAAGTAAATAAGCATTTAAATTAAACAGAGAACATTCTCATTATCCACTTCCCATAGCTGCCACCTCCTAAAACTTCATTTGTTGTGGTTGTTTCAGTCGCGTTCAACTCTTCGTGACTCCACTTGGGGTTTTCTTAGCAAAAAAATACTAAAGTGGTTTGTCATTTCTTCTTTTTAAATTAAAACTTAAATATATAATAAGAAAAGAAAAAGAAACATAAACTTATATATTAAACCTTAAATATAAAATTAAATATATTAAAACTCAATAGATAAAAACTTAAATATATTAAAATTTAAATGTAAAATAAGAAAAGAAAAAAACATCATGTGTACAGCAGAATGTAGGAGAGGAGACACAATATATAGCAATATATTTCCATTTCAAGAAAGTCTATATATTAAATATTGTGTTGAGAGTTGTCAATCTTTTCTTTGCTTCTTTGTAGGTTTTCTTTCATTCTCTGCTGTACGCTTTTTATATTGTTGCCATTTCTTTCTCCAGCTCATTTTACAGATGAGGAAACTGAGGCAAACAGGGTAAAGTGATTTTCCCAGGATCACACAGCTAGTAAGTGTCTGAGGTCAGATTTGAACTCAGGGAGGTAAGTCTTCCTTATTCCAGGACCGGCACTCTATCCACTGCACCGCCTAGCAACTTGGAAAATAAATGTTGAGTTCTGTCCAACTCTTCATGACCCCATTTGGGGTTTTCTTGGCAAAAATACTAATTCTAAATATATCCTATCCACTGTGCCACCTACCACCTAGGCACATCTTCCTATTCCTACATGGTTTTGATTTCTCCCATCACTAGAATACAAATCTCTTGAGGGTAGGGACTGTCTTACTTTTATATCTCCAGTGCTTAGTTCCTGGAATATAGCAGGTGGCTAACACGTACTTATGGGTTCATTACTGAGGAGAGTTTGGATGTCAGGTCACTGACTGCGGAGGATGGCATCATTCCCCCAAACCAAGTAGACCCATTTTCTTTCAAGTCTCTCTTTAAACTTTAAACTTCGCATTGCAAACTGTTTCAATATCCCCTAGCCAGGAGTTGGGGTTCATTAAGGGCTTTAAATGTCAATTAGAAGATTAAAAAAAAAAATCTCAGATACAATAGGAAGTCAGTAAAGCTAACAAGAGTCTCAGCCAAGATCAGATTTACCCTTTGAACTCTTCAGATTGATCCTGGGGTGTTCCTTCTGCAAGGTTAGTCCTCTATTGTCTCCGGCATCAGTTCAGCTGTCACTGATCAGATTAGTTCTTAGATCTTATTGTACTCCCTTGACTGAGATAAATATTCCCTTCAGGTTTTCTTTATCAAGTGAAAAAGTTGCTGAGTTCAGGAACCAGTCTCTTTAAACTCAGCATCAATTCTTCTTTTCTATGAAAATAACAACTGCTGTACTAGTTTGGGAAAACTCTTGACCTTCATCCCATTTCATCTCAGTAAGATTGGACAGCCTGGGTTCTCCTTTACACCTATGATGTCTCCTCTTATTCATATCTTCCACTTTGTTTCTGAGATGGGACTTTATAACGAGACTGAACTCTTCCCCATTGCACGTTCTCAGATAGGTCCTACCTCCCACAGCAGATCAGGAGAAGGCTAGGTTTCATCCCCATTGAAGTCTTTAATTCTTTTTTTCCCCTTTGGTAAGTAGTGTTGTTCCAGGTATTGGTACCATACATTGAAAATATTATGGAGAGTTTGGGGTCAATAAAAGTGCTTTGAAGTTTCCTGAAAGTATTCATTTGGTCCTATTCCTCTTTTTCAACTCTGGGCCCAGCTCATTGTCCATCTGTATTGTCTAATTGAGATGTATGGACTGTTGGACAGGTTCTATGTGGTAACAATTCAGATGTATGTTGAAATCTGGACAACACAGATTTATCATCTATTTAGTATTTACTTATAGCACCCAGTGTTTGCAGGCAGTATCGCATCCAAGTATTAAGCAGGCCTGACCCTACTTATTTTCGGAGATCAGACAAGATCACCTTCCTGATGTCATGGTCCTCTTCAAGAACAAAGGACAAACAACAACCTCTGGGAGTAGAGATGGAGCTGCCCACTAGGGACCAAACTTCCACTTCTTTTTTCCTTCCTTCCTTCCTTCCTTATTTCCTTCCTTCTTTCCTTCCTTCCTTATTTCTTTCCTTCCTTCCTTCCTTCCTTCCTTCCTTCCTTCCTTCCTTCCTTCCTTCCTTCCTTCCTTCCTCCCCCACCGCTCTTTTTCTTTCTTTCCTGCCAGTGCTCTGCCCAAAGAGAATGTAAATTTTAATCTCTGAATCTTCTTTTGTTTTGTTTTTTTTTCTTAAAGACCAGCTTTAAACCCAATCACTCTGGTCCCAGACTAAGCTCTTACTTGATCACTGTTTGGGCCCTGATTGGTTCAGGATGAATGTAAATAACAATTATTTCTGTTTTGTCCAGAAACTTTAGGGTCTTCCCGCCCTCCCCCCATCCCCCCATCATGTTTGTTTTTTTTTTTGAAGAGGCTATTCTTTGCCTCATTTTTTTTTCTTATTAAGCCTTAATCACTGAATGGGCACTGCCCCAGTCAAACTAAGATCTGTTAAAGATCTTCGCTTGAAAAGGTCAAGTTCTCCCACTGCATCCTGTGCCATCTCCACTTTTCCTGATCCATATCTGGCCACTGGACCCATATAGCTCTGGAAGGGAAAGTAAGTGTGGTGGCTTTGCACAGCTCTCCCAAACTTAAAACCAATTCACTTGCATGTCATGGCATCACCTCCCTGATGTCATTATTCTCTTCAAGAGTCAAGGACAAATAGCAGTCTTTACTACATGGATGGACACATCAAATTACATTTACTGACCTCAGAGTTCACTTAGGATGTTCTGCAGTGTCTTGGGGTATTGATGCAGTCAACACAATGTCCTTTGTAAAAATGAAATTTTGGAGGACCTCCCAATCCATCCATTCATCCATAGGGAACCTTTCTCAACCCAAATGCTGTACTGGACCTCCTCTCACAGTGGCAAATAATTTGGGTGAATCTCCATACTTCAAGCTTCTCCTAATGCTCATCAGAAAGTCACTGGTTAATCTTAAGGTTCTTTCTGCTGTTACATCCACCAAGGAATCCTGAATGATCTTACTATATGGATAGGGGACATTTCGTTATTAAAAAAATCCCATAAAGCAGCGTTTTGTTCTACTGAGTCAAAAACTTTTCTTTGATCAACAAGCCGTAGACCCAATGGAATCACATAATCTCTACACCTTTCAGTCAACCATAACATGATCAAACTTTTGGTTGCTCAATATAATTTATGAAAGCCTGCTTATTCCTTCCTAATACTTTCATTGAGGATGCTTTCAACTGATCTATAGATGACATTCATGAAAGCTTTGCATCAGTGAGATGATAGGGATATAGATTAGGAGTTGCTGATATTCTTTTGGTTACTTTTTCGTTGTTATTGAAGAGACTTTTGTTATCATGAGATTGTTTTCCCCTATGATTTTTATATCTTCCTCTTCCTTGAAATATAACTGATCCTAACAAGATTATACAACTAATTGAAAGAAAACTAATTCAATTTAACTCAACAAGTATTTATTAAGCAGTAAGTCAGTCAATTAACAAGCATTTATTAAGTAATATATGCTAGGCATCGTGTGAAGTGTTGAAAATACATGTATGTACAAGACATACAGTATAAACAGCCCCTACTACATCCAAAACGCTATACTCTGTGTCGATAATACAAAGACACAATATAGTTTCTGTCATCAAAGAATTTGTAATTTACTGGGGTGAATATGACAGAAGTCAAGAGGTTAAAAGGTGAATAGGTAATTTAAAAGGTGGAGGCAATGATTGTTGATTTTTATTTTTAAAAATCAGAATATGGTAGTAAAAGGGAGGAGATATATAAAATGATAGTTTGAGGGATGGCAGAGTCAAACGGAAGGTTTTTGTTTGTTTTTTAGAGGATAGGAAGAGCTATGAAAATAGGAAAAGGACCCATATGTACAAAAATATTTATAGGAATTCTTTTTGTGGTGGCCAAGAATTGGAAATTGAGAGGATACCCATCAATTGAGGAATCATTGAATAAATTGTGGTATATGACTGTAATGGAATACTATTGTGTTATAAGAAATGACATGCAGATGGACTTCAGAAAAACATGAAAGGACTTAACATGAAACAATGCTGAGTGAAGTGAGCAGAACCAAGAGAACACTGTACACAGTAACAGCCACATTGTGTGATGACTAACTTTGATAGAATTGGCTTTTCTCAGCAATTCAAGGATCTAAGACAACTCCAAAGGACTCATGATGGAAAATACTATTCACATCCAGAGAAAGAACTATGGAGTCAGAATGCAGATAAAAGCATTCTATTTGCTCTCTCTCTCTCTGTTTTGTTTTTTCTTTCTTGTGGTCCCTCCCATTCATTCTAATTCTTCTTCACCACATGACTAACATGAAAACATATTTAATTAGAATGTATATGTAGAACCTATATCAGATTGTATGCCATCTTGAGAAGGGGGAAGGGAAGAGAAGCAGAGAAAATTTAAAACTCAAAAGCTTATGGAAGTGAATGTTGCAAACTAAAAATAAATAAATAATTTATTTTTTAAAAAAAGGAATAGGAAGATCTGAGCATATTTATACATGATAAGGAAAAGCAAACAAGGAAGACCGAAGATGAGAGAGGAAAGACACTAAGAAAGAAAAAGAAAGAGAAAGGAAGAAAAAAGGAAAGAAAAGAAAAAGAAAAGAGAAAGAAAGAAAAACAGAGAGAAAGAAAGATGAGAGGGGATAAGGAGAAACAAGGAGAGATGAATATGGCACTGGTGACTTGAGTCTTTACTAAATACATAATTTCTCAGAAGTTCAACAAGCTTCATTCTCCTATATGAGCCCAGTAATGTTTTATAAATACCTCTACTTTGGTTTGGAGAAAGAAAAGATTTTCCTTTTATTTCCCTATTTTCCTCATTGCTCTGTATAAAACCTTCTCACAACTGAAGCTTATTCAGATGCTGAAAGACAAGCCAAGTCATCCCCAGCTCAGCATCAGGAGCTTGGAAAATTGTAAGGCTGCAAGGATAAAAAAAGGAATAAGATTGTTCTGTTAGGGAGGATTGCCTCTGGATCTCCTTCCCAATGGGAGTGGATGTGACAGGAACCAAATCTTTGCAATTTTTATGCCATTTAGTAGTTCCACAAAATAACTTCAGGACTGAAGTATGCTAAATAATGGTTTGGCAGCCTGATCTGGAAGCTTCTGCAGATTGAAAGACCCAGTATCTAGGATCATGTGAGCATATGGATAGTGTAGATCTTTGGAAGAGGCTAAATTCTCTGGGGGACTAGGTATTAACATAACAGGGGTTATATCTTTGCCCACATGATGAACCCTGAGCCATTTGTCTGAGGACAGCCCCAATCATAAAACAGAAACCAGTTGGTAAGACGGTCAAAGAGCAGAGGAGTCAAGGGTTGAAGTAACAAAAGATACTTGCCAGAAAGAACATTTGAGCAGTGGAGTTTCAAGGTTGAGAAAGGGATGGCAGTTGGAGGAGTTTCTGTACCTGGTTTGCCCTTGAGTACACTCTACTGCTCTGTGAGCACCTATCTAGCCTTCAGGAAACTTCAGAACCCTACAAAAGCCCAACCACTGAGCAGCTGTTCCAAGAAGCAGTCAGATAGGTAGATCAAAGACTATCGTCAGTGAGAGAATGATAAGGCAATCATGAGATGGGCTCAGGATGGATTAAATTTTATGTCTGAAAGTCTATATCTACCGAGATGTATGAATAGAGATGAGTCTTGGGGAGTTTGCCTGTGAGTATCTTGAGAACAGGGACTGTGATTTGTTTGTTTGTTTATTTAGCCTTTGTATTTTTAGCACTTAGCATAGCGTGCAGCACAGAGTAGATCCTTAATAAATACTTGTAGATTTGATTTTCTTCACCTTGCCTGAGATTCATAGAGATTAAGTGACTTGCCTAGGTCACACAGCTAGTTAAGTATCAGAAGTGGGATTTGAACTTGGCTCTTTTGAGTTCAACTCTGGAATACAATACTGTGTATAGATACTTACTTAAATGTAGATAAATACATACATGCAGACATACATATGTTTTGCCCATAAAAGCATCCATATAACTCAAGGTAACCCAGAAGAAAGTGATGAACACCAGTCTTTGAGACACATCAGACTGACATGATTATACAGGGTGTCTCTAAAGTCTGGACACATAGGATATCTCATTAACTATGCATATTTTCAAGAAATGAAATTTTCAACAACATTTCATTTAATTAGCATAAATTTTAGCCATGACAATTTCACATGGTTCATTAGCTACTGGAGACTATTCCATATTAATTAGATTAATTTAATTAATTAACAAGCTTTCCTATGTGTTTCCTATGTCTTCCTATGAAATCTCATTTATGCTAATTAAATAAAATGTTGTTGAAAATTTCATTCACTTCATTTCTTGAAAATTTGCCTAGTTAATGAGATTTCCTATGTATCCAGACTTTAGGGACACCCTGCGGAAATATATGAGACACATGTATATACTCTCTCATATTCTGAGTGTGAAACAAAGATAGAGATTCTGTTTGGAGGACAAAGTTTAGTGTCTTTTCAGTGTCTCACACATCCATCAGGTAGAGAAAAAAAAATCCAGTGGGAAAATAAGATTTTTTGAAAAAATTATCAATCACTATTCAGAAACTGTCTGAAAGTCATTGGGGATGGTGAGATATTTTCACATAGTATCTTCCATTAAAGATAACAAAAATCCTTTACAGGATTTAACAATCCTTGTAATACTTCAGCTTAATAAGCAAGTGTTGACAAATATTTTTCTAGGACAAATTTCCAAGCAGCAGGGTGGTGGTAGGTTGGAAAGAGCTGGAGATTTAGCAAACCTGGATTCTAGTCTCTGGACTGCTTCACCTTGCTTTGTGACCATAGGCAAGACCCAACTTCTCTGGTACTCTGGTACTCAGTTTGCTTATCTGTAAAATAAAGGATTGAGCTAAAAGGTCTGTAAAGCCTCCCATTAGGCTTGAAAAATTTTAAATGCCATTTCAAAAACATCTCTGTTAAGAAAAAGCATTGTGAGTCTGTCAGTCAATAGCCCACTTCTTTTCTCGAATAAAATTCCAGTACAGCCAGAGAATTTGGATGCTTTCTTAAAATTCCTTGTAATGAGACATTCCCTGTGATCTCTTGGCACTAGAAATAATCACCATTGGATATACTTAACACCCATTCACCCACAATGGATTAGAAAGTGTTATATCTGAATAATGCAAGAGATCGCAGTGAGAAAGCTGCTCTGATACAGATGAGATCCCGACCCAGAAGCAAGTAGTCTATGATTGATTTAGCACCGGGTTCCCCATATATATGTGGGGTGTGTTGACTGAGAGACAGCACGGTATAATGAACAAAGAGAGAGTTTCCAAGTCAGGAAATTGGGTTGAAGGTCAGCCCCTGACACATACTATTTGAGTGATACTGAACAAGTAATTAATTACCCCAGGTAATACTCTTAACAGTTTAAGTCGCAAAACCATTTTGGATTTGCATGGGTAGACGGGGTTTCCTCATCAAAGAACTTGAGGCACTGATGAAATCACAGATTCACAAAACATCTTTAAACATTTGAATAGGAAGGACAAAACAGGCATTTTGGTGGGTTGTTGTTATTGTTGTTGTTTGAGTTGAGACCTGTGATTTCATTGGTATGGGGAATTTCCAGTGAAGAAACTCCTTACATTAATGTACTTCTGCATCTGTTCTGCAACTTTGGGTCTCAGAGAGCTGGGGGTGGGAGGTAAGAGTTTAAATGGTTTTCCACAGTCACTCAGCCAGTATAGTTTAGAGGTAGAATTTGAACTTAGGTCATTCTAATTCTGGGGCAGCTAGGTGGCACAATGGATAAAATGTTGGGTCTGAAATCAGGAAAGTATTGTTGGTGTTGAGTACTTTCAGTCGTGTCTGATTCTTAGGATTTTTCTTGGCAAAGACCTGCAAATACAGCCTCAGATTCTAGCTGTGTAACCCTGAGCAAGTCACTTAACCCTGTTTGCCTCAGTTTCTTCATCTTTCAAATGAACTGGAAGAGGAAATAGCAAACCACTCTCATTTATTTGCCAAGAAACCCCAAATGGGTTCATGAAGAGCTGGGCATAACTGGACATTTATTATCCGGGTAGCTAGGTGGCACAGTGAATAGACTGCCAGTCTCCTGGAGTAAAGAAGACTCATCTCCCTGAGTACAAATCTGGCCTCAGACACTTACTAGCTGTGTGATCCTAGGAAAATCACTTAACCCTGTTTGTCTTAGTTTCCTCATCTATAAAATGAACTAGAGAAGGAAACAGCCTATTACTTCAGTATCTTTGCCAAGAAAACCCCGAATGGGGTCATGAAGAGTCAGACAAGACTGAACAACAATGAAGCATTCTAATTCCAAGTCCCTATCTACCATAGCAGACTGCTTTTCTCTGTGTGTTGATGCTATCATTAAAAGTAATTTTTTTTTGGTTTTTTTTTTAATTAAAAAAAGAGTTTATAACGTGGAGAAAAATCAATGGGTAGTACAAACATCTGTCAGGATAAAACATGAACCAAGCAATAAAATTTGGAGTGAAATCATTATTATGGCCATTCGTCAATAACACTGGTAAACTCTGGCTATCTGTGGTCAAATGGACTATCGTCCTCAGCAATCTAAAGAAAGTCAACCCACTTTTAAGACATCTATTATGTGCAGAATTCTGTGCAAAGCCTAGGTGAGACAGCAAGGTGAAAAAGACCTGACAGTCTTCTGTGGAGGATAGTAGGCAGACAGACAGATAGACAGACAGACAGACACATACACACACACACACACACTCCACACCTGTATTACAAAATTGAATATAACAAGTACACAAGAGCACAAAGTGACATGAAAATAAAAATTGTGAAAGTCTTTGACATTCTTTCCACCTTATCTTTATGTCTTCTCTTCTACTACTTTTTCTACACTTTCCCTATGAAGTGGTGTTCCTGATCCCTCTTTCTTCCATCAAAACCTAAGCTGATATAATGCAGGGTTATAGGACAACTCCAAAAGACTCAGGAGGGAAGGAGATGTCTACATTCAGAGAAAGAACTAGAAAGAACAGAGTTTAAATGCAGATTGAAGCAAACTACCTGCTCTCCTTTTTCTTGTTTGGTCTTATTTCCTCTTTCCCATTGTTCATTCCATTGGTTACAATCCTTCTTTATAACCTGACTAATGTCCAGTGTGAAAGTATTTGCAGATCCTATACTTGATTGCATGCTGCCATGGCGGGGAGGGGGAGAAAATTTGAAATTCAAGGGGTTGTGGAGCTGAATCTTGTAAACTAAAAGTAATCAAACAAATTAATAAAGAAAAAAAAACCTAAGCTGATGGTCAGGTTCTTCCTAAGTGACAATGGTCATGGCTTAAGAATTCATCCCCCCGGAGCAGATTTACCACTGACAATCCTCTCCAGACTTAGCTAGACAGTTTCTCAGAAAGCAGATTCAATATGTCATTAGAACCCCAATCAGTTCACTGCAAGAATAGTAGAAAAAGCTTGTACCCTGTTAGCATGACCTTTGAGAATAGGCTCCCTTCTAAACGAGTCAGACTTAGGTGTCCCCATGAATAGTGGAGAGAGAACTCAACTCAAGAAAGAAACTTGAATTTGAATCTCAGCTCCTACATTGACTAGTTGTGACTTTGCAGAAACTCTCGTTAATACCTCTGAGCCTCAGTTTCCTCATTTGCAAAATGGCAATAATAATATTTGCAATATCTCATTCCATCTAGAGATGGGGAGGTGACATGGTGGATAGAATACTGGCCCTGGAGTCATGAAGTGTTGTTGTTTGTTTTAGTCGTGTCCAACTCTACTGACCCCATTTGAAGTTTTCTTGGCAAAGATACTGGAGTGATTTGTCATTTCTTTCTCCAACTCATGTTACAGATGAGGAAACTGAGGCAAACAGAAGTTAAGTGACTTGCCTTGAGTCTGAACCTGGATTTGAACTCAGGTCTTTCTTATTATAGACCCAGTGCTCTACCCATTGTGCCCCTTAGCTGCCCAACTTGCACCTGAGTGCAAGTCCAGACTCAGTCTTTAGGTAAGTCACTTAGCCTCTGTTTGCCTCAGTTTTCTTCAGTTTCTTTGACTGTAAAGTGGGGTTAATAACAACAACTACCTTGTTGAGTTGTTTAAAAGATAGTACTTAGCACAGTATCTGGCACATAGTAGGCACTATATAATGATTATTCACTTTTTCTCCCTTCCCATCTTCCCCATCTCCTACAGGATCTTGTCCCTTAATCATTCCCTTTCTTTCATCTTCATTCTCTCCTAATTTACTGCCTCCTCTGCCATTTACAAACATGGCTATGGGTTTCCCCAGTCCTTAAAAAACCTTCCCTTGGCCCTGAAATCCTCTCAAGCTATCATTTCATATTTCCTAGGAAGCATCATCTGCTCTCAAGACATTGATTTCTTCCCTTTCCACCTCCTTCACTCCCATCTAACTTCCTTCCCCAAATGCTCATCTGAAACTGCTATCTCCAAGGTTACCAGTGCTCTCTTAACTGCTAAATATAATGGCCTTTTCTCATTTTTCATCCTATTTGCCCTCTCTGTAGCTTTTGAAGCTGTCAGCGAACCTGTGTTCCCGGGCTCTCTCTATCCTCCCACATAGCTTCCACAATACTGCTTTTTAAAATTCTCTTTCAAAAAAAAATAATAAAGTTCTCTTTCTACCAGTGAGGCCATTCCTTCTCAATCCTCTTTTGAATCATTATCTTTTTTCCTGTCCATTAAGTGTGAGCCTCCCTTGACGTGCTATCTTAAGCCCCATCTTCTTTATACTCTTTTGGTTATTTCATTGGATTCTTTCCCCCCACCATGGGTACAATTCCTGGTTATTGGGGCTCCTGGACTCATCCTCCATTCCTCACCACATGTGGTTCCCCTTTCCACTTAGGGTGCCATATCCTTGCAAGTGGGTGTTCTGTCCATAGGAATGAAATTTTGGTCACATATTTTGAAAGCTATTTTCAGGTGGGTGGCACTAGATTTTTTTAAACTTCTATGTATATATTTATTATTTTTCAAAAATCTGGGACAATTTATATTTTTTCTTGTGCAGCTTTCATTCATGATTTTTTTTGAAATATAGTTCTAAATCCAGGCTTTAAAAAAACCAATTGTGTTTCAAATTGAGCTACTTGACTATACCTTTAAACTGCAATCAGTCCAAGCCTCTGTGGCTCATTGTTTAGGTTTTGAAGGTTTAAAATGAGTGTAAATAGCTGTTCTCTGTTCTGGCCAGAAATTTTGAGAGTCTTTCCCTCCCCAATTGGTATTTTTGTGATAGTAAATTAGGTCATATTTTGGTCTCAATTCTAACCTAGCTCTTACTCATTGAATGGAAGTTGCGTCAAACAAACTGAGATCTGAGAGAGATCTTAATTTAAAAAGGCCAAGGTCATCCTGGGTCATCCCCAGTCATCTTGACTTTTATATTGCTACTGGACTTTGATGATTCTGCAGGACAGACTTTTTGCAGCTCTGTTTCACTCAAATCCAATTCAGGAGCAAGTCAAGACATCACTCTTGTGATATCATTGGTCTTTTTTGAGAAGGAAAGAGGCACAATCATCCCTACTTTCCTCTTAAAGCATACTCAGTTGTCTCCTCCTATATGAGGTCATTCTTGATCTTTCCCAGAGGTAATCCACCTCTCCTCCTCCCTGGACCAAATGTAAGTTCCTTAAGAACAGGGATTGGGAATTCTGTCTTTTTATTCCCAATGCCTTGTACATAATCAATAAACAAACTTTTAATAAGCTCCTATTATGTGCTTGGTGTTGTCCTAAACTCTGGAATACAATATTGAAACAGTCCCTGTTCTCAAGGAACTTATATTCTAATGGGAAACTCTATCTATCTATCTATCTATCTATCTATCTATCTATCTATCTATCTATCTATCTATTGATCTATCTGAGATATGTGTAAAATATTATATGTACATATATGTGTTTAGATATATAGTATGCATATATAGCATACACACATATATATACATATATGTGTGCGTGCGTGTGTGTGTGTGTGTGTGTGTGTGTGTGTGTGTGTGTGTGTATCAGAAAAGGGAGACCAAATGCTACAATGGAGAGGCCTGACTTCGGAATCAGAGGACCTAGGTTTGAATCCTGTTTCTGCCAGGTATATCTTGAGCAAATCATTTAACTACTATGGGTCTCTGCAGCATCATCTATAAATTGAGGAGTTGGATATGATGATCTCCAAAGACCCTTTCTAGTTGTCAATCTAAGATACTATGAAATAGAAGGTAATCTCAGGAGAGACAGCACTCACAGCCAGGGGATAGGGTGGGGTCTTGAAAGGTCTCCTGCCTTTAAGCTTTGTTAAAATGCAATACCTGCCTCACAGTATTATGGTAGGGAAAAGTCTGCAAATGGTAAAGTTCTATAAATGTAAGTTGGTAAAGGTTTAATCAGCTGAGCTAACATAACTAAGCTATTTAATGGATAACTTTTCTCTGGCAACAATGCCTTAGTCCTTAATACTTTAGTCCCTAAGACATGCCTGGTGCTAGGAATTTCATGTGGAGAGGGAAAGATTGCTTATACCTTTATGGACCAATCTGTCATTCAAAAGTGAAAAGAGCAGAGTTCAAAGGCACAGGTCCACAGCAGCAACTGGGGCTTAGAGTTACCACTGTCTGGGAATTGCTACACAGTAATTTGAAGAGTTGGTTTTCTAATACATCAAGTGGGTTCTCTATTCACTGCACCACCTAGCTGCCCCTAATGGGTAGATTCTTAAGGAGTTTAAATATTTGTGAGTAAGTATTTGCATTGGGCAAGTGGACCAGAACAATCTGACACAAAGTGAGTCTGTGCTAGATTAATCTCAGTCCCTTCATGGAAAATGGATACAGAAAGATTGTGGGAGGATTTAGGGGTGGTCTAGAGGAGGAGTCTGGGGAGGGTCTGGAGGAGGAGTATAAGAAGGATCTTTGATAGAACTGAGGTGGGAATGGGATTAAAGATGGGAAACTGTTGAAGGCCACCTGAAGATGACAGACAAGGAAGGGCTAGGCTAGTTTAAGGGTAACAGGTTTGGGTATAAATATTTTGATAGGATCAAAGGCGGGAAGTAGCTGGACAAAGGAGGGCTAGGCTAGGTTAAGAGTAACAGAGATATGGGACTGGGGATAATGAAAGGCTTATGGCCTCAGGCAAATACCTCATCAAGTGGAAAGATTCAATCAGAGTTCAAGGGGTTTTCCAGAGCCTATACCCCATCATATAGGAACACAAATTTCTCTTCCTGTGTATAGGCATAACTCATTTTTTCCCCCAAGTTTTACATTTTACTCTTCTGTTCATTCAGTTCTGTGCCAGCTACTCATTCCAGTTTCTATAGCTGGGTTCTATGTTGATGACTGGGCAATGATTTGGGAAGACTCCTAAGAGGATGGAAGGAGGAAAGAAAGAAAGGGAAAAAGAAAGGAAGGAAGGAAGAAAGAAGGAAAGAAGGAAGAAATGAACATCACACAAATGTCACAGAATGTTATTATGCTGTAAGAAATGACAAACATGATGAATACAGAGAGGTGAGGAAAGCCTGGTCAGGAAAACAAGCTACAAAATGACTACAACAATGTAAATGGAAAGAACAACCACAGAATAATCAAAACTGAATGCTGCAAAAGGGTGAAAAACAAGCCTAGACCCAAAGAAGAGATATAAGAAGACACCTTCCCTGACTCCTTTGCAGAGGCCCATGGGTGTTGAACACTACCTCTGCTGTCTGATATTCTCAATATGTTGAGTAGTATGATGATGATACTTATTATCATCATCCACCTTTCAAGGGAGTTGTGAGGAAAGCACTTTGTCAGTCTAAAAGGGTTATGTGAATGTGAATTACACATGTCCTTAATGATAAACTAGTGTTCCTAGTGCTTTAAGGTACACGAAGCACTTTATATATACATATATCTATATCTAATCTATATCTATATCTATATCTATATCTATATCTGTATCTATCTATCTATATATATATATCTTCTTTTTGATTGTGCACTTGGGGAAAAAAAATACTCTAAATCACTATTGATTAAAGAAATGAAAATTAAAACAACTCTAAGCTACCACCCCACAACTATCAAATTGGATCATACGACCAAGAAGGGAAATAACAAATGTTGGAATAGATATGGGAAAATTGAGACACTAATGCACTGTTGCTGAAGTTGTATACTGATTCAACTCTTCTGTAGAATAATTTGGAACTATGCCCAAAGGGCTATAAAGTCATGCATACTCTTTGACCAAATAATACCACTACTAGGTGTCCCAAAGAGATTTAAAATTTTTTTAAAAAGGAGAAGTGTCTATATATACAAAAATATTTATAGCAGCTCTTTTAATGGTGGCAAAAAATAGAAACTGAGGGGATATCCATTAATTGGAGAATGACTGAACAAGTTGCTGTATATAATTGTGATGAAATGTTATGATATAAGAAATGACATGCATAATACTTTTTAGAAAAACCTGAAAAGAACTGATGCAAAGTGAAATGAACAGATCCAGGAGGACAGCTTACACCAGAATAGCAACATCGTGTGGTGATTAACTGTCAATGACTTAGTTATTCTCAGAATTACCATGATCCAGGAGAATACCAAAGGACTTATGATGAGAAAAATGCTATCCATCTCCAGAAAAAGAATTGATGAAGTCTGAATGTAGATTGAAGCATACATTTTTTTACATTCTTTATTTTTCTTGGGGGTTTTGTGGGGAGAGGGGAGACTGCGTTTTCTTTTACAACATGATTAATGTAGAAATATGTTTGATATGACTACACATGTATGACCTATATCAAATTACTTGCTTTCTCAGTGAGGGAGGGTGGGAAGGGAAGAAACAAGGGAGAGAATTTTTTTAAATGTTAAAAATTGCTTTTATGTGTAATTGGAGAAAAAATATTAAATCAATTGTGCACTTGGCATAGGCAAATCTCTACAATTTTCCTTACCCACAGTTGGTGCCTGATGGCCTACTGATTCTTAAGAGTAGCCTTGTCAGTCCTCAGACCCATCTCACCTTATTTGAGATAATATAAATCTTGAAGGCTAGCCAATACACTGGACCATAGCATTCAAATGGATGTTGATGAGATAGAACACAGAGTCAAACAAAATAAGATGAAATTATTAGAGATCAATGTTAAGTCTTACACTTGGATTCAGAAAATCCATTTCATAAGCATAAGATGGCAGAGGCAAGAGTAGCTTGTATCAAAATTATCTGGAGGCCATTAGAAGATTGCAAGTTCAATATGAGCTAATGGGATCTTGGGCTACCTTGCAAGCAGTATCATTTCTAAGAATAAGGAATGATATTATCCATGGTCAGACCACAGCAGGAGTACTGTGTTCAGTTTTGGGCCCCTCATTTTAGAAAGGACATTTAGCATAGGGCAAATAGAATGACAAAAGACTATAAACTGATTCCACACAAGGATCAGTTGAGGGAACTGGGGATCCTGAACCCAGAGAAGAGAAGACTTGGAGAGGGGTCATGAGAGATTGACCACTGAGGGCAGAACTAGGAACAACAGGTAGAAGTTGAAATGAGCAAATTTGAGATTATGTAAAAGAAACCTTGTTGATTAGAGCCATCCCAAAGTGTAATGGGGCTACCTTGGGAGATAATGGGTTCCCCATCATTGGAGGGTAAAACAGAGGATCTACTTTGTCAGGTAGATTGTAGAGAGGCTTATCATTCATGTATGGATCAAAGCAAGGTTCCTCTGAACTCTTAAAAGTCTGATTCTGTTAAAAAGGACACACTTCCTGTTCTGATGGAGCTTACAATACATCATGTACATAAATAAATATGTTAGAGAAGGAATGTGATAAAGGCAAAAGAGTACTTCAAATTGTTCTAGGAAAATTTGATTTGGAAGAGAGCATTTTCAGCTATGCAGAATGAAGAACAGATTAATGAAGATCTGAGCTTTGAAGCAAGAAATGGATTTCCCTCAGCAGAAATGAGAAGGGAAGCAGTAAGAGGTGATGCTCTGATGGCTTTTTCTTGAATGATACCATCTTTGGATATAGCTTTAGGGGCAATAGTACGGAAAGAGAGATGGGACAATGATAGGGGTGGAGAATACATGGGGGGAAGTAAGAAATGAGATAAATCTCTCCTCTGATTTTACCTATCAAGTCATTTAAACTCTCTGGACCTCAATTTCCTCATTCATAAAATGAGAGGTTGGGCTAGGTGACCCCTGAGGTCCATTCTAGCTCTAAAGGTCTTTTCTAGAGTTAGGATCCTATGAAAAAAACAGGGTGTGATCACTATGTGGTTTGATGATTATTCAGTGAAAAATGGTATGTTTATTTATTACTCTGTATTACTTCTTTGTGGCAGCTAGATGAAGCAGCAGATAGAGTACTAGGCCTGGAGTCAGTAAGACCGAATTTCAAATCCAGTCTCAGAAACTTACTAGTTGTATTACCCTGGACAAGTCACTTAACTCTGCTGCCTCTGTTTCCTCATCTACAAAATGAACTGGAGAAGGAAATGGCAAACCACTCCAATACCTTTGCCAAGAAAACTGCAAATGAGGTCACAAAGAATTGGATACCACTAAAATGAAACCATAACAACTTCATCATCATCATCATCATCATCATCATCATCATTATTGTTACTACTATTATTATATGGGGTCAATTTTTGAAATATAAGAGGTAAGGTTAGCCAGTGGGTAGGGGTTCAGAGCTAAATTTTTTTAAAAATTTCTTTAAAAACTGTTTTTTCTTTTAAAATTTTTGACATCTTTTGTGCTAACATTGCCTTCATTCAACTGGGCCATCTCCAGTTTTCTTTATCTATATCTGGCCACAGGACCCAAGGAGAAAGTGAGGCTGGTGACTTTGCACAGACCTCCTTCACTTAAATCCAATTCACTTCCAAGACATGGTATCACTTCCTGATGTCAAGGTCCTCTTTGAGAATGAAGGACAGATAACACCTTCATTTAACAGAATATCCTTCCCCTTCTCCCATCCTGAGAGCCATTCATTATAACGAGGAATAAAATGACAAATACATTCAGCAAAACTAACCAGCACATCAATCAAGACCTACATATATGCAGTGATCACAGCTATAGTCTTCTCAGAGCTAAGTTCTAATTGGTAGGTACACAAATTCACATATTCCTAGACTACTAGTGACCTTACCTTGTAGTAAGAGGTGGAGCTAAGGGATAAACAGCTAAGGATTCCCTAGCAACCCCACAGAAGATGTCTCTTACTAGTATATCTGCCTCAATGGGGCAGGCCAAACTAGTAGGTTGAATATGAGACTCCCTAGCACTGACTAGAAGTTTAATTGGCTAAACTTGGTTGGAAATGTTTTACAGTTTATTCATATCTACTAGATGCCTCTCCATTTTGCTGCATCAGATTCTCTAAATTTTTCTAGCAGTGCTCCTTGAACTAGACTGAACTCTTTGATAAGACAGCAATATGGTGAGTTCTCCTCACCAACATCCTCCTTCCCCCCATTAATGAATCACCACTTCCCAACTCCCATGCTAAATTGCCTTGGTCAGTGGTTCCTAATCTTTTTTATTATGAGAACTCTCATGGTAGTAGCTCTACTATTAGTATCTCTTGATTGAGAAAATGCATGGTACCAAAATCTACTGTGAATTCAGTAATACTCTTAAATGAATTTTTATTATATTAATCATAATGATACCTACATATGTTTAAAAAAATCCACTAATTCAGTCATGGGTGAGACAGTCTACAGACAATGCATATTTGCTTATTTATGACATTGAGGCACTGAATGAGACAGTGGATGGGGTTGTTTTTGAATTTTTCAATATTGAAAGTCTGGTTGGAACCATGAATTTCAATCTTAGATCTGGATCTACATATGGATATTTGGAAATCAGTGGAAGCCTTTCTTGTTCTTTCTAACTTCCAAGTATACCAGGGAGTGTATAAAGGTTCAGCAGGCACCTTAATTCCTGTTCTCAAAGACACAAGTCATCTGGCAATTCTATGCCACTGTAGGTATATAGCTGATCTTCTATTTCATTCTTTAATCCCTGAGGAGCAGAACCATTTTTCTACCAATACATTTATGAGCACAAACTGAGGCAAAGCTGTGCCTAATTTGGAATTGGTGCCATCTTCCTCAGTGGTATTCTCTATTGCCCACCATGGCTATTCTGGCGTTCATCCCAGATGCATCCCCTTACCAAGGCCTGTCCTATGTGCTCTAATGACCTTATATTGACCCCTCCATACCTCCAGAGAGGGCGAACATTGGTTTGGCAAATTAATCTGTGCTAATGGAAATGGATTGGATAGGTTCCCCAAATATTAGAGATATACCCTCCCTTTCTAAGAAACATGTTGCAGTAACCCTGATGTAAATGGGTTGGATAAGTTCCCCTTCCCCCCACTCTCAAATACTAGAGATACACCCTCCCTTTCTAAGAAACATTCTGTAGTCTCCCTCCTATGTTGCCTAACCCAGTGAAAGGATTCCTATGGAGAGAGGATTTCAGAGGAGATAGGAGGGGGATGTGGAACAATGCTAAGCCAGTGGGAAAATTGCTTCTATATGAGCAGAACCTCCTGCTACCTCCTGCTACCAATGGAAGAATTTAGGTGGCTGCCCACCTCCTACAGCTTGCCCTGTATATTTAGACACATGCATGTGCACACTCATATATGGTCTTTCTTCATGTGACTTGTCCAGTGTCAGCCCACTCCCATTCTGTTGCAACCTAAGCATTTGTCTTTTGTGAAAACAGAATCTGCACAGTTCAGAAGCACTGTTCAGATCCTCTCACAATTGTTATAAATAGCTATGTGGTAATGCATCGATGCTGTCTATATTGCTATCGAGCTGGTGCATGACTTTCAGATAATGTATGGGGGTGGGGGAGGGGAAAGCAGATGCTCTCTCCCTGGTTATTGACTGAAAACAGCTCTATGCTCTGGAGCCAGAAATGAAGAAGAGAATGTCTCTTCCCAGCTTGGTTTCCCTATTCTGAGAGTTGGCACTTTTCACAGCCATCCCAGCACAACAGACTGTCAATCAAGACAGGGTCCTGAAATCTTGCCAATCCCCTCCCTGCTGGTTGAGAAAACAGAATCTCAGTATTTTCCTCAAGAATTCCAGGGGAGATGGGAACTCTAATTATCTGTACAAAGCTGTCCCAGGGAGATGACAGCCACTAAAAGCTATTCATCTTGGGGAACAATCATCTGCTATTTCTATAATTAAGGATTGCAAGAGCAGAGTTGTAGATCTGTAGTCCACAACATTTAGAAATGTCGAGAACAATTAGTCCTGGTTTTCAGAAACCTCACGGGATTCCTGGGTGAGGAGAGCAGGAGATTGCTTTTGCATGATGCATTACTGATCAACAAGCACTCAACTGGAAGGCAATGGTTCCTGGCATGATAATAATGACAATAATAAGCATGCTGATGAGTCACATTTTCATAATGCTTTATATCTTACAAATCACTTTACTCACAAGCCTGTGAGGTGGAGAGTGGTAGAAGCCAGGTTGAAGGAGCTCCACTCCTGCAAAATGGCCCCCATACTGTGAGAGAAGTCCCCCTCTCCCCACATCCTCTACTGAGTGGAACCAGAGGGAAAATCTCTATCTGATGAACAAATCTGACCAGGCTCACAATTATATCAGTACTTCGCATACAACAATGGTTCAAAAAATGTTGCACTGTTCTCAGAAACTCTGGTGGGCGAGGGCCATTTGGGAAGGGTTTGGAAGTAAAATGTACACTTGGTCTGATATAGAACAAGGCATCTGCATTGTACAGTCTAAACAGTTCAGAGTTGGAAGAGATTATGGACATCTAGCTCAATCTCCTCATTTTACTGATTGGGAAACTAAGTCCCAGAAAGATGAGATGACTTGCTCACAGGTTCCATAGCCAGTGAATGTTAAGGCTTCACAATTAGTAAGTGGCAGGGCTGAAACTTGAACCCAAGTCTCAGGACTACTATCCAATGCTATTTCCATGACATCATTGCTGACTTCCTAAGAGGAGGTGTTCTCTTTTGTCTATCCAGTGGGTATACCCAAGCATTGTTCTTGATTCTTGTTGTCCACTTAGTTTTGGTATTAATGAAATCACCTTCTTAAGGTATAATGTCCTAATTACAAAAGTAAAGGAGTTTTTCTGGTGTTGATGATGTCTCTTTGATAAGGTGTATTGCTTTGCCTTATCCTGGGTATTTTTTGTTTTACTGATGCCACATTTATTAGGATTATTTAATGACTGATGACTGATTCGTAGCCAATTACCATACCCTGGGCTTGGTCTTTAAAAATGGTCAGAGAGACTTACCCACAAATTCTAGAGCCTAGAATAATACAAGAGACAGCAAATAGAGAGAAAATATATACAGACTCAGCCTTAATTTCCTGGAGGGAGCAGTGTGGATATTCATTTGACTTCTTCAAGGAATCAAATTCATTTTAAAAAATTGGCACCAGATGAAGGAGACCAAGCAGAGGAGTTCCTGGACCTAGTAGTAATATCCCCAGATCATGTGGAAGAGTCCCTGGGCAATGTGGGGAAGAGCACTCAGACTAAGCTCTTAGTCCATGTATTCAAGAAACATCAAAAGACAGCTCCGCAATGTTACCTTCATACAGGGAATAACTTGTATGGATGATGTAGGAACAAGGACTTTGTATAAAGGGCAACTTTCTTTACATCAGACATTCTTGGCCTGCTGTCAAGACCTGTTCACAGACAATACAGGGATCCATGGGTGGATTTCAAGGTGCATAGATTTTTAAGTAAGAGCAATGACAGAATTAAGGGCTTTGCTTTGGGTCATTTGAAAAATATTTTAACAACTCTATTTCAATATTAATTAGTTTCCTTTCTAAACCTATGTATCTCATTTTATGTGCAGGTAGGTGGTGCAATGGATAGAATGCTTGGCTTGGAGTCAGGAAGACTCATCTTCCTGAGTTCAAATCTGGCCTCAAACACTTACTAGCTGTGTGACCCTAGGCAAGTCACTTAATTCTGTTTGCATCACTTTCCTCAATCCAAAGTGAGCTGGAGGAGGAAATGGCTAATTTTTCCAGTATCTTTGCTAAGGAAACTCCAAATGGAGTCAGGAAGAGTAGGACATGATTGAAACGATTGAACAAAAACAATCAAAATTCCAAGGTAAATGACCACTGTTCTGACCTTTTACAGTGATCAGTGCCTAATGTAACCAGGGTGCTGTTGAGGGAGGTGGAGAGAAGCAGGGCTTCATTTAGTCAAGTCTCTTCATTATGTCATTACTTCAACTGAAAATGGATTGGAATGGTTTCACCAATAGGAACAGACAAATTTTTCTGAAAGGCAAAAAGACAAGTCTTAGGTCTCCTGAGGGCATCTCATTTCATCTTACCCCATGTCCTATAGTGATAAGAGACCATTCATCTACAGAAGGTAAACTGATTTGGAAATGATGAAAGGTGAAATCAAACAGGAATGTCTTGATGTTCCTTCTAGAGATCTCAATATATTTCAAGATCCGTGGACTATGGTGTGTCTTTGTTGTGCCAGTTCCTGGAAATTAGTCTCCATGTCCAAGATGGTACAGCACATTGAAGCCATTCCCCATCTCTTCCATTCATTAAACTGTTAGAATCTGGAAACTGAAAAACAAACGATTTAATCCTTGAAACCCCAAGCCTTTTCTCCAGTCACTTTTGCTTCCTAATGAATGGTGAAAAACCTTCCTTTGTCTCTTTCATCCTTATCCCCTCACTCAGAGATGAAAGGTCTTGAGAGGACACTTAGTCTAATTCGTGCTTGAAGAAGGAGCCCTTCTACCACATACCCAAGGGATCATCCAGCCTCTTCTTGAAGGTTCCACTGAGGTGTAACTCACAATGATCTCCCCTCCTCTCTTACTCTATGCCTTGGTTTCAGATTCTGCAGAACAGAAAATAACTGAATATACACATAACATAGTTATGCTTTTTATATTCTTTTAGGATTCCACTCCTACTTCTATACCTATCCTCCAACAGCCAGGATTTGGCCTCAGGATTCCTATCCAAATGCTTGTATGATCAGTTTCAATATTTTAGCTAATCAAATCTTGATTTGTTTGTTTTTGAGAATGGGTTGCCCTTTCTCACCTAGGTTGAAAGTCAGTGGTCACTCTCAGCCAGATTCCATTACTGATCATCACAGGAGTCAATTTGACCTGACTTGTTTTGTACCTGGACTGATTTGCCACATGGGCAACCTGATAGGCCCCTGTTCCTGGGAGTTCACCATGTTGGTGCTGAACTTAGTTCAGATACTCTCTCAGGTTAGCTCACTGTAGTTCAGAATGCTAGAACTCAAAATATCTTCCAAACTCGGCCTTCCCTGAAACAGGGGTTATAGGTATGTGCCACCATGCCTAACATTAAATCTTGTTAAAGAGTTCCTTTTAGAGATGATTGACAATAACAAAGAACCTGGGGAATATTTAGAGGTGAACTGTAGTTAGCAAATTCTTTGGGGAGAAGTCAAGTAATTTACCATAACCTTGCTTTATTTCAGAAAGCATACAATCTGTTCACAGCATGAGGCAAATGATAACAATCCCACCTGGGAGAAAGCAGATGGAGAATGCAATGATGGTGAACCTAGGATTGAGGAGCAGGACCTTGAAACCTCATCCTATGACGAAAACAGTCAGGTGGGCCAAAGGATAAATCTCTGTAGGTATCAGTTACATGTTTCATGACTTTTCCAGGTTGGTTTCAATCATATCTGATTGCCACCACCTTTCTAGATTCACAGCTTTTAGATCTGCGGGGAACTAAGTCTAAATATAGAATGTAGTTCTCATGTCCTAGCATTCAGTGTGACATTCAGCTGCGAGAGTAATCCTGTACATGTTGAATCCTGTGTGCTTGAAAATGAAATGACAAGTCATCTCCCAGGTAGAAACCCCCCTGGTGAAGTACTGAGCAGATGGTATAGTTCCCTTGATACTCACATATGGTAGTTTTGGAAACCCTAGAAAGTGGTGTAATTGGAAAATAAAGCACTTTTTCTTCTGACAGATGAGAAATTCTACCCTCCCAGAATGGCTTCAGTTTTACCTTTCATTAAGTTTTTTGTCTGAATGCACAGCGTGAATCTCTGTAGATTAATTCAGACCTAAACTTTAGATGGAACTGACAAAAATTATAAAAATAATAATGAGATTTAGAAAGTATCATGCAATGGAAAGAATGCTGGATCTGGAGTCAGAGGTACTGAATTCGAATCTCAGCTTGGCCATTTACTGCTTCTGTGACATTGGGCAAGTCACTTAATCTTTTTGGGTCTCAGTTTCCTCAGTCATAAAAGGAGGGAAATGAATTAGATCAAGGGTTCTTACCTTCTTCTCTGTCATGGACCCTTTTGACAGCCTGGCAAAACCTATGAACCCCATCTCAGAATAATGTTTTTAAATGCATAAAATTAAGATACATAGGATTACAAAGGAAATCAACTATGTTGAAATAGTTATCTTAAGATATTGAAAAGACAAATTTAAAACATAGTGATATAGGTAGTGGCAGGTCTAATAATAGGTATTGTCTACATAGTAGTGAGTATAAATGACATTTTGAAATATCTAAAGGCTGCAACACAAAATGAAAATATTTATAATTAACAAAACTAAATAAAATTGAATTTAAAATAAATAAAAGAAGGCACAGATAAGCAGTACAGTGTCAAAAGTAATGTAGAATTTTTTTTACATACTTTAAAAAATCAAACAGCATAAAGTGGAGTCTCACAGTTTCATCTACAATCCTATTTTTGTGTTCAGCTATGTGTGTGGAAATGTTTTTTTTGGTATGTTAAATTCAGAATTTTTTAAAAAATAAAATGCATTAAGAAAAACAAAGAAAGAAAATATCTATGATTACTATTGGTGACAAAAACACAGATACTTCTCATATTAGTCACCTACATTAATAATTAAATGATATTAATGTGCCTTCTATGACACTTCTCTGCAATAAGAGTAATAATATCTTTAGAGAGCATGACTAGAGATCCCAGTCAACCTGATGAGGTGAAAGGATGAAGTCTTGGTAGGACTTTTATTATGTCTCCTGGATAGGTGCTAAATTTCAGTTAGAGGTTAGTGGAAATAAAAATGCAATTTTAAAAAATAATCTAAGTTCATGGAGCACCTCAACTCTATCTACAGACAGACCCTTTGGAGGTCTATGAACCCCAAGTCAAGAACCTCTGACCTAGAGGGTTCCTTCTAAATCTATGATCCTACCACAATGAATGATCTTATCAGTGGACCATAACTCTTCTATGACTCCATGTAATTCTCCATGTCTTTCTGTAAAATTTCCATAAAAGGCACACCCAAAGTGTAGGATGTCTTCTTGTCAACTTTTCAATATTTATCTTATAGGATCATAGCTTTAGAACTGAACTGAGCCTCAAAGGCCATCCAGTCTAATCCTCTCATTTTACAGTGGAGGAGCTTGGTCTAGGAAGGTTAATTGACTTTTTTCAAGGTCTCACTGGTAGTGTCAGTGGTAGTATTTAGTAGCTAACATTTATACAGCATCTACTTCATGTCATTTGAGGATCAACAAGGAAGCATCTCTTCTACTTCCTCACCACCACCACCACCACCAACAACAACAACAATAAAATTTCTCTAATCCACTTGTCACAACATTCTACCAAGAGAGACTTGATTCCTTTGGGCTTATATCCTTTTTAAAAATGCAAATATCCCTGGAAGAAGAGAGGAATGCTACTGGAAGCCATTCATAAATTTGCATGAATCAATATATAATCTTAGTTTTCCTTGACCTCTAGTTGCTAAAATAAGGGCACTAAAGGAACAGAAATTTAGATTAGAGAGAAGTCTCTAGTTGGGTAGAGTGGACCTGAGTTGTCTGTGGTGAGAAAGTCATGAGGAGAAGGAGGTTAAAGGGGGCAGGGGAGGGGCAGGATGATGAAGGGAAGCTAGGGAAGCTTTACCTATTTCCCTATTTTGGTGTTGTTGAGTCATTTCAGTTGTATCCAATTCTCTGTGACCCAATTCTTGGGATTTTTTGGAAAAAATACTGGAGTGGTTTGCCATTTCCTTCTCCAGTTCATTTTACAGCTGAGGAATTGCTGATGGTGTCACAGTTAGTGTTTGATGCCACATTTGAACTCAGGTCCTCCTGACTCTAGGGTTGGCTCTCTAGCCATTGTGACACCCATTTCCTTCTTAATGTATACAGTGTTGAATATATACAGTGTTGAATTGCTCTGCAATTGTTTTTATAAGTGGTGTTCTTGTTTTATCTGTTAGACTGTAAGCACCCTGAGGGCAGAGATCATGTCATACATCTCTTTCATCTCCCAGAGTGTTGGGCACCTGGTAGTTATTGAAGAAATCCTTGTTGATTAATTGATCCATTGTTCAAAGAAGTAGAAGACTGACTCTCAAATTTGGCACACTGGGCTTATAAAATCAGTCTAATGCAGTGGAAAGAAAGTTAGTTTCAGAGTCATGAAGACCTGAGTTCAAATCCCATCTCTGCCGCATCCAGAGGCAAGTAATTTGACCTCTCAGCACCCCAGCCAACTAACTCTTTTAAGTTGGGAGGAATATTCTGATCCGCACTGGTGAAGGTAGTTTCTTCTCTCATTGGGAGCTCTCTAGATAGATGATATCATGAGTCTAAAACTCCCCCTCCCCCACCGAAGTGCAAAATATTCTGGGCTCCACTTTACAAAGTCATCCTTCAAAGTATCCCTGAATAAAAAACATCTGAATCCTCACATTTAACCACTCTAAACTTATTTTGTATTTATTCTGTCTCCCTCCAGAAGACTATAACTCCCTGAGGGTAGGGATTGTTTAATTTTTTAATGTCTATATCCCCTGAACTTAACACAGTGCCCAAACCCTATTAAGCACTTAATTAAGGATAGTTCATTGAGGGTCACCTTTTTCTTTCCTACTAAATGAAGGGCAACAGGATATGTATGGGGTGGGGGAAGGGAATTGCTCCCTTCACTTAGTCTCTAATAACATTCTCATTCAACTTGCACCACACACAAACTTTCGTGATTCCTACAAGAGCTCTTAGAAGAAAAATGGAAAACAGCAAGCATAGATTAGCAGAATGAAGAAGGGTCTCTTCTGCATGGAAACATGGATGTGTGACTTAATGATACATGGTTGGTAAGCCAGATGGTGTGACAGGTGGGTGCAGGCTCAGCATAGGAGGTGATGGGAGGTTTCTGTGATGGGTGTCTATTTCTTCTTCACTAAATACAGATCAGACATGACAGAACTCCACTCTGGGATGGTGGGAAGATGTGGTTCCTCATCTCCCTTCTGATGAGGGCTCCTGATGACAGAGATAGACCCAAGCGAAATCAAGTCACATCCATATTTGATGTTTTTCCATCTCCTCTTTCTGAATCTCACTTCTACCTTTTGCATTCCCCTTACCCTTATTCCTTTGCAGTAGGTGGTGAAGTGGATAGAATACTGGAGTCAGAAAGCCTCCTGTTCCTGAGTTCAAATCTGGCCTCAGACATTTACTAGCTGTGTGACCCTGGGCAAGTCACTTAACCCTGCTGGCCTCAGTTTCCTTATCTATAAAATGAGCGGGAGAAGGAAATGGCAAACTGCTTCAATATCTTTGCCAAGAGAACCCCAAATGGGGTCACAAAAAGTCAGACATGACTGAAAAAATGACTGAACAATAAGGCCCTTTGAGACCATTTGGGCCTTCAAGTGAATATCTGGCTAAATAAAGTTTCTCACAGGGGTATGGCAGCTGTACCTTTCATACCCATGAGGTAAATCTAGCTCCTCAAAAACCACTTCCTTCTTTCTGCTTTTGACTTCTGGTAGCAGGAGAGTAGGCTGATTAAATTGGTTCATACTCAGGTGGGAAGAATTCGTGGGCTAACAATGCCTATTGAGCACTTTCCCCAAGGCTAGCTACAGAGCTAGGACAGGAAGCTTAATTAGTCACCCTTCTAGCAATATTTGCATTTGAAGATAAAGTACCTCAGTTGCCCAGATTTCAACTAGCCTGTCAAAGGAGTTAGAGCTTTGGGTGGTTGGTTTAAGAACTAGGATCATTATCTCTTTTCAGACGTGCTACCCTGAGCTAAGTCATTTGTCTGATAGTTGCTAGGTTTTGAGGGATTATGTTACAGTATTCCAGTTGGTAACCAGAACCACTTAGATGAGAAGGTGGGGGAGGGGTCATTATATTGGGTCTACCAACGTCATGGCTAAGTAGTAACTTATGCTTTAAATTATAGCAAGGATAAGAGAGATAAAGAAGATAGCCCCTAAATGAAACCTTACTCACACATCCAGTTTACTTCCTATTATTTCATAAGCCCCTGCCTCACTAGCAGAATATGCCAGTTAGTAGATATGAAATAATCTATAATTTTTATCTGCAGGAAAGCAATTTTAGGCAGTTATTAATTTTTTAAAAAATCACCTTCTTTGCCTTGCACCCATGCACCCAAATACTCAGAGTCAGAGTTAAATGCCCCTAAACGTTGACTTAGCATTGTTCCCTGGGGGTTGATAAGGTAAAGTTTGGTCGGGTTGTCTTTGCCCTCCCTCCTCCAAATCTAATCACTTAGTGCTTCAGCCCTCCATCTGAAAGAGTTCAGTAACTTTGAAGCCACTCTTCACCTCCAATTCTATTTTATAGCTTACCATTCAAGTTTCAGAGCAGACTAAAGTTCAGAAGAGTCCCTCTCATCATTAGAGTTCAGTTGAGACCCTTCCATTCTTAGCTAACCAGGAGAGAAGTAAATTCTCAAACAATCAAGATTTAACCCAATATATAATGCTTTGTTTCCTTCTCAGCCCTCTCCTGGGACTCTATTTCTACTTCACATATGCACCTATCATATTTTACTTTCTATTGAATTTATTTGTGTACTTAAAAAAAAATTCCAGATCTGTGACTTGGTATACAGAATCCCCAGTGAGGAAATTCTGTCTGTATACTGCAGTTTATAGTCTTAGGAGTTGCCTAGGACACTGAGAGGTTGAAGTATCTTTTTGGTGATCACACAACCAGGAGTGTCAGATTCAGGATTTGAACTCAGGCCTTTCTGGCTCAGTCTGACACTCTCTACTATGCAAATTTGCCTCTCCTACATATCTTGATTAAACCATAAGCTCATTGTGAGCAGGAATTGGGTGAGACTTAATTATTTTTCTATTTTCCTCTCCACCTAGTGCTGTGCTGGGCCCAGGTAGGCTCTCCTCAACATTTGTTAAATGTTGAATAACGCCACCATGGGGGGGGGGGGGGGGGAAAGGGAGGGGAGAAAATCTGAAACTCAAGTGATTGTGGAACTGAATCTTGTAAATTAAAAGTAAATGAGTAAATAAAAAAAATTAACAACAACAACAAAAAAAATAAATATATGTAAGAGTGGTGTAAGTAAGGTGAATTTTAGTGTAATTAAGGTAGATTTTAGTGTGTGTAAAGTGGCTTTTTGTTATTATTTCTTAGAGTCCAGTTTCCCAGGATCCACGGCCATAATAATCTCTTGTTCCCAGGTGTTAGATATGAGTTTCCACAGGTATGGTTCAAAACATCACCATGCTTGCGTGGCATTATGCAATGATAAATAATATAAACATCCACTGCAGCTGAGCAGTGAGATACAGGGATGAGGTGATGTAAACTTGTAAGGCTATTGCTGGTAATATGCCTTCTTTGTCTGTTGACCCTATAAAACAGGTGGTCATTGGCCAGTGAATGGGGAACCTTAGGATTTGTGTGGGGTACAGGGACCCCAAAAATCCCCTCCCCAAGAAAAATCAAAAGTCAGAGGCATCTTGAGGAAGGAACAAAAAGTTTTATTCTCTTCCCCCACAAGAAGAGGGTGGTCCTCTCCATGGCAGGGACAAGGAGAGGAGGCCTGTTACAAAACACAGAACAAGAATTTATACCCTAAGGCAGTCAAGCCCCCTCCCCCTGGCTGTCCTTTCTCCCATTGGCTAGGAGGTAAGCTGTCACTCTTGGCACAAAATCTAAGCCAATAGTGGATAACAAAGAAGCCTGCCACTATCTCCTGTTGGCAGGGAGGTGGGACAGGAAGCCAAGGTATCATCGATGGCCTTATTTGGTAACCACCAAAGCAAGGGAGGGGAAAAGGTCACAAGCAAGCGTGGACGTCAAAAACTCCTGAAAGGGGCCTAATGCTAATGACAACAAGGGAAGCGAGGAATGGTCCTAGGTTGTGTAAACCCAGGACTCAGGTCTGTCCAGTCTTATAAAAGTCTACCTCTGGTTTCCAGATAGTTTCTCTCCCTTCTCATTCTAAGGAATCTTCACAGAGGGTGCAGAGAATGTACCCCACTCAGGTTGAATGCACAAATGCTGTGGTGCCTTGATGGGGGGTATCTGTGTTTGCCTCAACTGGCTCCCATTGAGGCTTGAGAGGACTTAGGGGATACACAAGTTGTGCCTGTCTGGACTGACCCCATTGAGACATAGGGGTAGTTGCCCCTCCCTTCTCACTGGGCCCTTTGAGAAGGGTGATTAGGGAATACTGTAGGAGTTTGTCTTCCCATTATCATCAATCCTCTCCTGAGAAAACTACACTAGAATAAAGTAAGATCATTAACCCCTTCTTAGTGTCTTTCCTGTCTGACCAGATCAAGAGTGAACCTGTGCTAGCAGCCTTCCTGTGTGCCCTATTTATTTGTCTTACAAGTGGGTACCCCACTTCTGCCTCAGTTAATCTAATCACAGAGTTCTGAGACATTTTAATTGAACCACTGATGTCTACTTTTACTTTGTCTCGTATCTTTCCCTTTCTTTGTATTCACACAATCACAACGTTAATTCAGGCTCTCATCCTTCCTCACCTGTATGAAGGAATCAATAAACATTTATTAAGGGCCTACTGTGTGCCAGACACTACACTATTTCACTAGCTTTTTTTTTTTAATTTTATTTTAGTTTGCATCATTCATTTCCACAAGATTTGGAGTTACATATTTTCTCCCCCTCTTTCCCCCACCCACCGCCCCAAAACAGCCATCCCAGTGTGTCCCCCCTC
>CM053586.1:246176876-246244443 GCA_028646515.1 Pseudochirops corinnae
TTCTTATGCTTATTCTTACTCATGGTTGTTCAGTCCGTGATTTTTTTTAAAAATCTCTGTGGGGTTCTGCTTCCAGAAGGGAAAGCTCTGTCCCAAATTGCTGGAGTCCTCCCAGCTGCCGTAGCTCTCAGGAAGATGCTGGGACTCTTCCTATTTACTTCTGTCTGACTGGATAATGAAGACTCCAGGACCGAGGCCCAAGACCGCGATCCAGATCCAGGCTGCTCAACACGAGAGCTCTTGGCCTCAGAACAATCGCTTAGTCCCCCTGCAGTCTGTAGGCTGCGAGCGGGAAGCTGCAACGCGGAGGCAGGTGCAAAACCTCTGCCTTTTGCTTTTCCACTCTGGAGGCCTTTCGGCCAGACGCTTTTCTCCCCGCAGTTCTGACTGACCTAGTTCTGAACGCTGCTTGCAGCTGCCGCTAATCCGCTCCTCTGCTCCTCCTGTCCAGCCGCCCCCAGGGCACAGCAGAGGCTTCAGGCCAGGCTGGTTTCGGTTTGCAATGCTGATATGGTTCCTGTAAGCCGAGCTACGAGGTGGGAAGTATCTTTGTGTTCATTTTGGAGTTCTAGGATTGGTTTAGAGTCCTATTTTATGGGTATTTTGGGGTGGCTATGTGAGAGCTGTGATATGTTGCTGATGCTACGCCACCGTCTTGGCTTTGCCCCCCTTTCACTAGCTTTTTAACTAGTCCCTTTGCTTCAAATCTCTCCCCACTCCAATCCAACCTCCACTTACCTGCAGAAGGTCTTTCTAAAAATGCAGGTGTGGCCCCATCACTCCCAGGCTCAATGAATTCAAGCGACTCCCTATTACCTCCAGGATCAAATAGAAGCATCTCTGTTTGGCAAGCAAACTCTTTGTAATTCGTCCTTTTCTACTTTTTCACTCTTCTTACACTGTTCTGTCCCCCATGTAATCTAGGACCAAACTACACTGGCCAACTTGCTATTCCTGGAACACACCCACCATCTTCCATGTCAGTGTCTTTGCACTGGTCGTCCCCTCACCTTTGCCCCTTACTTTTTCCGGCTTCCTTCATGACTCAGTTCAAGTTACATCTTCTTCAGGAGGCCTTTCGCGATCCCCCTAACTGCTAATGCCTTCTGCTTTCAGATTACCTCCCATTTCACTGTCTACTTACACTGTATTCTTTTCTGACTACTTGGTTATTTGTGGATTGTTTCTCCATTAAAATGTAAACACCTTGAGGGCAGGGACTAGGTATTTGCCTTTCTTTGTTGGCACAGCACCTAGTAGTACACATAGTAAGTGTTTAATAAATATTGTTTTGACTGACTGGCTGACTTCCTCTGTGAAACCTTCCCAGATCCTTAAAGTAGTTAGTGAATATAATTCTAATTTGTGGATATGTTGCGTCTTCTCAGTAGGACAGTAGGCTTTTTGAAGGCAGGAATTATTTTTCATTGTGTCTTTATAACTTCCCCTACACCCAACACTTAGCATTAGTCACTTGCATTGGAGGTGTTCAATACAAGTCTGAGTTGGAGTTAATTTAATTGAATGTGACCCAGGCAGGGGTGTGCTGGTGCCAGCTCTGACCAGCTTGGAAGAACCAATTGTTAAATTTTCAGTGTGACCATTTATTTATACCTTGGAAATCAGCAAAGGCTGCAAATAAAAGCTTAATTTGCTGTTTTGTTTATTGTCTAGACCTGTGATGTCCAACTCAAACAGAAAGAGAGGTCATTTACCCCCTCCCTGCACAAGGATCCTTGTAGAAAATCACATTTTAGCAATATTTATGCTTTATTCTATTTTCATTTTTAAAAAAATATTTTCCAATTATATTTTAATTTGGTTTTTGCCATTTTGTTTGACACCTCTGCTTTAGATTTAAGAGAATGGTGGAAACAATGTTAATAATGCAGATTAAACTTTTAAAATGTGACACATATTTTTTGGGGACAGTTCATTGTTAAAATAATTACACACACACACACACACACACACACACACACACACACACACACACATACCCTGAAAGAAGTCATTCTAACAGAGCCTGAACTCTAAAAGAGCTCCTGCTACCACCTACCCCCCTGCACCAGTGCACAGCAAGCAACAGAAGCAACTCACAAACTTTTTGGTCCCTTTACACTCTTTTTTTTTGAGGGGGGAAGGCAGGGCATTTGAGGTTAAGTGACTTGCCCAAGGTCACACAGCTAGCAAGTGTGAAGAGTCTGAGGTTGGATCTGAACTTGGGTCCTCCTGACTCCAAGGCCGGTGCTCTATTCACTGTACCACCTAGCTGCCTCTGTCCCTTTATACTCTTAAAAATTATTGGAGGACCTCAAAAGCTTTTGTTTATGTGGGTTAGATTTATTAATATTTACCATATGAAAAATTAGAGCATTTTAGTATTGTTACAAAAATAGTTTTTATTTCATGGACCCCCGGAAAAGTTTTGGGGACCCTCAGGGTTTCATAGACCACACTGAAAATTGCTGGCATGGGAGGTCTAAAGCTGCAAGAGCACTTATCTAAAGCACAAAAGGTGCAAAGAAACTTGTGGTAATAATGGCCTTGAGCCCAAGCATGGAGGCAGAACTTCAGTGACAGATAGCAGATGAAGTTTCAAGGAATGGTCTGTCACTGTGGATATAGAACTAGCTATGACTGTAAGAGAAACAGCTGGAATATCTAGGTAGAGGGAGGAGAGAAGGCCTTGAGGTGGGGTGGAGAGTCTTCTGTCATGCAGGTCCTTTTTGCCCAAATGACTGCTGAGGAGGCAAGGAGCTGCCCAGAGAGCCTTCTGGCAGTGACTCAAAGCATCCCTTCCTCTGATTATCCCTTCCCTGATCGTCATATAGATGGGTTAGGCAGTAGCAGCACAAAGTAGCCAACTCTACTGTATCTTTAGAGAAGGAGTTTCTCAATGGGGATTTGACAATCCTCTCAAGCACCTCTCAGTAACCTCGGCCCAAGAACTGCTGCCATGCAAACCAGTTCAATTAAGCAACACATTTATTAAGCATCTACTCTGAGCCAGGTACTGGGCTAAAAAAAAAAAAAGCACAAAACAATCTCAGTCTATGAGGAGCTCATACTCTGATAGGGAAGATGACGGGCAAATAACTATGTATCTATCATTGAGCTGTGGACTGGATAAAGAGGAAGCTTTCAACAGAGGGAAGGCGCTACAATAAATAGGAATTCAGACAGCCTTCCTGAAGAAGGCAGGATTTTATCTGGGACTTGAAGGGAGCCAGAGAAGCTGAGAGGCATAGTTGAGGAGTGAGGGCAATTATTAAATGGATTTAGCTTTTCTGAAAATAACTATAATACAGGAATACAAAAGGAAACTTAATAGGATCAAAGGAGTATACAGTCAAAATGCTTTATTTTTTTTTGTCCATTAGCAAAAGAATGTGTGGGAAAAATCAATTTTATTTTCCACTGATTTATCAAAGACGTATTTTATGATATGTGTTTTTATGTTTTGTTTGTGCTCTTCAATTGTATGCTTGACTTCTGGTGATTAATCTGACCTGAAAGTAGGAGCTGAATTAAATAAAGGAATGAGCAGAATATATTCCCCCTCCCCTCCCTCTGAACCCAAGAGTAGCATAAGGACCCTCAGAGTGGACAAAAGACAACCTCATTACATAAAGTATATGTCTATGTATGCAAATTACAGCAAATATTATTTTATGAGTATATCTAGATGTGTTATGAGATTCTTGCTTTCAAACTGAGTCTATTTCATCTTTAATAATAATAGTGATGATGATAGTTAACATTTATAATCACAAAAACCCAGTGAGGTAGATGCTATTATTATTAACCCATCATACAGATGAGAAAACTAAGACTGAGAAAGGTTAAGTGACTTTCCCAGGGTCATACAGGTAGTAAGTGTCTGTGGCCAGAGTTGAACTCAGGTCTGCCTGACTCCAGGCAGCTAGGTGGTGAAGTAGATAAAGTGCCAGGCCCTGAAGTCAGGAAGACTCATCTTCCTGAGTTCAAATCTGGCCTCAGACACTTACTAGCTGTGCGACCCTGAGAAAGTCTCTTAACCCTGTTGAACTCAGTTTCTTCATCTATAATGTGAATCTCTTAGGGCTGTTTCTGGTCAGTCTATAAATATTTATTAAGTGTCTCCTATATAGCAGGCACTGTGCTAAGCACTGTGGACACAGAGAAAGACAGACAGTCCTACTCTCAATAAGCTCACAATCTAATGGGGATAAAACAACACATAAAAAGAAGTTGAAAAGCTGGGAAGGGTGAGGTGCCCCAGTACAGGGACATGATGAAGCCCAGGGCAGTGTAGCCATGAAAAATGATGAGATGGGTGAACTGAGCGCCTTTCTTAAACAGAGGATCTGGAAAGAGCTATTCGCTGTTCAACTTTCATCCTCCCTCTCATCCAGTGTATTCTCCTCAATATCATCACCAGTTATTAATGCCTCAATATCATTTAACCCTTGATATCGCCTTGATATCACTGATAATTAACATCAATTAGCTTTTACAAAGGGATGCATACATACATACACTGAAAAGATATAGCAAGAACTAAAATAAAACCACCTTTGAAACCAGGCATTACATCTCCCATCTACACATCCCTCAGCCCCTTGGAGAAAGTAGTTTCAAACTTTTAAAGTAGTGATTGCAAAACGTTTCTATCACCAAGTTCACTTCTGGGTGTGGATTAGCTGATTGGTGAATCACTTTCTTCCTTCTAGGATATGGTAGATGTCTTGGCTGCTGGGCTGTCATTGCTTCTCAAGGTGAGCTCACTTCTAGACTTGGCTCCTGGACCTCTGTTGATTCTTCTGATCTTTTGAAGCTCACAGGATCATAGTTTGGTATATTCCACCTCCAAAATCTCATTTATCCAAGAACAGGAAAGAAGAAACACAAACAACAAAAGAAATAGCAGTGCCAAGTGTTCAAGATCCCATGTCAGCCTGGGTATGGAGAGTATGCTGCTGACACTAGCTATTTCTCCACCCAGAGGCTTACGGCACTTATCGTCTTACTCATCATATGGAGGTTGACTTCCTCTGCCAGAGCCTTTTATACACACATTTAATTCTGATGCCCACAGACAATTAAAATGTTTTTTTTTAAAAGCAGACAGGAAACAGTTACAGTAAACCAGTACGTGCTCCAAGAACCAAGCCCCCATTGGCCATCCTCCTTTGCTTTTTTTTAAAAAAGGTTTTATTGCTACCTCGTGCCATCACACCACCATCATTGTGTATCGTTTTCTCATAGTTCTCCTTCCTTCACTATGTCTTTCATTATTTCTCTGAACTCTTCATATTTATCATTTTTTTGCAGCACAATACTATTCAATCACATTGCTATGCCATGCTTCCTTGGGTCATCATCCACTTCACTGACAATCACTTCGTTTCTAGTCCTTTACTACCATATAAAATGCTACTATGAACATTTATGGGACATTTCTCTCTCATTGACCACCTTGGAAGCATAGTGGAATTACCAGGTCAAAGGGCATGAATAATTCAGTTACTTTACTCATACAATCTGAAATTTCTTTCCAAAATAGTGAAACCAATTCACAGCTTCTATGAATCTTGTATTAGGATGTCTGTCTTCCAGTAAACAAACCCTCCATTATTGACTATTTCAAACTTTCATCATCATCATATTTGCCAATTTATTAAATATAAGGTGAAGCCTCAGAGTTGTTCTGATTTATTCTTCTTAATATTAGTGATTTAGAGCATTTAAAAATATGGTCATTGATAGTTTGTAATTCTTCCCAAAAAACTATTTCTCTCTTTTGATTACTTATTTATTGGAGAATAGTCCTTATATTTTTTCTTCAAAATATGATATTTTTAAATTTTTAAATAAAATGTATTTATTTATTTATTTTTAGTTTACAAATTCAGTTCTGCAAGCTTTTGAGTTTTCCTTGTTGTACTTTAAATGTAATACATGTGCTTTAGTGTTTTAATGGATTTGTGCATTTTTTTTTAAAAAATGTTTTACATTTTGACTCTTAAGATTTTGACATTTCAGGGGTAGCTAGGTGGCACAATGAATAGAGCACAGGCCCTGAAGTCAGGAGGACCTGAGTTCAAATTCAGCCTCAGACACTTAACACTTATTAGCCATGTGACCTTCGGCAAGTCACTTAACCCCAACTGCCCACCAAAAAAAAAAAGCAAGAAAAAAAAAAGATTTTTTCATTTCCCCCCCTCCATTGCTGAAGTTGAATGTTAACTAAGGAGCAAAGCAGTCATCACTGGGAAGATAGGAGCATAGAAGAAATTTCTTTTTAGGGGTGCTTATACCTAACCTAAACATTTTCTATGACCCCCTAAAGTTAAAGTCAAATCCTTTTTTTCTTGAGTACCTAAACTCCCTCAGTATAGTGGCTATTCAAATGGTTTAAACACTGTCATTCAGTATTGTTGGCTGACTGACTCCTCAAATAAACTGACATCATGAAACCCCAAACTTTTAATTCCCCTCCAAAGTGCATCTGAAAATGTACTTTCATATTATGTAAACCAAGTACCTGAAAAAGACTTTCCTCTTATTTTATGATTGCATTTTCCACTCTGAAAAATGTCTGACATACACAGATGCTTAATCTATTTATAAATATGATAAATGATGTCCTGATGGCCTTGCTAGGTAGATAATAGACTACTATAAATTCAGTCCAGAGGAAATAGATACCCAGTCCTGGTCCTACTGCCCAGTGTAGATATCATTTACACTATAATCCCAATGGGCCCACAGCCCAAAGCACTCCTTCTGAAGCAAAATGGGAGCAGTCATGGTGGGAGCAAGAAAATTAGGTCCCTGAGGACCTCACCTGGGTGAATTTGGAAACACCTAGGTTTCTAGTGGCATATTAATGTGTGTGTGTGTGTGTGTATGTGTGTGTGTGTGTGTGTGTGTGAGAGAGAGAGAGAGAGAGAAAGCGAGAGAGAAAGCGAGAGAGAGACTTCTGTCTTGTATTTTCTTTGCATATTATGTTTCCTCCCCAAAGAAGACTATGTTTTTTATTTTGAAAAATGATGGTCAAATAGAGTTTGCCATCTTATGATCATTTTATACTTCAGGGACAACTGAGAGCCTGTCACTAAGGAAACAAGCTAGGGGATCATCCTACTCCTAGGTCAGAGGAAGAGACTTTTCTGATCATGAGCTATTTATAAAAAAGGGGTGTGTGTTTGTGTGTGTGTGTGTGTGTGTGTGTGTGTGCGTGTGTGTGTGTGCGTGCGTGTGTGTGTGTAAGCTAGATTTGGCACAAAAAGGAAAAACAGGGAAAGGATAGATCTGCTGGTTGGGGGACTTTTGTCACTTACTGACTATGAAAACTCAAGCAAGTCACAGCCTTTCTTGACTTTAGTTTCTTTAACTGTAAAATGAAGAGATTAAACCAGACAATCTTAAATTCTCCTTTTTATCTTTAAACCTATAATGCTTAGATATGGTAATATAACTCTAGTTTGTCCAGGGGATACTGAGGCTCATTGGCAGTAAATCCTTCACTGGTAGATGCAAAAGATTTTTGATGACCACCATTCTCTTGGTATCAAACTGCTCCCTAGACTTCTAAGTTAGCACCAGAAGGAGTAGGCTCAGGTCTGCATAAGGCAACACTGCTGCATGTGTGGGACAGTTGGTCAGATCTTCCAAAGCTTCTTCCCATTTCCCATCACAATGGTTTCCAAATGGATTTTATGGGCTTAAGTGAAGTTGGCTTTTTTTGTCCTTTTTCTTTTGGTTCTTTCTAATTTTCTTTTTCTTTTTTGGGGAGGGAAAGGCAGGGCAATTGGGATTAAGTGACTTGCCCAAGGTCACATGGCTAGTAAGTGTAAAGTGTCTGAAGTCATATTTGAACTCAGGTCCTCCTGACTTCAGGGTCAGTGCTCTATTCACTGAGCCACCTAGCTACCCCTCTTCTTAAATTTCTATTCTTGAGTGAGATCATTGACAGGCTTAGTGAGAGCAGCACAAATTTGTGGTGGTAGGTGCTCAATCCTAGAAAAGTCCTTAATTCTTCTGGGTGCTTTCAACACAGCCAGCAGAAGAGTGTGTTGATCTTCTTTGTATTGGTGCTTACTCCTCCCTCATTTAAATCCAGTTCACTTGCAAGTCATAGTATCACCTCCCTGATGTCATGGTCCTCTTGGAGAATGAAGGACAAACAACGACAACAACTCCTTGCTGACATAACTATGTGGTCTACAGACTTGAAAGAGACTGCAAAACTGGCATTTGCCAATTGATAGCATCAGAACAGCTTCTTCTAAATGGTCTGAACACTTTTATACTTATTTCCTTGTTTTAATTTGTGGTCCTTGCAAAAGCAATTTGTTTTTCAAATACAGCAGTGCTTCCATGGGGTTCATGTTGCTAACTCCCTTCTCCATAAGCTGTTGAAAAATAGCACATGCTCTTGAGATATCTTGAGGCATATGCATAAACTAGACAAAGCCTGCTGAGCAGATGAATGCTATTTTCTCTTTTTCAGTCAGTCAATAAGATATTAAGCACCTACTATGTGCTGGACGGAATGTAAAGTGCTACCAACAGAATCTGGCGATAACCACTGTATAAACCCAAAATAAAATCTAGCCATCCAAAACTGTCTAAGAAGCTAGATCTAGTTCAGGGCCTTTTGGATTCCTGGCTATCTACTTTAGTCTTCTTATTCAAAGTCCAAGAGTTTGCCCACACCCTGATCTATCTTCTTTTGTATCACTGCTGTAGGTGACATCATTTCCCTTTTTTGGAGTCATCTTTCCAATATGATGACTGTGAGATGGAACTCCAGAATTGTTTTAATTTGCATTTCCCTAATTACTAGTGATTTGGAACATCTTTAATGTGGTCATTGATAGTTTGGATTTCTTCCTTTCAGAACTACTTGTTTATGTCTTTGACCATTTATCTATTGGGAAGTGATTCTTGGTCTTATACACTTTAGTGAATACAACATGTATTTTGGATATAAGACTTTTATCAGAGAAATTATCCAAAGATTTTTTCCCTAGTTACCCATTTCCCTTTTAGTTTTACCTGCATTCATTTTGTTTGTGCAAAAACCTTTTAAATTTTATATAATCAAAATTGTCCATCTTTTCTCTTGTAATCATTTCTATGCCTTGTTTGCTCATGAACTCTTTTGTTGTTCAGTCCTGTCTGACTCTTTTTGACCTCATAAATCATACTGTCTCTGGGGTTTTCTTGGCAAAGATACTAGAGTGGTTTGCCATTTCCTTCTCCAGAGGATTAAGGCAAACAGAAGTTAAATGACTTGCCCAGGATCATATGGCTGATAAGTATCTGAGACTGGATTTGAACTCAGGTCTTCCTGACTCCAGGCCTAGCACACTATCCCCTGAGCTACCAAACTACCTCCTCATGAACTCTATCACTATTCATAGATCAGAAAGGCAATTTCTTTATTGATCTCCTGTTGTTGTTTTTTTTTTGATGTACTTATGTGTTTTAAAGAAGAGACAAAGTATGGCACAGTGAATAGTGTGTCAGCTTGAGAACAAGGATGATCAGAGTTCAAGGCTTGTCTCAGACACTTACTAACCATTGGTAAGTTATTTAGCCTCTCTATAACCCAGGCAAATCTCTTTGGCTCTGTCACAAACTAGTTGTTACCTGCCTTAATTGTGGCAGTTTTCATGCTGGGAATTAACCATACCAAGGAAATGACATTTAAAAAAAGAAACAATGCAACAATCTACAAACTATATTTTATATCCAGTGCTGTAGTAAGATAAATGCTATTTTTGACGGTCAATCTGACATCACTTCATGTATTCAGCCAAAGAAATCTCAGTTAGCTAGGTCTGAAGTTTCTAATGTTGTGCTGAAGACTATAAAAGCTCATTCTGTTAAAATGTAACTTGTGGCAAAAGAAATTGTAATTGATGATTATGCTGTCAAAGACAATCCAAATTCCAGATCTTTAGATTATACCTAAGAGCTAATTTCTGAATTATTTGAAACTGCATTTTCATCAGCACAAACAAAAGTAGAAGCCATCTTGAAGCACTCATGCTTCAGAGGTTCAAAAGATTTTGCCACAAGAAATGAATGAATGTGGTGTCTAGTCATAAGGATTGTTTCTTTTAACTACAAAAGAAAGAAAATAAAGAAGGCAGGAAGGAAGAAATATAGAAAGAAAGAAACAAAGAAAGAGAGAGAAAGAAAGAAAGAGAAGCGAAAGGGAGGAAGGAAGGAGGGAAAAAAAAAAGAAAAGAAAAAGTTGTTCCTATCTTCATAGATATTTTCATAGAGCTAATGGTCAAATTCTTGAACTTGGTGTCCTGCCAGGTGAGACAAGTATCCAATTATCAGAATATACTTTCTATTAGCCTCAGACTTGTTGGTAAAATTGTCAAGTTATCAAGCTGATAACTTGAATACTAACTTCAATGATTCAAACTGAATCTCTTTTGGAAGATGTTGAATAACTAGCAGAATATTGGTGGGGATCAGCCACGCATTTGCAACAATTGTACTAATCATGCATTGAATGTTCTTTCAAGTTAACGTAGGAGTTATAAAAAAATTCAATTTTTTTCTTGTATTTTTTGGTATGAAAAGACAGACTGAAATCACTTTGTGACATATAGAGAAATACAGACACATTCTGTTGTAATGAAACTTGTGAGACTGATACCTTTTGGAAGACTATATTCATGTTTCAAAGTTTGCTATGAGCTTTTAAAAAAAAGTTTACTGATGTATTTTGTTCTTACATCACTTTCATTTGCTAATATATCAATCCTCTTTTCCCCTTCCAGGGAGTCATCTCTTATAATGAAGAATAAAAAAGAAAGAGAAAAAAGCATTTCAGTAAAACTAACTAAAAGTATTAACCAAACCTGACAGTTTATCCTGTGTTCCACAGCTATAATCTCCCATCTCAAAAAAGGGCAAAAGTGCATTTTTCTAGCTTTTCTTTGGTGCCAATCATGATCATTATAATTAAATAGCATTAAATTTTGGTTTCATTTATTATTGTTTTTTCCATTTCTATTATTGTAGTCATTTGTGCATTTTATATTCATGATCTGTTTACTTTATTCTATCAATTCAAGCAAATCTTCCTTTTCTCCTCTGAATTCTACATGTTTATAGTTTCTTAAGATACCATAACATTATAGCACATTCATATTGTTGTTTGACTCTTTGTGACCCCATTTGAGGTTTTCTTGGCAAAGATACTAAAGTGGTTTGCCATTTCTTTCTCCAGCTTATTGTACGGATGAGAAAACTGAGACAAATGGCATTAAGTGACTTGCCCAGGGTCACACAGCTAGTAGGTGTCTGATGTCAGATTTGAACTCACAAAGTTGAGTCTCCCTGATTCCAGGTCTGGTGTTCTATTCCCTGGGCTACCCAGCTGCCCTTTTCATATTTATATACCATAATTAATTTAGCCATTCTTCACTTAATAAGCATCTCTTCCCCCCCTCCCCCAGCCGTTCCCCCAAGTTCTTCACTCCTATACAAAGTGTGGCTATAAATATTTTAATTAAGCTGAAAACTTTCTACTGTTGACATCCTTAGGGTATATGCTAAGGGATCTCCAGGTCAAGGGGTGTAGGACTTTTTATTCTTTTCTTAGCATTATTTCAAATTGTTTTCTAGAGAGGTTTCTATTGGGGGAACAATTCCTAGCTTAGTCTATTAGTATGCTTGTTTTTCCACAATGTCTCAGACACTGACTATTCCTATCTTTTGTTCTCTTTATGAGTTTGCAGGATGTGAGATGAAACCTCAGAATTGTTTTGATTCCCATTTTGTTGTTGGTAATTCAGAATAATCTTTTATATATAGGTTGGAAGTTGATAGCTGTATTGGTTGATGTTGCTACTGTTATTTTTATTGACAATTTTGTTTTAACAGAGCAGACAAATATGAACCAACTTACAAATCAAAACCAAAGTATATTCTGTTCAAGTAAAACAATCCCAGAGAGTGATTCTGACTGATCAAACAACCACATGCTTCTCTAATTCATCCTTTTCTAGAAAAAAGACTGTGTGTATTCACTCAAACTAATACCAATTCAATATATTAAACTTGTGTTTTGTTGCCATCTTATGTTGTCTTGATTTATATGAATCTATCTATCTATCTATCTATCTATCTATCTATCTATCCATCTATCTGCATGTGCTTTCTTCATCCTGTACCATTTTAAATGTCTTCTCATTTTTATTTGAGTTCTTCATATTTGTCATTCTTTGTTGCAACAGCATATTCCATGTAGTCTTCACCAAGCATTTAAAGGTTCACTATGCACCAGATAATGTGCTAAATGCTGGAGATACAAAGGGAAACAAATAATCAGGTACATTCAAGACATGTGCAGGATATTTGGAAGGTAATCTCAGAGGGAAGGAACTAGTATTGGGCACAGTGGGCATGGGAGAAAGGGCTACTGGAGAAGGTAAGTTTTGAGCTATGTCTTTTTTTTTTTTTTATAATACTTAATAGTATTTTTTCCCAATTATATGTAAAGATAGTTCACAACCTCCATTTTGGTAAGATTTTGAGATCCAAATTTTTCTTCTTTATTCTCTTCCCTCTCCTTCCCCTAGACAGTAAGCAATCTGATATAGATTATACATGTACAATCATGTTAAATATATTTTCACATTAGTCATGTCATGAAAGAAGAATCAGGACAAAAAAGTAAAACCACAAGAAAGGGGGCAAAAAGAGAAAATAGTATGTTTCAGTTTGCATTCAGACTCCATAGTTCTTTCTCTGAATATGGATAGCATTTTCCAGTATGAGTCTTTTGGAACTGACTTACATCATTGTATTGCTGAGAAGACCTAAATCTATCAAAGCTGGTCATTGTATGATGTTGTTGTACAATGTTCTTCTGGTTCTTCTCACTTCATTTAGCTTCAGTTCATGTAAATCTTTCCAGGTTTTTCTGAAATCTGCCTGCTTATCATTTCTTATAGCACAGTAGTATTCCATTACATTCACATACCACAACTTGTTCAGCCATTCCCCAATTGATGGATATCCCCTCAATTTCCAATTCTTTGCCATCATTGAACTATGTCTTGAAGGAAGCCAGGGAAGCTAAGAGGCAGATATGAGAGGGGAGGAGCATTCCAGACATGGGGACAGCCAGTAAAAAGGTACAGAGGTGGGAGCTGGGAGGTAGAGTTTTGTGTGTCAGGAAGAACAAGCAGACCAGTGCAGCTGGATCACTGAGCACATCAAGTAAAATGTGAAAGGACTGGAAAGGTAGGAAGGATCAGGTTAGAAAAGGCTTTAAGAGCTTGATAACCTCTATCAATTAACCTGGAATCTATTGGATGGTGGTGGTAATCCAAACAACATACTTTGAATAGAATTATTTGGAGAGGACCTGGAATCTTTTTTGAAAGCGCTCTTCTTACTTTGTCCTGTAGTATTCTTATCCTATAATACGCCCTATAATATTCTTTGTCCTATAATATGTCTATAATATTATAAGGGACCTTTGAGTTTAAAACCAGCCTTGGACACTACTAGCTGTGTGATCAAGGGCAAATCAATTAACCCTGGTTGCCTCAATTTTCTCCTCTGTAAAATGAACTGGAGAAGAAAATGGCAGGCCAGTCCAGTATCTTTGCCAAGAAAACCCCAAACAGGATCACAAAGAGTCATACATAATTGAAATGACTGCATAGCAACAGTTCTTAAACCACTGAAGAATGAAAAATGGCTAACTAAATGAGACATTTTGAAAGTTTCTGAAGGTATTTCTTTTGCTAGGTCCATATACCTTCAAAGATTTTCCTTCCATGCATCTTGAAGATTTTGGATGCTCAGAAAGACAACATCCATTTGTAACTTACATTGTCAAGGAGATGAGATGTGTCAGCAGATACCACCCCAGAATTGACCAGCTAGTGATTTCTTGGAACTGGGAGTTTGGGGATTGCTTTATGAAGATTTCTAGGAGAAAGATGCTAGAAAGAGTGGAGCCAAGTTGAAAATTGGAGGTAAGGAGATGTTCTCCATCTTCATATCATGTGGATAGGTATTGATGTATTTGGTATTTTGTCCTCCAACTTTCTCCTTCCTTCAACAGAGATTTTTAAAAAACAAACACTTTGGTCACTGTTGCTATTATGGCAGTAGATGAGGGGTTTTTTTTGTTTTGTTTTTTTTGTTTTTGCTATGTTGATATGGACCATATTTGGTGAGATTATCCAATGCCCTCACCAAAAGCGATTTCTATCACCGGTGACCCTGAGAGTCTGGAAAGTGAGTTATTCCCATTAACTGAGTAGTAACTCTTTTGAATTGCCTAGTCTAGTCTTCTTCCCCTTGGAGGTGGAACAAGGTGGGGCTAGGAATCTAGAGCCAGAAAAGCCAGTTTTTGCTACTGTTTGCTGGGCTCAGGGCTGACAGAATAAATACAGAAACTGTCCCTCCCTCTTTTTCTCTCTGTTCTTCCTTTTCTATCATTTATTTAATTCTTTATATAAACAAATTAGCAACCAATAATCTTAGTTATATGGTTAATATTAGCAGCATGGATTGAAGTTTGCAGGAAATGTGTGGGGAGGGGCAGCTAGGTGGTACAGTGGAGAAAGTGCTAGGCCTAGAGTCAGGAAGACTCATCTTTCTGATTCCAAATCTAGTCTCAGAAACTTACTAGCTGTGTGACCCTGGGCAAGTCACTTAACCCAGTTTGCCTCAGTTTCTTCATCTGTAAAATGAGCTGGAGAAGGAAATAACAAACTACATGAGACCAGGTATAAAGTGAGAGATAAATTCTTCCTCTGCATGTCAACAAGACAAAAGTAATAACTTGACTGAGCTTACAAACATGTTGTAGGTAATTTGCATTTGTGTTCCTATGCCAGTTCAAACTGATAAGCAGGTGTGATTTTAAGCAGAGATAAAATAATATAAAATGATTCAAAATGCCTGTATGTAGAATAAATGTGTAAAATAACTCTGACCTGCGACCAGGGAGGTGTGTTATAGTGCGTACCATATAGGACCCTTTTGGGTTCTTTGCAAGTGCTTATGTGACAATCTTCTATCTCCCCCCTCCCCCCTGCTTTTTAAAATATACCACCCAGGCATAGTTCCCTGTCCCCTACCCTTGTTTCAGGTAATACTTGAGGGGAGGGCTACCATCACGCTGGAAGTTTACACACAAATAAGGATTTAGAGAAGAGCACAACCTAGACCTTGACAGAGGGTAATCTTTAGGTGCCCCCAGCCATTGTGAGCTTAAGATGATGGTTCTTCAACCTTGTAGAGGGGATCTCTATCACTTCTGCATCTCCTTTCTCATTGTGAACTTTCACTCTGTGTATCTATTCATTTACATAACAAAACATTATTGGATTTTCATGCATTAATGCTATGTCCGAGGCAATTATAAACAGCAATTCTGTCCATAATGATGCTTCAGTTTCATCCCAGTTTATTTGTTGAATTCTCAAGAATATTTTGAGGATTTATATTTGTAATATGGGGATTTGTCACTTTTTAGTTTAGAAAGAGCAGCTAGGTGGCGCAGTGGATAAAGTGCCCGGCCTGAAGTCAGAAAGATTTATCATCACGAGTTCAAATTCAGATTCAGAAACTAGCTGTGAAACTGTGGGCGAGTCACTTAAGTCTGTTTGTCTCAGTTTCTTCATCTGTAAAATGAGCTGGAGGAGGAAATGGTAAGCCACTTCAGTATCTGTCCCAAGAAAGTGGGGTCATGAAGAGTCAGACATGACTGAAAAAACTGAAAAACAAAGTTTAGAAAGGATAGTTTCTGGTATGTAATTCTAGTCAACTTGATGTTGCTCTCTAGGTATTCATTAGATGCTAAAGTCTTACAACCACTAGTGATATGTTGCACAGTTTCTGCCACTTCATTATACAATCTTCATTAAATGGTAAGTCCAGGATTGTTAAAGGTAATCTTTCTGTAACTTCTGGCAGCAAAGATTTTGAAGAAATCCTCCCATTTCTAGAAAGAAATTTGAACAATTAAGTCATTTGTCCATTACAACTTTGTCAATATGCTATTCTTTGAGTTTATGTAAATATCAGCCATGATAAACCCTTTGTTTCTACTCCTGGATTTCAGCTGTTTCACGTACTCCATTCAGAGATGAGCCATGTTTGGTTCATTCAACAAATCCTGTAACATATACCTGTTGTCAAGCTTTACTATTTCTTTGTGAAGTGAGGTCTGTTGTTGCAAAGATATTTCTAGAAATTTTTTTTTTTTACTGTTGTTTGGCCTGAGAACATCTATCAATTCTCTTCCTCTTTTTTGGCAAAGAACAGCACTTTAATCTTTCCTTAGTTACTGTGGAACAATGAGCCCTGTGTTTCATTAACACTATAAGGAATTTTTCTCCCGGCTGTTTTTCATTTTACCATGCTAAAAGTATACATCATTTCTGATACTGGGCAGGTATAAATTGCTTAAAATGTGTTCTTTCGGTTTTGCTTGGACCTCAGGGGTGTAGTTACTCTCTTAACAAACAGAGCCTCAATTTTCTTCTTGCTAGATTCCAGGATGTATGTACCTTTTGTTTGAAGTTGACCAAGACATTTTATCATCTTCATCTATTCTTTCAATCCAATCTCAGTATTTAAGTTCAATACCTTCAGCCTCTATTCTTTCTGGGTGACCATTGAAAATTTTATATTTATGGAGTTTAAATAACATTTTGATATTGCTGGAAAAATTTTCCATGAGATGAAGTAGCTGTTTAATGTGATTTTCAGTGGATATTGTCCATATGTATCAAATGATTATTGTAATATTTTGGTATCATTTCCTCTTTGACTTGAAAGCCACCCTTGATTCTGTTCAGAAGTGAAGATCATGAATTTGAGGCTTGGCAGCACCACTGCAGGCTTAAGCTGTCTCCTCACATGATGCCACATTTTATATCATTTGATCATGGCAATATTATATTGATAGCATGCTTAAAACAGAAAACAGTTTTTTCCATGTGGACATAAAATACTTTAGTGCTTCGTCAGATGCTTGTGTGCCAGAAGTTGTGTTTTGTGCTCTGATATATGATAACGCTATATCCCAAGGCATATAAAAGAAAAGAACAAGGCTTATTACTTTGATTTTGTGAAAGAGCATTGTTTGTTTGAATTTGTAAATTTGTCCTTGAGATTGCAAAACTTTATGAAGGCCTTTAAAAGATGAGTAAAAAATATAAAAGGTGTAATCTGAGGGTCAAGACCCCTCAAATGCTCTTGGTTCACATGGACTAAATCTGATCCTGTTGACTGATATATGAGTCATTTTCTCTCGTTCATTGCTCACAACTTCAAGATTATTTTTGATTATGTTCATAGTATACCTTGTATCTAAGTTTCTCCAAATGTGAGTAACAATGTCTCCAACTCCTGCAAGTCGCTTCAGATAGTAAATGCATATTGGATATGGAGTAGCTTTTATTTCTCCCCAACAGAAAATGCATAATTCATAGGAGCCCAATGAACAGACGAAGAAAAAGTACAGCACTCAAATAGCCCATTTAGAATCCTGCAAAGTAAACATACTTTGCAAACACTGCTAAATAAGCAATTCCCTTCTCTTTGGACCTGCCAAGTTTGAACAGCTCACTGAAATAGTGGGGAAGGGTGGTAAGGTCCTGATCTTCAGCCCTCCTCTGCCCATGGTGTGGCTCCAGTTTTCCAGCTGTGAATAGGAATCCAAAAAATATTTTGATATTGTTGGAGAAAGTTTCCATGAGATGAAGTAGCAGTTTGACTCTGATTTTTAGCAGTGCCTATAATCTGATGTTATCCATAGATAGCATGCAATTAATGTGATATTTTGGTGTGACTTTCTCTTTAGCTTGAAAACCATCCTAATCCTGTTCAGAAGTGGAGATAATGGATTCTCCAGTTGGTAATTCTCTTCTTTCTATAGAAAATCCAATATTAAAGACATCACCCTTTAGGACAGTGGTTCTCAACCTTCCGAATGTTGCAACCCTTAATATAATTCCTCATGTTGTGGTGACCCCCAACCATAAAATTATTTTGTTGCTACTTCATAACTGTATTTTGCAACTGTTGTAAACTGTAATGTAAATATCTGATATGTAGGATGTATTTTCATTGTTACAAATTGAACATAACCCACAGGTTGAGAACCACTGCTTTAGGAGATGGATGCCTAAATTTTTAAACTTTTGATTAGCCATCTGGTTTCCCCCAGTTTTTCCATGGAAAAGAACATTCTTGGAATCTCATCTCTCAGGTCACGTACAAGCACTTGTCTATGTACTTACTATTTGCTCTCTAAACCAAATGTGTCCAATATACTGTCTGCAACATACTCATGAGTATGCCCAAACCAAATTAAAATGTAATTGGAAAATATTTGACAAAATGAGTTAAAATACACTAAAACAGATAATATTACATTTTAAAACTAAGTCAATATTCAGACCATAGGGATGCTCATGTATATACATTTTAGTGACACCCATTTTTATTTAAATTTGATACCACTGCTTTATATTATCTCATTTGTGGATCTCATCAGCTCTCATGGGTTCGATATGTTTATAACTTCATCAAGTCCAAGAATCTCTCCTGAGTTCCAGTCCCACATCTCCAACTTGCCTATTGAACAATTTGAATAGGATATCATATAGACAAATCAAATTTATCTAGAACAGAACTATTCAACTCTCTCCCTTCCCCCCAAAAAACCATACCCTTTTTCTGACCTTCTGATCCTATTCACTATCTCCCATTCCTATAAAGTGCTCCCTCTTCATCCCTACATCCTGGATTCCCTGACTTCATTCAAATCCCAGCTAAAATCCTACCTTCTACAGGAAGTTTTTTTTGATCCTTCATAATTCTAGTGTCTTCCATCAGTTGAGAATTTCTAATTTCACCTGTATATAGGACAATGTAGGACATGTTCTCCTGCCAACACTTGCTTGTTAAGATCTGTCACACAACTTGACCACTGATCAGTTATAACTTGCATTTTGTGTGTTTATTTGGAAAATAATGTAATTGCTATGACTTTAATTCTGTTACACAACAGATTAAACATGTATGAATGGTTTTCAAAATGTTCTTCTCTTCTCTCCTTTCCTTATGCTTCAACTGCCCCCTTATTTTTATTCAATGCCCCTCAATTGCACCTGAGGGTACTGCCACCTGCCCCCCCCCAGATCATTCCAGAACTCCCCAGGGGGCTGTATCACCCACTTTGGGAACCATATATAGTCTAGGACCTAGACCAGCGGTTCTGAACTTGTGGGTTATGATCAATTTAAATACATCCTGCACATCAGATATTTACATTATGATTCATAACAGTAGCAAAATTACAGTTATAAAGTAGTAACAAAAATAATTTTATGGTTGGGGGTCACCACATCATGTGGAACTGTATTAAAGGGGTCTCAGCATTAGGAAGGTTGAGAACCACTGACCTAAACTATTACAAAACTTTCTCTAATGGGTCTCCCTGCTTCATTTCCTCCAACTATAATCTATCCTCTACTCAGCTTCCAAAATGATTTTACTAATATCATAGTCCCATTCTTTATTAACCATATGATCAACCATAAACTCCATTTTTGGCATTTAAATTTCCGTACAACTTGGCCCCTTCCTGCCTTTCCATGCTTATACTTTATCCTCATGCAGGCACTCTCTGATCTGCTCATACCTGTCTATTTGCTGTTCCTCACAAATGAATCTCCATCTTCCATGTCCATGTCTTTATACTGGCTGTTCCCTACGTATGGGATGCTCTTACTCTTTACCTCTATGTATTAGAATCCTTGACTTACTATATAACTTATATCAAAGGTCATCTTCTGCAGGGGACCTTTCCTGTCCCCTCTAGCTGCTATGGACTCCCTCTCCCCCAAGTTTACCATCCATACTCCATATGTATCATCTATTAATTATATATGTAAAAACATATATGACATGTGTATTATATATGTATGGAGTGTGTATATGTGGTATGTATATATGTCTATGTCTATATCTATGTCTATGTCTATGTCTGTGTCTATGTCTAGATCTATGTCTATGTGTTGCTTCCTCAATTAAAATCTTAGGTCATTGAAGGGAGGGATTATTTTGCTTTTTCCATGTATCCCTATTGCTTAGCACAATATCTATCACATAGAAAGTGCTTAATAAATTCTTGTTAATGGCTTAATTTCAGCAGAAACTCTATCAATACCTTGACAGTTGCCATTTCTTGGGTAGGGAAAGTCTGTTCTCAACAATCTAGACTCTGAGCTATGTTTAAACAAGGAAGTTTTAGCAGAAGGCAGCCAGGAACTTGAGGTCCAGGAAGTCCTATTAGGCCACCTCATTGCCACTATCTGCTCCTCCTGTAGTCCAGAAGAAGGTGCAAGGGGAAAGGTGAAGAGCAGTCCTGAGTGGCCTCAAATTATTTGTATAGACCACAAGTAGAGCTGGGATTCCTTCAAGAAAGGTTTGTCAACCTATCAGTCACTAAATCATCTTGGAAATGATGAAATCACGGTTACTGGGTGCCAGTCAGAGGAGTTCCTGGTAGCCTTTCAGCAAAGCACCAGCATGCACCCTACCCTCCATAAGAAAGTATCTCCTGGATGCTTCCATACCAAAGTTCATATTCATAATCTCATCAAGCTGATCTCACTTGACTAATCCTGCCCCTTATAAATAGTGAACCAGAACCTTCCTAAACTGCCTCATTTTAAAAAAGGATTATTTATATTGAAAACTTCAAAGTATGTTCCCTTAAGGTACTTTGCTCACTGGGGTTCATCTCTCAGTATAATACAAAAAGTCCATGAGACAAATGTTATCTCGGTTAAGCTGTGTTAAGTGTTAGCACAGTGTTAAACTAAGAGTGAACTAAGTACTTAATAAGTCAGCACTGAATTCAATTTAAACACATTTTTCCTTACCAACACCAGTTCTAAAATGAAATTCTGTTATATTGTATTTGTTCCATTTTAAGAAGACTATGTCACTAACCAGCATCCCACTGAATATTCAATCCTCATTCTCTCCTCTCCTGCAGAGAGATTACATAGAAGCAGAGATTCTTATGAAACAACACAGCTCTGCAGCAGAAGATGGTGGAAAGTAAAAGACTGGCATTTGCCCAGTTTTCATGATTCATCACCAGCCCTCAGGGTTGCACATTCACCATCATTTCAACATTTCTCTACTCAGTATCAGTACCATTTCCATTGAATGGTTTTGTTGGCTCATCTTTCTATTGCTCAAATGATGATAATATATCTGAGGATTTATCCCTCCCCCTTGCCCAAGTTATTTCATTGGTTTATTGGTACAGGGAACTCCTAGGCAAGGAAATTCCTTTTACATGCAGGTCAGTATATTCTCTGAAATTAATATATGTTTCAGAGAAACTTATACACACATGCACACACACATATATGCATACACATGTGTATATTATACATGAACTCATATATACACATATATATGTATGCATATACAACACATGTGTGTATAAGGACAAGAGAGAGTGGAGGGCCCTACATATGTATGTAGTGAGGCCCACCTGTAGTGAGGTATGCTGTCCTTGTGTGTGTGACTCCAAGGGAGGCAGAATAGATATCTTTAACCTCTTCTTCCCCTACTCTTCTCCCAGGGATACTATTATCCCTGCCAGGAGGGGAAGTAGAAAGTTGGGGCTAGGGGCCACTGTTCTGCTCTCCTCAGAGGAAGGGAGTACTAGGATGGAAGCATATCTATCTGCTCCCCTAAATATTTTTTTAAGGAATATGATCAGATTCTATTTAACTTTTGAACACTTTATTTTGAGAGGAAGGGAGAGAACAAGTTCTATATCCAAAGCCTGCCCCCTTCTCCACCCAATACCATTTCCACAATGAACACATACAGAATAGGAAAAGAAATTTTTTATTCAAATCACAGCAAAACAAACATTGGAGAAGGAATATATAGGAGAATGGGTAGCTAGGTGGCACAGTAGATAGAGGGACTAGAGTCAGGAAAATTCATCTTTTTTTTTTTTCTTTTTCTTTTTTTTTGGAGGGGGAAAGGCAGGACAATTGGGGTTAAGTAATTTATCCAAGACCATATGGCTAGTAAGTATTAAGAACTCAGGTCCTCCTGATTCTAGGGCCAGTGCTCTCTTCACTGCACCACCTAGTCACCCCAAGACTCATCTTTCTGAGTTCAGATCTGGCCTTATACACTTACCAGCTGTGTGACTCTGGGCAAATCACTTAACTCTATTTGCCTTGGTTTCTCATCTGTAAAATAAACTGGAGAAGGAAATGGCAAACCACTCCAAGAAAACCCCAAATGGGGTCATGAAGAATTGGACAGGACTGAAATGATTGAACAATAACAACAACAAATACATAGGAGAATATACCCCAGACAACATAGAGTGAAGGAGCTTTCCCTTTGGGTGCAAGATAACGCAGCACAAGTAAAAGAGAGGGTTCTGAATCTCACCCAAGGGAAAACTCCCCAAAGTCACTAAAGCAGTGGTTCTCAACCTTCCTAATGTGACAACCCTTTAATACTTGTATGTGGGCGTATCTGCATGTGGGTGGACCCACCTGGAGATGGATAGAGGAGCAGTTTCTTGGTTCCTAAGACCATCGGAAATATGTGTTTTCTGATGGGACAGGTTGAGAACCGCTGCTCTAGAGTAACAAACTGGGAATAGGGACATGATGGAGACTGCCCACTCCTCACATGTCATCCCAGAATATTTTCTTTCAGCAACCTGAAGTAGGGTTGACCTTTTCCATCTTCTCTCTAAAGGCTGACAACCAACTCAATACTCAAAGAAAATTTGAAGGCTGATCAGTCCCAAAGGATGGACTGACTCCCAAAAGTCCCCCAAAAGGAGACTAGCTAAGAACCAAAGCTCTATCTCTCAACAACTCTGCTCTGCCTCATTCATAGAGCAGGACTTTTAACTCCACAATTAAGGAGAGAGTACCATAACAATGGCTTAGAACCGGGAGGGGTTCAATGACTTGCCCAAATTCACAGAACCAGTATGTGTTCAAGGTAGGGCATGAATCTAGGTCTTCCTGGATTAATAGCAGTAACTGACATTTATATAGGGTTCACTTTAAAATTTGAAAAATGCTTTACACGTATTATCTCATTTGAACCTCTCAACAACACTGAACAGTAAGTAGTACTGTTTTCCCTATTTCATAGGTCAGCAAAATGAAGCTCAGAAAGGTTGTGGCTTTCCCCATGGAATAAATATCTGAGAAGGAATCTAGGTTTTCCTTGCTCCAAGTCCAACACACTTTCCACTAACACACTTTTCACTGTCATGATAATATTATTAAGGAGTTGTCTACTGAATTTTCTCTGTGAATCTACATTAGATAGGACTGCTTAGATTTCAGATAAGATTTTTTTCCCCTTATGGGTAGGAACAGAAGGCACTGAATTTTGTAAATATGAATCATAGAATAACAGAATTTCAGAGTTAGAAGAAATCTGAGAGAACTTGAAGATTAACCCTTAAAGACAGCTATATGACTGAGGGCCATGGGTTTTATAGGGGGAGGGACAGTTTGTCACTCAGGCATGTCCATTGGCTACTTATTTCTGATGTCACAAGCAAAAAGACTACAGGTACACACAGCCTAACCAGGCTCCCTAGTTAAGGCCTCACTAAATATAGCATCGGGCTAGGAGTTTCTAGTAAGGAGGATTATAGAATAAATAGTTCTAGAGGGGAAGATTTCAGAAAAGGGGTGGGGGGTGAGCCAGGCTGAGGAACAGGCATATCATTTATGAGCCTTATGGGTATCAGAGAAGGCCCCTAAAGTAGAGGTTTTTTAGCCTACCACAACTTACATACAAGAAGTGAGTTCTGCAAACATCAGTAAGGCCATGTATACCTGGAGAAGAAGGTATATAGTCAAATAGTGAGACTGAGGGATAACAAATGGACAGACAGAGTGATGCTGGTATTCCTGAAGCACTTTCAAAAATCAGAAAAATCTCCAGGATGTTGGGTGAATCCACTATATGGTATTTACAGAAAGATGTAGTAAAGGACCTCACATGAAATTACCATGAACTGTTTGAACAGAGGAAGAGTCCACACTGTTAAGTTTGCAGGACTGTAAGTATGTATTAACATAAGTAAATATCCTCTTATGGCTTCAGCCCACTCTTCCAGTTTGTGCTTTACACAGATTGAAATCTTATGGGATTTACTCAGTAACATAAAGAAAGGATAAGTAGGGAGCAATATCCAAAGGAAGATAATAAGGAGGCAGCTAGGTGGCTAAATGAGTAGTGCACTGGACCTAGAGTCAGGAGGACCTGAGTTCAAATTTAGCCTCAGACAGTTAATAGTTGTGTGACCCTGGGAAAGTCACTTAACCTTGTTTGCCTCAATTTCCTCATCTGTCAAATGGGCTGGAGAAGGAAATGGCAAACCATTCCACTATCTTTGTCAAGAAAAACCCAAAATGGGGTCACAAAGAATCAGCCATGATTGAAATAACTGAACAACAGGAACAACAAATTATTATTTGCCTCTCATCACCACATCTTCTCCATCAAGAAATTATGTGAGACTTTTGTCAAATGCCTTCCTGGATTATAAGTATTACTAGTTATGGTATTTTCCTCATCTATTAGTCTAGTGACTTTGTAAAAAAAAGGAAATGATACAAGTGTTCACATGAGTTGCTTAGTTGGATATCATTGCTAGATGGATATGAAGTATAGATAATATCCAAACAACCTTAGAATTATGGGAAAATCCATAAAAAGAGAAGTCCATAAAAATCCTTTCTGTGGCAGATTTTTATATTACATTCATAAATGCAAAAAGTTTTATTTGAGACCTCAGAATTAAAAGGTATACCATTGATTTAAAGGTCTAGGTGTTACTTGCTCTGCCATTGCAGTCTTTGTCAAAGCTGTAGTGTGGTCTAGTGAAAAGAACACTGGATTTGGCATCAGAGGATGTAGGTGTGAAGCCCTGGATTTGTTATTTGCATCTGTGACCTTGAATAAGTTTCTGAACCTCTGTGAACTTCAGTTAGCTCACCTATAAAATGACTGGATTGGAGTAGATTGTTTCTTCTAGTTCTAAAATTGACATGCTGTTAAAGTGGGAAGAGAAGGGAATAAGCATTTATTAAGCACCTACTTTGTGCTAAATACTTTACAAATATCATTCAGTATAGGAATCCCTAATACAACGTCCCTTGTAGGGACTGAACACTTCCAGTAATGGGGAGCTCATTACTTACAAAGAAGTCAATTCCACTGTTGGATGGCAGTACAATATGCTTTTTCACCAAAAATTCTTCTGTCCCTCTGACATTTTACTACCTACTGGGGCAAGCAGCAGACTTGGAAGTGGTACCTGGGGAGTTAGAAAATTTAGATAAGATACAGCTCCTTAACCTGTATCCAAATTTACTTAACAATATTATCATCCAGCTTTCATTGCTACACCAAGAAATCATGGTGGATTATAGTAGAGCCAAGAGAAACAAACATAGGTAACTGTAATACGTAACCTCATATGTTAATTAGTTGATGTGAAATTTGTAAAACAGAGAACTATTGTTAAGTTAGGGGAGGAAAGAGGTCACTAAGGACAAAGAGTATCCAAGAAGGTCACTGGAGGACCTGGCTTTTGAATTGGACTCTTTCAGATGGTTAAGAGTTTAAGAAGCAAAGTGGGGTGGGGGGTAGGAAGGAAAGATTTCAAGCATAGGGACCAGCATGAGCAAAGGTAAAGAGGTGGGAAACAAGGGTGCTAAGTTTAACTTCATTTTTTCTGTCAGAGGTACTACCTTTTACCTAGGCTTCTATATTTGACTTGAACAACCATTCCATTTTGATGGAGCATAGACTATGCAGCATAATAGCTCAATTTTTGTAGAGCTTTAAAGTTTACAAAACACTACACATACATTATTTGATCCTCACAACAATCATTCAAAGTAGATGTCATTATTGTCCCCTTTTTATTAGCAGTAGTATAGAAGATGGATTGAAGCCGAGAGACTACAAAGTGGGAAGAGCTGTTAAGACATTGTTGAAATAGTCTCTCTGGGTGTTAAGAGTATCATGAGCCTAGTGAGAAGTGAGAAGAATCTAATGCAAGAGATTATTGCAAAGAGAGAATTGACAGGAATTTGTCGCAGATTAAGTATGAAAGTTAGAGGGGAGAACATTAATACTAAGTTGCTTCAAAAGGCAAAAAGAACTAAGAGTAATTGGTGGCAGTTACAAAGAGGTAAGTTTAGGCTTGTTTGCAAGTTTCCCAACAATTAGAGCTATGCTAAAGTAGAACTGGTTGCTTTTGGAGGTAGTAATTTTCCCTCCCTGGGTGGTCTTTCAGTAGAGGTCAGATGATTACTTATGTATGTTATAGAGGGAATTCCTTTTCAGGAATTGTTTGGAGTAGACCACCAATGAGGTCCTTTCCAACCCTGAAATTCTGTAATTATGATGTCAAATTGTGGTGCCAGTGATAGAAATAATGAAAGTAGGAGGATCAAGTTTAAGGGGAAAGGTAGGATTTAGTATGTTGAATTTGGGTTGGTAGTGAAGTGCCATCTGGTTAAGGATCCAGCAAAGGAGAAAGTGATGCTTCCTTACCTAGAAAGCTAAGGGAGGAAATGGTGTCCCTATGGAAGTGTGTGCGTGGGGGAGGTAGGGGTAGGGGGTGTAGGTGGTAGTGGTGGTAGTGGTGGTGCTCAACAGTGTCAAATACTATATGGAGAATGAGGACAGCAAAAAAGATACTAATTTCCTGATTAGAAGGTCATTAATAACACTGCAGTTAAAATGGAGTATAGGAGGTAGAGTATATGAATGGGGGTGAGTAGAAGCCAGATTGAAAGAGGCTGAGGAAATAGTGGGTGGTAGGGAAGAAGAGGATCCCTTCTTGGGGAATCATTAGGCTCATTGATCACATTTCCTACCGACTCAGGCATTGTATAGCTGCTTGAGGAAGAAGAGGGGTAGTAACCAAATTGGGTAGAAATGTAAAGAGGAATTTTTGTTTGCTTTTTAGGACTGGGAGACCTAAATATGCTTATAGGCAGATTAAAAAAAAGAAACAACCCCCAAATATAACATCAGAATGGGAGTGATGGAAGTTGTATAAGAAAGGTGATAATTGCTGGATTCAGGTCCTTAAAGAGGCAAGAAGAAATCAAATTAAGGGTGCTGATATAGGGATAGTGAGAAGCAGAAGAAACCTCTTATTCTGTGAGAGAGAATAATATTCAGAGAGGAGAATGTGAGTGAAAGTGCAGAGATGTTTTGATGAATGGAGGAAGGGAGTTGAAGGATATCATACTGGATGATTTTTCTATTATCAAATGTGAATAATGTATAAAAATGTTATAGAAAGGTCAGTTATCATTACTACTATTTAAAAATCATTTTGCCTTTTTTCATATTGTTTTAGTGAAGTAGACTTTTGTCTGCTGCAAGTATGGTAGGGGTAAAATTCAGGGTGACAAGAAGGAGTAAAAAAATTGGAATAGTCCCTGTGGGGAATGAAATAGGGAGTCAAGAAGGAAGAGTGGAAAAACTGTTGAGTAGCCACAAGGGCCAAGCTGAGTTTACATGCCATACATTTTTATTTATATAGGTGTTGAAACTCATAACCCTAGGAGGTAGCTCATATAATTATTAGCCACATTGTTCAGATGAGTCTCAGATGTTAAAGGATGACCACAGCTAGTAAGCTGGAAACTGGGATTTGAATTTGTCTCCTGGCTCCAGGTTTAGGGTTCTTTTTTTTTTTTTTAAAGTCTTTTAATTCTATGCTGCTAAATAGAACTTGTGATACAGTGGTAACAGTGCTAGATTTGGAAGTAGAGGACGTTGGTTCAAATGATGGCTCTCCTACTACTATCTGTGTGACCTTGGGCAAGTCCCTTAGCCTCTCTGGGTCTCAGTTTCCTCAATTGTAAATTGAAGGGGTTGGATTAGGTTACCTAGAAGGTCCATTCTGTCTCTAAATCTATGACCCAATGAATTTTTTTCAGTTGAGGCCTCCTTTTTCTGTACTTCTTCAATTTAGTTTTTGAGCCTAAAAGTATAAATCTAGATCAATCTATGTTAAACTTCATCACCTTGCATTCCAGCCTACCAAAGTCATTTTGAACTTCCATTCTGTCATCAATATCATTAGCTACACCTACCAATTTGGTGACATTCATAGGTTTGGTAAGACTTCTATTTCTTCATTCAAGTCATTAATAAAACTAAAATCAAGATATTTAATCTTACAGCATTTAGTATATGTATTACTACAGGAGAGCTGGTCCCAAATTCATTGATTTTCATTGCCCTTTCCCTCCATCTCAGTTGTTGAAATAAAAAAGGACTACAGGTGATCAGAAAGATCAATTGTTAATTTGTTAATCTGTTAAATAAAATACAAAGGCTTGTTTATGACCAGTTATCCCTTTAGAAAATGAGAAGTCTCTCCAGTGGAATTAGATGGGGAGTTTGCCACTGACTGAAGATTAGCCATGCTCTAGAAAGCAAGCTTGCTAGCTCTGAGAGTCATTTGAGGATAGAAACAACTTTACATAATGACTGTTCCTCTATCAGATAGCAGCAGGGGAGAGGGGACTTCTCTTCCCATCCCCCACTGGCCATGGCAACAGTACTACTCACTGATTAAGAGACACATTATCCAGTATAAAGAAAAGACAGTTGAGCCAATAGAGACAGCTCCATTAAGTATAAACCCTGGCAGCAGAAAAGAGAGTCAACTATGGATTCGAAGGAGACTTAGCTCTCTGGGTGTTGAGTTACAGAAAAGAGAAGGCCCAACTGAACAAACTAGCAAAGACAATGAAGCTGCCAGGTAGGGATTCACATGAAAATAATGCCACAAAAAGAGAAAGGACGTTGGGATGATACCTGCAGTTCCGGAGGTATGAATTAATTGCTTTTGTCACATGTATTTCCTGTGTGTCTCACCACTAGTACATTCTAAGTTTGTATATGACATATATTTGTAGGGGAATGAAACTGTTTGTGGATACAAAGTTATATAGCTACTGTTCTTACTATACCTTCGTTTTAAACTAATTGTGTCTCCTGTCTGGTTATTAAAAGGTAAGTACACCATGGTGGGGTTCCTGAGCTTTGAGAATGTAGATCCACAAAACCATCTTTCCCTTCTATACTAGCACAATTTGGGGGAGTAATAGATACATCAGTAACCCTATCAAAAGAAAAATCATGAAGTCAGCTTGACAAGTCTTCATTTTGGTGAATTTATCCTGAGTTTTAGCTCTTAACCACAACCTTTTCTAAATGTTCATAAATAATATATTCTAGATTTTCCCTATTGATTAATGACAAGTTTACTTATATATCTAACTTAACAATCTTTACTTTAGTTTCTAGAATAATTTTTTTCTTTTAAAAAGGGAGCATTCACCCGTTTCCAGTCTAGTTTTAATCAATAAATAAACATTTATTAAGTCCCTATAGAAGAATTGGATGTAATCAATAGCTCAAGTGATTAAGAAGTATCTAGAAATTAAAGCCCTGGGTGCAAAGATATTGTTTACCCATTCCATTTACTGAGGGGAGAGGAAGAAGCATCTCAGCTTAGTGTTCTAAGAGACCCTAAAAACCACAAAAAAAAATTTTCTTAAGCACCCCCTCTGAGTACCATGTAAAATACTAGGTACAAAAGAAGTTGAAGATCATCTAGTCACTACTGTCTCAAAGCTTTTACGCAAATGGTGGGGGCAGGGGGCACAGATAATTGCATATAATAAACACAGTTAAAAAGTATAACTATATTCATAATCAATAACAACTGAACACAGAATTAAAGCATTGCACAATGGAACCTCCCAACAACTTGGTGAGGCAGTAGTGGAAAGATCATGGAATCTGTAATCATTGGACCTGTATCCTAATCCGAGTTCTGCTACTTACTCCCTGGGTCATTCTAGGCGCATTGCTTGACTTGACAATTTTCCATATCGCTGAAAGAAAAGGACAGAACTACATAATTTCTAAGAACAAAGACCAGAACTATATATTTTTTTGTTTTAAATTTTATCATCCTATAGGGTAGCAGCCAGAATAAGCATCACTCTCTTAGAAAAAGGAAAACCATAATGAAGCGACTGTGTAACATTATACAGAAATCCTGTTATAGTTTCCTTTCTTTGTAATGGTTGCGTGCATTACTGTTTCAAGTTACCTTAAAAAAAAGTCAGCCTTGAGATTTGAAACTGTTAAGATAAATATAAAGTAGCTTTGTAAACTTTTATATAACTATTGAAACAATATAATACTAAACACCCAAGGAATACAATGTTATGAGAAGTGAGTATTCAGAGGACTGAGATGGCCCGGTATTACTCCTTTAGTGATCTTTGAATTCCTTAATAAAATGGGAATGATGATACCATTGACTTGGGAGCAGGGAACAAGTAGTTTTGAATGTAGTACTGAAACAAAACAAAAAAAGACTAATTGTCTTAGTCAACTAGCAGCTTATTAATTGCCTACCACGTGCTAGGCACTTTGCTAAGTGTTGGTGATAATGAAGAAAGGCAAAAACAGTCTCTCAAGGGGTGTTCATGGTCCAATGAAAACAAGATCTATATAAGATAAAGATAATCTCAAAGAGTAGGCACTAGCATTAATGAGGATCAAGAAGAACTTTTTGCAAAAGCTAGGATTTTAGCTGAGACTCGAAAGAATCAAAGGTAGGCAAGGGGTGAACATGAGAAGGAATAGCAGTCCAGGTAAAGGGATAGTCAATGAAAAGGCCCAAACATGGGAAATGAAGCAAAATGTGCTATGAACATCAAGGAGAGCAATGTCATTGGATCAGAGTACTTGGTACAGTATAAGAAGACTGGAAAAGTTGGAGGGGACCAGGTTATGAAGGGATTTAAAAGTCAAATAGAGAATTTTATATTTGTATATTTATCTTGGTGGTATGAGAAAGACACTGAATTGAGCAGAGTGGGTGATATGGTCAGGTCTTCATTTTGGGAAACTCATTTTGATAGTTAAATAGAGGATGAGTTGGAGGGGGAGAGCCTTGAGGCAGAGAGACCCACCAGCAGGCTATTGCAATAGCCCAGGAATGAAGTAATAAGGGCCAGTGGTGGTTGTGTGCTTTAGAGAGAAGGGAATGTGTATTTCATACACAAATGTTAAAAAGGTAGAATTGACAGAACAGATTAGCTATGGAGGGTGAGGGAATATGAGGGAATATGAGGAATATGAGGGTGACACCTTGGTTGTAAGCCTGGGTTTGTGGGAGAATAGAGGAATCATCCACAGTAATAGGGAAGTTAAATAGACATGAGGGTTTTTGGAGAAAGAGAATTCATTCTGTTTTGGACATGCTGAGTTTGAAATGTGTAGAAGATATTCAGTTGAAAAGGTCTAATGGGCAGTTAGTTGGAGATGTGAGACTAAAGGTGAGGAGTGAATTTTGGGCTCAATAAATAGAGCTGAGAACTATTTGCATAGAGATGATAATTGAATCTCCATGGGTCCTGAGATCACCAAGTCAAAAAATATAGAGGGAGAAGAGAAATGAGCTCAGGACAAAGTCCTTGTTTAGCCTCCATGGCCTAGATGAAGACTTAGAAAAGGACACTGAGAAGGAGGTGGTCAGAGAAGGAGGAGGACCAGAAGACATTTGTATCAGTGAAGTCCTAGAGAGAAGAGAGTATCAAGAAGAGGGTAGCTGACAGTGTCACAGGATTCAAAGAGGTCAAGAAGAGTGAAGGTTGAGAAAAGTTCCTTAGATTCAGAAATTAAGAGATCAATAGTAACTTTGGAGAGAACAGGTTCAGTTCATAACAGGTGCCATGAATGGGAATGGAGAAGAGAATATTAGAATTCTAGAATGGATCTGCAATCAGTGTTGATTTAATCTAGGTGAAGCAAGTTGAACCTGAAGTCAGGAGAACCTATTTTAATCACACCCCTGACACATTAGTAGTGTCACTATGGGCCAGAACACTTGTTTCCTCTTCTGTCAAATGAGGGAAGTGGATTAGAATCTGACAGAATGCAATGTTTGGATGAGCTCTAAAGTCCCTTCCATCTCCTGCTAGGTGAGTATTAATGATTTTACAGCTAAGAAAACTCAGAGATCTCATGTCAGTGACCTGCTCAAGGTCCCAGAACAGGTTTATTGACAGAGCCAAGACGCAGACACAGAATTCCTCACTCCCAGTCCTATTCTCTTTCACTAGAGTGTACCGCAAATCGACATGGAGTAGCAGCTCTGGTGCACCACATTGGCCCTATTTTAGGCAGTTATCTAGCTCAAAAGAAGAACACAGACAAGGTGCTTTTGAGTATTTGCATTGAGGAGCTCAGGGAAGGAGACCCTTCTTGTCTTGTCATTCACTGAGCCAGCATCATCTAGGTGACTGAGGGAAGGAGTTCTAGTAAGGATGTGGGGAGAGCTGGGAGCTCTCTTTATGGGGTACCCTAGAAGAGGAGGTCCCTGGCCTAAGGCTGCAGCTCTCTGGAATACCATAGAAAAATCCATCTCCATCTTTCCTGAGCAAACCAGTCATGGATTCACTGCCACCCCCAAGGAGGACCGCAAGGGTGGGGGGTTGGAGGGGGTTGGGGAAAACGTGTGGAAGGAGGCGTTTGTTCCGGGAGGGATTTAGGCGGCGCTTTCGCTTCTAATCTGCTTCGAGAACATCTGCCGCCGCTCCACTTGTCGGTGACATCTTGCTATGGTGGAAAGGTTTGGAGGACTGGTTGCCGCGGGGATCCGCCGCTGTTACAATCCAGTTCACTTTGTCTTTGGCGTAAGGGGCTGGGCTCAAGTCGCAGGAAGGGAGAAGATCCAGAAAAGCTCGGGCAAAGAAGGTAAAATGCACCATACCCCCCCCAAAAAAAACCCAGCCCCCAATCCCATCCCCCCACCCCTGTCCAAGTAACCATGCCCCACATCCCACATTCTATGGAATACTCCTTGCATCCAAGATCCCTCTGGCCTCCGAGACAAATTCCCTCAGAACCCTGCCGGACAGCTGTCTCCCAGAGATATCAACCGCTTCCCAGTTCCCTCTGCCAAACCCTGCCACCTCCTCATCCCACCGGGTTTTATGTCACCTCTCCCCCAAGGTCCTTCTGGGGCAATCCTCTCGCATCTTCCCTCCAGGCATCCTCTTCCCCATAGAATGCTCCTTACTCAAAGCAGCCTCCCCTCTCACGCCCAAGTGACAGCCACCCACTTCTCCTCCCCCTTTCCTCCCACTCCTCGCGTCCTCCTCGGTACCCAGATACTCTGACCTTTTCCTCCCCTTCCGTGGATATGTCCTATGCCAGTGCAGTGCCCTTCCTTTCTCCCTCCTTCCCTGCCTCCATCCTCCCCAGTTCCTCCTTTGCCCGGGTCAGAGGCGGCCCTGGTAGCCTGCAACAGCCCAGGGTGGCGAACGTCTTTTCGTCGCTCTCCTTCCACTCCGGGGCTCCTCCCCTAGGCCTACTCCGCCATGTCCTCCTCCCGCAGGCCCCGGCCCCGGCCCAGTCCAGCCCTAGTCCCCGCCTCTCTGGGGCGGGGCCCCGCACTTTTAAATGTAGCGGCGGGAGATGGTGGCTTGCCGATTTGGGGGAGGGGCTGATTTGTGCCCAATTGTGACTGGAGCTTCATCTTTGGTCCTGGGGGTGGGGGTGCGTCGCAGGTGGACTAAGACAGCGAAGAAGTTACTGCTACATAAAGCTCACCTTGGAATAAACCTGAGGAGGAGGAGGAGAAGGAGGAGGAGTAAGGAAGAGGCAAAGGAGAAGGAAGGAAAGCAGCGACCTGGGGCCTGCCCGCCCCACCCCGCTGGCTCGAGTCGGGTCAGGACTATGCATTCGGGGAGCAAAGTGAAGAGCGAGTACATGAAGCGCTACAAAGATCCCAAATGGGACACGTGCGGCCCGTGCTACCGGGAGCTGCTGCACTATCGCTTGAGCCGGCGGCTGCTGGAGCAGACGCACAACCCCTGGTTATGGGACGGTTGGGGGCCATCCAACAACTCGGACGATTCCTCGTCTTCTGGGGGTGGTGGGGCCTCCACGCCCCAGGGCCTCCTGGGAGCTTCGGCCTGGTCTCCACCTCCGACCCCACCCAAGCCCTTAGGAGAGGGAGCGGAGCCGGGAGTGGAGGAGAAGGAGGCCGAGGTGTCTGAGGATGAGGACGCTGCTAGCCTCCCAGGTAAGTGGTTGGTTGGCTTGCGCCGGACGTGTGAGTCAAACTTTGCCATGAAAGTTTGGTTGGGTACGCTTTGTTTATGAAGTTGCTGCCTCAGATCCTGGCCTGAGGGTGACAGAGGGACCCCTCCCCCCCTCACTACCTTCTCCCTCCCACCATGCCCATTCACCCCCAAGACCCAAAACTCACACTCCTCGCCCTTCCCCCCAGTCCAGCCTTCGCCTCACCCTGCTTGTTAACTAGGTGTGCATCCTTGATGAGCAAAATAGGGCGATCAGCTATGCTTCTTTCTTGTTGCCCTAGTAAGGCTGCTTTGCTTTGGCGTCTTAATAATTTGGTTGTTGCTTGGCTACCTCTACTAACCTCCTCCGCTGCTATGTTCCTTAAGAACAATAAGAAAGTTGTTTACACAATAATTTTGTTCCTTGACTTCTCTCTGTGTTAACGGTTCTAGCGCCCGATTATGAAAAAAATATTTTTATCTCCTTTTTTACATCACCTCCTTTCTGAACACGTCCCTTCCTCTTCCCCTACTCAGAGACTCATTCCTTGTGGCAGAGAATACAAAAGAAAGGGCGCAAGGCGGAGGTGGGGGTGATGGGGTACGGATGGGGGAACAAAACTAAACTACGAGCTACCAAATCTAACTATTAAACAATGATCTACATCCATAAATCTACATCTCTGCAAAGAAGGGAGGGAGGGAGGGAGGGTTCGTTTTCTCATTTCTTCAGGTCAAGCTTGATCATTTGAAAAATTACACAGAATATAGTTTATTTGTCATTGTGAATATTTTTCAGGTTTTGCTTATTTTGTTTTTCATTAACTCATATATGTTGTTTTCCCATGCTTCTTTGAATTCTTCATATTCATGTTTCCTAAAGGCCCTGTAATATTCCATTACGTTAATATGCTACGGATTTGTTTAGCCCTCCCCCAACAGATGGGCATTTATCATTTTGTGTGGACTGCTTTATGTGCTGATCAAAAATTGTTCTTTACTCTAAAGGTAAGAGGGAGACCTTGAAACTTACTGAGTAGTGGAGTGTCCTGTGTTTTAGGAATATTAATTAGGAACCTTGGAGAGAGAGGGGATGGGCTGGAGACCAGGGAGACCTTGTTAGGAGGATATTGAAATAATCTGGATGGCAGATGATGAAGGATGGGGAGAGGAAGAGGGTCAGGAAAAATATTGTGAAGAAAGAATCTGCAAGACTTAGTAATTTATTAGATTTAAGATAGGAAGGGATATAATGTAATGTAATTAGGAATGATTAGTAGGGTGCTTATCTGGAAGGGGGTGTAACAATCCACAGAAATAGGGAAGTTAGCTCAAAAATTTTACATACAACTTAAGAGTAGTGATCTTTATGCGTTTCTTTCTTTTTCTTTCTCTCCTTTCCCTTTTTACTTTCTCTCTTTTCCAATTTACTCACTTTACCAATGTTGTTGGGAGGAAATACTGAATAGGTTTTCTGCCTCTTTGCTTGTTACGGGGTTAATTGAAGAGAGAAAGAAAGCCTATTCTCCTTCCTCCTGTCCTGTTTATTTATTAACCCACACCACTTTGCATTGATTATGTTTTTTGTATTGTTCTCTAATAATTTTCTGTGTAATTACAGATGAGAATGTTAAGGTCTAAAGAATGTAAGTGACTTGTCCAGTGTCACAGAGTTAGCATAGCTTGCAATAGAAACTAGATCTCATGACATTTAAACCCATGTTCTCTGTGTTCAACCAAGAGTTCAACCAGATTTTAAACTCCTTAAGGGCAATGACTGATGTCCCCTCCCATATCCCTGAACAGAGAGCTTGAAGTTTGTCACAAGTCCAAGACTGATTAAATGACATATATTTTGGGCTGACTGGATTTTTATTGCTAACAAACCACTTAAGATAATCTTTGATCTTGAGGAACACACTTTGGAAATCTGAATTTATGTTATAGGTAATTTTGCAAAATTATGTTTAGTATAAGGCAGCTCTTGGTGGAGTAAAAAGAACATTAATCTAAATGTCATAAGACTTAGTTTCTATTCCAAGTTATGCTAACTCTGTGACCTTGGGCAAATAAATCAGTTAACTTTCTCATTTGTAATAAGAGCATTAGCTTAGATCAGTGTTTTCCCAAGTAGGAGCCCAGCTTGAAGCTTAGGAGTGTGTGATCAACTAATTGGAGAGTAGGAAGATGGTTTACATCTAATCCTCCCTGCAATAGATAGTTATGGGCTTTGTTTGCAACACAACCACAGCTACCCTTCACGTTACCGCCCAACTCACCCCCTCTGGTGCAAGCTCCCCACCTTCTCTCTTATGGGTTGTGGTGGTCCCACAGGCTTAGGTTATAACTTAACCCCCATCTGGTACCCAGAGCAGCAGCAGTAGCTGCATAGGTGACATTGGGAAAATTCCACTCTCCCCCCCTTTCATTCCCCAGTACACCCCAAAGAAAACAATTTACAGACAGAGGTGCTTATTCCAAAAAGCCTGGAAGTCATTGGCCTCTCAGCTATACCTTTTAGTCTTAGCAGTCTATAAACAGTGTTAACATAATGTAAGAAACCATCAAAGTGGCATCATTAAAAAAGCCAGCATATCTACTACAAAATGGCCTTAGAAGGAAAAAAAAAAAAGCCAGCATGTAGTGAGGCAGATGGAGGCTTTGGATAAAGATGGACTTTTGTGCTAAATTCTGAAGACCAAATATATTTAATCATTTATGTTCTTTGAGTGGCAGTTCACAGCATATATTAACAATCTAGCCTTGATAAGCATAAATTTACCTAGATAAGCTGACTTAGACTCACACTTCTTTATTAACTATATTTGGAGAAGGCACATGTCTTACTTTCTCTCTTCAAGCATCTTCAGTGACTTCTCGTTGCCTCTGGGCAGCTCGGTGAAGTAGGGGATAGAATGCTGGGCCTTGAGTCAGGAAGATGTGAATTCAAAGCCAGATTCACACCTTACTAGCTGGATGACTGGTTAGTCACTTAACCTCTGTCTCAGTTTCCTTAACTGTAAAATAGAGATCACAGTAGTACCTAAATCATAGAGTTGTTGCGAGGATCAAATGAAATACTATTTGCAAAGTGCTTAGCACAGTGCCTGATACTACACAAATGCTTATTCCCTTCCCCATCTAAGATAAATTTACAAATTCTTCAGCCTGGCATACAAAGCCCTCTCCAACCTGAATCTAACTTCTCTTTCCCTCCTGTTTTCATATTATTACTGTTTAAGCCAAGCTTTGGTTTACTTGGTATTTTTCAGATTCCACACTCCCATTTCCAGCTTCCAAGTATAGTAGGCTTGCTCCTCATGCTAGAACCCTTATTTTCCTTCAAAGTCAGCTTATGTACCACTTTTTCCAGGAAGTCTCCCAATTCTTATTCATACCATTGTTAGTGTCCTCTCCCCTCTAAAATTATATTGTATTTATTTGTTTGCATGTGTGTTCTTTTCTCTCATTATTTTGTAAGTTCCTTGAGAGCCAACTGATTGGATGTGTGCGTGATTGAGTGAGCATTGGAAAATGATTTAACTGAGGTTTAGGGCCTGGATGACTAAAAGGATGATAGTGTTCTTGACGTAGTTGCAGGGAAAAGGTGTGGATTTGGAGGGAATATTTGGACATGTGTTTGACATGTCTTTGGGACAGCTAGTTCCAAATGTCCAGTAGGCAGTTGGTGATGATGGGAGGTTAGAGTTCAGGAGAAACAATGTTTGGTTATCCATATCTGGTAGTCACTTGCATAGAGCTGACCATTGAATCTGTGGAAGCTGATCAGATCCACAAAGGAGAGAGTATAGAGGAAAAAAAAAGGAAGAGGGCCCAGAATAGAGCCATGAGCCATACCCATAATTAATGGGTGTGGGATGGATGATGATCCTGAAAAGGAGATTTGAGAATGAGTGGTCAGAAAAGAAGGAGAATTAGGACACAGTGGTACTGAGAAAACACAGAGAGGACACAGTGTATTAAGGAAGAGAGGGTGCTCAATAGTATGAGATGCTGCTGCAGAGAAGCCAAGAAGGATGATACTTGAGAAGAAGCCATTAGATTGGGTAATGAAGAAAGCACTGATAACTTTGGGGACTGCTAATAATGAGGTCAAAAGTAAGATTGCAGAGGGTTTAGAAGAATGGTATGGGATGAAGTGATGACTTTTTCTGAGGAGATGAGCTGAGAAACAGGAGAAAGAAAGATGTAGGCTGATAGCTATCAGGGTAATAGAATCTAGGAAGTTTTTTTTTCTTTCCAGTTTTTGGAATAAGAGGAAAGAGGATCATTTTGTATAGAATATTCATGTTCGTATTATCAACTTTTGTCTTTGCCCATGTCTGCCACAATGCCAACTTATTAATGTTTAGGGTTTGCTTTTTAAAATAGATTTATGTGAGAGAATTATCTTATTTCTCTTTTAAGATTGTAATTTTCATTATTTTTTGTTATTGAATTTTACTGTCTTTGTCTGGAAGCTGTTTTTAGCAAGAGTTGATCTATGGAAATTGTTAAATATTGAGAAAAGACTTCCCATGTGTAAATCCTATCTACAAATCCTCTAGCTGTTTTCTGTTGTCATTCCAAGAGAAAATGTGTGGGTTGCTCAGAATTGAATGCAGAACATTCACCCCCTCCCCTTAGTTTTTCAGCCTTGGTACTGAATTATCACACTGTAAAATTCTCTATTCCTATGAGATCAGCTAGTAGATAAGCATGTCTCATTATTTTGGAAGTGGAAAAATTCTAAGATTAGTGTCAGTTCAATTCAACAAACATAGTGCCTACTATGATCAAGGTAGTTGTTGGAGACACAATATTTCAAAATAAATCTTTGTCCTCGAGATGCTAACAGTTTAGTGGGGGATGGGATGGGGTGGAATATGAAAAGCAGGTTGTGAATACAGGTTAGAATGCAAATGCAGGTTGGTAAAAATGTTTTAAAAATTGGAAGAGGGAGATATTGCTTTAATTTTGAATACTACAGGTGTTTTGGAAGGTTTCACAGAAAAAGTAGCATCTGTGTTGGATCTTGAAGGAAGAGAGGGATTAAAAAACCCCACCAGAGATGGCAATGGGGAGTCTTATTTCAAACACAGAAAATGATGTGAGCAACAGCAGACTGAAGATAAGAGATGGAGAGCAGTCAAATTTGAGATAAAGCTGCATCAGGTAGGTTTGAGTCATATTTTGTAGGACTCTGAATCACCAGGATCAGCATTTAAAACCAAATATGGTATTAATACCAAATATGGTAGGCATAAGGGGAAGTCACTGAAAGTATTTAAGTAAAAGATTATAATGGTGCATTAGGAAGATTACCCAGGCACATATGGAGGATGGACTCTAGGAAGGAAGGCCAGTTAGGATGCTGTTCCAGGAGTCTGGGTGAGAAGATCTTAAGGCCTCAACTATGGTGATAGCAGTAAGAATGGATGTCTATAAATGGTGTCTGTTCCAATTATACCTCTGTTAGAGACTGAATACACATTTGGATAGACCATGCACCCAATCCCTCATAATCTATCTGTTGGAAAATGCTCCATTGTATAGCTTAGTAGCAGATACAGGATAAATTTTCAACCTGGTATCTTTATTTGGGGAATCCACAATAGGTTAGCTGAGTTAGTAACCATGGAAATGCATTCATTATTATGATGTGAACAGTTGTAAAACTAAGAAACCAGTAAACCTATGTAAGCTTCATTCAGTAATCTTCCAGGAGGAGGATTGAAACTGCAATTATTATTTTTTTCTTCAATATTTTAAGATGCTAAATAGGCATCAAGTTTTCTCTGAAATAGGACACTAAAATAGGACACGCTTTTCCTTGAGCAATATCAATATTGATCATGAAGAGTAATTCCTTTCTGTTTCTGTCTTGTTTTATTTGTATTTGCAAGGGGAGTAGAAGTGGACTGCTTCAATAGAAAAAGCACTGGTCTTGGAGCCAGCAGCCCGGGGTATCAATTCTAGCTATGATGCTGTGACCACGGGAGATTTGTCCTTTCTCTAAGCTCCAGGTTGCTCATTTGTAAAATGAGGATACTCTGACGTACCATCTTTTACTGCACAGGGGTTGTCATGAGCAAAGTGATTTTGTAAACTGCAAGTGATATCTATCTAAATGTGAGCTATTATTGTTTTATGCTGGACTGAGACTTCCCTGTTTCTAGTTTGGGTACTACCACTCAGCCAGTCTTCCATGTTAGAAACACATTATATAGGTTTTTGTCTTCTCCTCTTTACCAACCCTCTCCCCTAATGATATTTCCAATTCTACCATATTTTTCTCATCCATTTTCACTGCTACTACCTTGATTTAGACCATCATTACCACCTTCATTTTTCAGTAGTCTTCCAACAGGTCATTGTCTCCATTTTCTTTCACTTCTAACTCATTCTTCACACAGCTGCCAGGTTCATCTTATCCATAGATTTGATCATGTTCCCTCTGCTTAAAACTCTTTGGTCACTCCTCATTGCCCTAAATCCATAGCCTAGCATTCAAGGTTCTCCATGATTGTGGTATTATTCTACCTATTTCACATTATTCTCCCCAACATGTATGCTCTAGCCAAACTAGGCTTGTGCTATCTATCTTCTGCCTTGGCTCATGTGTTCCTTAAGTCTGTAATGTCCTACCTATCATCTCTGTTTGTTGAAATCCTAGCCTTCCTTTAGGTCCCAGAACAAATACTGCTTCTTCTAGAAGTCTTTCCTGATCCCCAATTTCTTCACTTCTTTCCCCCTCCTTGAATCTCAAACTTGGTTTTCCATCTTTCTTTGTGTACTTTATGTATAATTTTGTATTCTAGCAATTTGTGTATATTATATAACCAACTCCCTACTAGATTGTGAGCTCCATGAGGACAGAGGATCGGTCTTGTTTTTCCTTATATCTCTCCTAGCATAAGTAGATGATGCATAATAAATAAATACTTGTTCTAGTTGTTGAAGTTAATTTCATTTTCAGGATTGGGAGTCCAGTTCTCACCCAGCATTCATTCTTGCCAGTTCCCTGCATTTAATGCAGAAATTAATACTCAAAACTCATCCAATTTATATTATTTGAACATACCATTCTATCAGGGTATTGCTCAAGTCTTTTTTCTTTTAAAAATGGGATAAGCTGGTATTTAAAGTTTTTAAATTTCATGTAGTTGTATTTCTTTTCCCTCCAATTAACACACATTTATTTTCTCTTTCCTACATTTCCTCTCCTCTCGTGAACAACAAAAACAAAAAGAAAACTAAAACTCTTAAAACAAATACATTCAGTCAAGTCAAACTTGTTCTATCATTGGCTGCGTCCAAAAGTACGAGTCTCGTTATTCAGTGTTTTGAGTCTGCCATCCCTATGACAGGAGAATTCCTCTTTAGTCTTTTAGAATTGTGGTTTGTTTGGCATCAATCAGAGTTCTAAAATCTTTCAAAGTTACTTTTCTCTATAATGTCATTGTGTAAATGACTCTTTGGTTCTTGTCACTTCACTCTGCAACACTAAATTTCTTTTTCTAAGAGAAGGTGTGAATCTAGCTAAAGTTAACTCAAATAGTTACCTGTTAAGTCACTGGTGTCCATATTTTTTCATCAGATAAATACATTTACATGTAATCAGCAGGCACAGTGAATAGAGTGCTTGGCTCTGGAGTCAGGAAGACCTGAGTTCAAATCCAGCTTCAGATACTTTACTAGCTGTATGAATTTGGGCAAGTCACTTAACTTGTTTATCTCAGTTTCTTCAATTGTAAAATTGGGATCATAATAGCAACTACCTCTTGGGATTGTTGTAAGGATCAAATGGGATAAAGTAGCAGGCATTATCCAAATGCCAGCTATTATTATTGTTTTCCTTTTTCTTTAGATTCCTAATTATGTTTTTTTCTTTTTAAAGAAACATCCAGAAAAGATGCACAAGAAAAAAGTAAACAGCAGAAGGAAGCAAAAGAACAAAAGATAGAAGTGAAAGATACCACTGAGCATCCTCGCCAACGTGCCTTGCCTGCTAAAGCAGATAAGAAACCAGCTAAAAGTCCTCAAAGAACAAGTAAACCAAAAGAAATCAAACATCCGTTTGCTCTTTATGGCTGGGGAGAAAAACAGACAGATACTGGGAGCCAGAAAACACATAACGTATGTGCTTCTGCTTCGGCACAACAGGTAAGTTCCCTTGGGTGCTGAGCTCACTTTTCACCTTATCTAGAGGAGAGGAGAGGCTGACAATATTTATACCACAAAGCACTGCTTTCTGTTTAGCTTCCTGGACATTCCCACATTAATCTTTCTGGGTCTTGGGATGCAGCTAGATGAGGCAGGCCAGTAAAGTCCAGGGCCCTAAAGGATGTGTATATAAGGTCTGTATAGCAAGAAGTCAGTTATTAATTCAGATTGAGGCAGTGCTTTAAGGCTTGTAGTTTCTTCCCAACAACTCTGTGGGGTTAGGTAGAACAAGAATTATTTTTCCCACTTTAGAGGTGAGAGATTCCTAAGAGATAATATGACTTGCCTGTAAACACAGCTAATGAGGTGGGATTCAAGCCTAGGTCTCCTGATTTTGACTCTATTTTCTTTCTGTTCTACCACATTATTTCTTTCCTTTTCCCTATGTAGTTAGCATAGGAAAAGGATATAGTAATATCATAAATCTAGGAAAGAAAAGATTCTAGGGTTCAGGGAAAAAATAAAACAAGAGGTAATGGATTCCAGGTAGGAAGGCCCAGTTAGAATCTGCGGTGGCATAAGCAAGAAGGGACAAACAACTTGGAATGAGAAAATCAGAGCATTGTTGCTCCAGAGCGTAGAAAGTGAAATTCTGTTTTGATTTTATTCTCCTTGTTGAACATGGATAGTCCAGAGGCAGGCAGTAAGAATGGAGAGACCTTTGTAAGTTCTAGGAGCTCCTTATTAGAGTATGGTGTGAGATACAAATTTTCTAAGGATTCTGTTACAAGTAGGTAATAGCATGCTGGGAAGCTGTCCTTGGTGTCACAAAATGCTAGATTTCTTTTATCTTTTTTTGCTCATTTTTTTGACCAAGGGGGTGGAAGAAGAAAAGGTGAAGTGTGTGTGTGTGTGTGTGTGTGTGTGTGTGTGTGTGTGTGTGTGAGTCTACACATTTTGTTTCTTACGAAATCAGCAGTTGTTGTTGTAGACACTGGGAACAGAACCTCCTAGGATATTCATTCTCTCCTTCAGCTTTGCTAAGCTGGCTATCTTGCATGTTGAATCTTTGTGTCACAATGAGAAATATTATCATAAATCTCATATCCCAGTAGTTACTGAAACTCATATAGAACATTTTTTAGTTTTTTCTCAGATGTCCAGTAGTATCATACTCATTTATTCTCTCCTTATATATTATAGCGAATGTACTTAATATCCAAGAACTTGTTTCTCTGTACCATAATTACACTTCCTTTTAGACATTCCTAACTCAATTCATTATCCCCTTACATTTTAGTCCTTATTTGCCTTGTGAGTGGACTCTGAGGACTGATTTCTGAGTGTCCCAGTTTCTAACTAGTTTTCTGGGAAACAATATTATTGATAAAATATATTAATAGCTTAGGAAAAACTCATGTTACTTTTTTTCTTTTTAGCACTGAGGTACAAATTCTTTGTTTAGGTTGAATTTTATTAGCAACAATGAGAGTCTTGGCTTAACAAAATACTTTCAAACCACAGCTTTAATGATCTTTTAAAAGCAATATTTGGAAATTTTGGTAAAGAATTTGGACAATAACTACCTGGAATTAATAATGCAACAAGATTTTACCCTGTAGCATTTTGATATTTCTAGCTAATTTACTGGACTATAAGCTTAAGAATTCATTTGGATAGTTAGTCTATACTGACTCTAAAATAAATGTAAGTTGACTTGGAAAGAGGAGTAGGCAGGGTTCTGCAGCCAAAGTCTCAGATTTTGTTTGCAGGTTATTTGAGCTCATTTTGAATCTCAGGAATTTTTGCTTTAAGACTTGTAGTGATAGTGGCAAGTACCACTTAGGATTCACCATAGAATGGCAAACAATTTTTAGGTTATTTAGTATAGCATTTCCAATAAAAGCCCACATATATCCAGATCTCTTGGGACTAAGCGACTCAGAGGAAAATCCAGAGTACAGATATCCTTATGCATTTATAATATATACTGTGATGCCTCTTATGTTTACATATTGTCTGATGCAGAGATATATAAATTGTGATAGTAGAATATTTTTAAATACTATTTCCAGGTTCAAAGTAAACACATGGGAGGAAAGCTTAAAATTCAGTTTCCTTTTACATAGGTCAGCTGGAATTCAATAAATGAGCTTGGTATTGAATTTAACCCTTCACTGGTAGGGGAAATCATGGAAGAATACATCTTTTAGGGATCAAGAAAGATGAAGAGTCACATAAATTATGGAAATATAAAGAAAACCATATTCCAAATTTTAGCCTGGCAACATAAAAGACTTATTCAAGGAAAAAGCACTTATTTTCTAATGCTCAGTGGTTCAAGAAATGGCATGATTTACTTATTTTTACTCCAAGTGAACTAATACAATCAGGCATTATTCACCGCCATAGGAACACTGGCACTAGTCTCACCATCTCCTGACTTTCTTCATCTCACCTATCCTGCTTATAGGCTACTAAACCATCTTCCTAATACACATTTCATCACTCCTCAATTCAGAAAACTTCCCTGGCTTCTCATAACCCACAGAGTCAAATCCCAACTCCTTTACCTCACACTTTATTCTTCTGTGATTAGGCTCTGACCTTCTCTTTCCATCCTTCTCCCCATGCCTCTCTACCCCAACAAACGTACACCTTTTTCTAACTATTCCAATACATCTACATGGCACAGTGACTAGAGGGCCAGGCCTAGAGTCAGGAAGACATCTTCCTGAATTCAAATCTGGCCTCAGACACTAGCTTTGTGACTTTGGGCAAGTCACTTAATCCTGTTTGCCTCAGTTTCCTCATCTGTAAAATGAATTGGAGAAGGAAAGGGCAAACCACTCCAGTGTCATTGCCAAAAAAACCCCAAAGAGTCAGAAAATGACTGAATAAAAGCTGTGCCAATCTCACTGCCCTCAGACAAGCTCAATTTCATTCTGGTCTTTATTTAAATACATACTAAGACACTGGGGGAGGTAAAAAGATAAAATGGGTTGAACGCTGCCTTCTGAGAAATACTAATTCCAGGTCATACTTAACTAGAATGGTCCTTAATTCATCTAGTTTCAGTCTTTTTTATGGATACTTAGAATGTGCTAGAGTATGAAGTTATGGAACACTCATCACAGAAGAGTAACACGAGCACTGACTTTGGGTTCTCCGCCACTTTACTACTGATGTGTCCTTGTCCAAGTTACTTTACCTCCCTGAGAAGGCCTTAGTTTCTCCTGGAAATGAAGGAGTTGAACTAAATGGTAATTCTGGCTATAAAAGCTATAAAAATTTGATTTCAAAGGACCACAGTGGGGTAATCTTTGTCAGGTGGTTTCAGGGCTGTTCTGCACTAAAGAGTCAATGAAACTATATTATTATTATTTTTTAAAGTTTAGTCTAATGCTTTACAGAGTCCATTACTTCCTGATAACCTTCCTGTAGAACCCTCACTCATTGCAAAGGAAAACAAGTAAGCAAAGCAAACTAACATATCAATTACATCTGACAGTGTGGATATGCTGAATTCCATATCTGGAGTCGAGAGGAGGGAGATATGTTTCATTATTAGCCTTCTGGAATCAGACTTGTAATTTCATAGGTGGTACAGTGGATAGAGCACTAGACCTAGAGACAGGAAGACCTGAATTCAAAACTGGCCTCAGACGCTTACTAGCTGTGTGACTTTGGGCAAGTCCCTTAACCTCTGTTTTCCTTAGTTTCCTCATCTGTAAAATAGGGGTAATAATAGCACCTGTCTCTCAAGGTTGTGAGGATCAAATGAAATACTGATTGCAAAGCACTTAGCACAGTGTCGGGCACGCTATTTAAAGGTGAGCTCTTGTTATTATTATCATCTGAATTGTCTTTTATTGTTGTTTCTCTTTACATTATTGTAATATATAGTGTTATCTTGGTTCTGCTTCCTTCAAAGCTATATATTCTTTCTAGCCATTAGGATCCCTGTATGCTTCATGAATCATTATTAAGAACTAGGATTCCTTTCAGTTCTGAAATTCTCTGAATTCGTTATAAGACCAACAAATGGACATGGTAACTGCTAGCAGTTAGTTGTAAGTTCACCAAGTCAAGTTTTTAGTTGCATCTCTAAAAACTGGGCCTATGAAAATAAAAAAAAAATTCTTTGGGTTTTTTGAACTGTACCTATAATTTTATGAGTATGGGGAACTGCCAATGAGGAAACTCCACCTAATAAAGTAGATAGGCGCCTCCTTTGCAACGTAATCTTAGACAATTTTCTAGAGCACTGAGAAGAGGTTGTGTCTTGCCTAATGTTATATAGCCAGTATATGTCAGAGGTTACATTTGAATCCCAGATCTTTGTAACTCTGAGGCAGGCCTCCCCCCCTCTCCCCCCCGCCTCCTAATTTCTTTCATTAATTCATGAACTATTTTTTGTTTTCTTGTTTGGTTTAGACCCATGATTTCCTTAATGTGGGGTATTCTTGGCATGGGAACTCCCTTCACTGATGGGGGACCAGCATTTCTTCAACTTTAAATAGTCTTAGAGAGAGACGCTCGTGACCCTGACAAAAGAGGTTAAATGACTTCCTTGTCTGCTGCTACATAGCCAGTATGTTCCAAAGTCAGGACTGTCTACTACCTCATGATGCTTCTCCATTTGTTAAATATATTTAAATCCTTATTTGACTTTTGTTCTCTTTTGTGAATCAGTAGGCTGGCTTCAAGAAAAAAAAATAGTCTTGACTAAAATCGTATTTTGTCAATGCCAAGACAATTTGATTTATGATACTTAATTTTTTTTTTAAACTTTCACAGATTCATGAATCAGCATTACGAGCCAAGAATAGAAGACAAGTGGAAAAAAGGAAACTGGTCATTCAGAGGCAAAGAGCCTATTCTGTAGATGTGCAGAAACCCAGAAGGGTCAAGCCTTCCTCTGCAGATAATCCCTGGATGACAGAATACATGAGATGCTACTCAGCAAGAGCTTGACGAAAGAAAAATGTGCTTAGATGACCTCATTAAAAACAACAAGACATTGGTTTAGGAAACCACATGATTATGTAAGGTTTTGTTGAGGGGGTTCCCAAAAGAGTGCTTTCTAAAACTGTATTTTGGTGACCTACCTCTGTAGTAGGGCAGATTGCTGAAGCCATAGACATTTGAAGTTATTCATGACGATCATTCCCTAAGTCTTTGGTATTCTTGAGTTTTTGAAGCATCTTAATCTTTGGAGACAATGATACCAAATGACTTTTAAGTGGCAAGTTTTATAAGTTGCTTAGTAATCAGTATTTCGTAATTGTAGAAGGAGCCCATTCTTTCTCTCTTGCACATCAGCAAACCCTGTAGAAAGTAAGATGGTTCCATTTTGTACCTAACACAAGCCTATTTTCAATTATGTGAAATTTTACCCAGTGGAAGAATTAACAGCAAAAGAGCTGTCATTTCTGATAGCTGTTCTAATCCCTACCAACTTGTGAAACAAATTCTGGTCAATGTAGAACTTAACCCATTTCTTTACCTTCATTTACCATTTCATGTGGATAGTAACACTGAACATTTTTCTAGGGGCTGAAACTTCATTTCTTCCCCCTACTGGTCTGGGCACTTACTATTTAATACTCCAAATGCATTCCAATTGAGAGATATCCGTGCAATAAATATTTTAGGGTAAAACTGAAGTTTCTTTGAGTCAAAAACTGTCACAAGTTAAGTTTTCTGCAGTAGAACTTTTTCTCTCAGCACACTCCCAGTGATTTAAGACTTGCTGGCCCTGTTTTAATCATGTATTTTGTCATCTTGTACCAGTTGGCTTTTAAGAATAAATGGGCTTCAGAGCAGTAAATTTTAGAATTTGTACTCAAACTTACAATAAGTAAATAAGTACTAAGGTTCTGGGACTTATCAGGAATGGGCATCTTGTAGAAACTATGTTAGGACGTGGGGAGGGGGAGTATAACCTCATCTTTACTTTCATTGCTTTCTTTTCCAAAACTAATTCAACAATAAGTAAACCGTGGCTTTATGCAGTATTCCTCAGATTTACTAATTCAATGGCATTCCTTATTTGACAATCTTATAGTGGGACATAGTCTCAGGGAATAAGTGTCTGTTTCCCTGCATATGTGTAAGAATTCAGGAGGAATTCTCTCTCTCTTGGGCTCCAAAATTCCTTAAAATATCCAGCTGAGTCCTGAACATGGCTTCTTTCTCCATTTACTAGGGATGGGGACCTGATTGTGGGATCTGATTCTAAAGATCCTTAAAGGAAAAATCTTGCATATGTAGCTCTAGCAGCCACATGAACAGAAATTATGTGTTATTATTACAGGTGCTTTTAGATGTGAGACTAAACATTCCCAAGTTTTTATTCTCAGTCTATGGAACAGTACAAACTGTAGTGTATATATCTACTCTTCATATTATTTTTTCCCCATCCTCATCCGGTCTTTAAATATATTCTACTTGTTTAGTTATAACTATATTAAGCTGTGAAAACTGATTTCTAAATAATAATAGCCTTTCTACATAGTGTGATTTTTGACCTTTATATGGTTTTGAGGTTCATTCTTTTGTTCAGAGAGCCATCTGTGCTAGTCATTGAACCACATGATAGGAGTTAAATGAAATCTCTTTATTCCATATATCATCACCAAAATCAATTGCCGATGCATGCCAGCACTTCTGGTGATAATCCTTTAAAGTTATCATTAGTTTGTTAAGCTATAGACACTGGAAGTAACAGATGTCCAAATGAATGTGGCAATGAGTGTAGTTGTGTAAATGGATATAAAATTCAGTGTTCTCAAATTCTCACCTGGTTGGATTTAGTAATCAAACTTAAACTTTTCATACTGACAATCAGAAAGTGGCACTGTGAAGTAAGGTAAGTTTTAAATGTCTATATGTAGCCTTAGGAAATTCATTTTCAGTTCAATATTTTTAAAAAGCCTTTTTCTAGTTTAGAAAACTGACTTGCACGTAAGTAACTTACTACTGTGAAAATCCAGACAAACCCATAGAATGCTAAAGGCTGAAAGTGATAAAAATAATTTTGCTCAAAAATAACTGGAAGTATAACATAAGTAAGGTTTTAATCCTATTTTTTGATATATATTAATAATTTACATTGATTTCTTTAAAAGTGACTATAATAAACTTGTCAATTTTTCTTAGATGTGTGGGAGAGACACTGATTCAACTCTCCTTTCATTAGATTACAACCTATAAAACTTCTTAGACGGTGAAACAATTCTGTGATCATTCAATTTTTTTCCTTTCTTATAAGCACATATAATTTCTTATAATGCTGTTAAAAGTTCTCTGTGATAACTTATTAGAAAATGATGTAGTATAAATTATTTCACATGGTAGAAGTTTGAGACTGAGAATATGATCTTTTAAAATCTGGAATGAAAAGGCATTTTAAATGATGAAATGTGGCTATGATATTTCTCCTTCCTCAATTTTAGCTTTAATATCTTAGTTAAAATCTTTTGCTATGAGTATGCTCTTTCCCTTCTGCCAAGCTCTTTTTTCCTTCACCTTCAAAGTAGTAATAGAATTTTAAAAGTAATGGCAGCTGTTTGTGTAAATAAAAGTGACTATTTCCTTCTCTCCCTGTCCCTTAACTTACTTAAAACAACAACCCAGTAACGTATTAAAAACAGCAGCAACAAACTTCTCATTTAGAAGGCTGTGCTTCTGGCACTTCTCTTTGTAGAAATGTTTATGTACTACTTTTCCTATTGGTTTGTTATTTTTCTTGTCCAGTATGTTAACGAATTAAATGAAAATTTTTTTGATTCCCTTAATGAAAATACTAATGAATAGAAGACTCAAATGGGGTCTTTAACTTGTTTTAAGGCAGAATTATAGACTCAGGATGCTCTATATTGAATCTGCTTAGGTTATATGTGCTTGACTTAGATCCAAAATCAGTCACTGAAACTGGAAAGAGATAGCAGTAGTAGTATGCCTTGCTTGGGGTTACTTCCTTGTCTTGGGCAACTAAGTCATGTCAAGGAAAGGTTCAGAGTAATGGCACCGTTACTGCAAATTATGACTATCTGAAAGGAACTGATCCTGCATAACGTATTTTTTTTCTTTTTGGAGAGCAATTGGGGTTAAGTGACTTGCCCAAAGTCACGTGGCTAGTATGTCAAGTGTTTTGAGGCTGGATTTGAACTCAGGTCCTCCTGACTCCAGAGCCGGTGCTCTATTCACTGTGCCACCTAGCTGTCCCCATAATGTTCTTTACAAAACAAGTTTTACTATGTATTTCTTCCCAACTTCTAAGTTGTATCAGTTCAAACTCTTGGACAGCTGGGGGCAAAAATTTCTAGTGAAGTGTTGTGATAGTCATATTTACATGTACCCAGAGTGTTAAGGGACAAAAATAGACACACAAAGTACAGGTCAGAAATGAAAACCTTGTTTAGTGGAATATTTCAGAGAAAGAGTTTTGCATTTCATTAGATTTAAAGCCACACAGAAATGTGTTCACATAGCTTCTATCTCTAGTTTGCTTGTGTCCAACTGCCAATCTAATATGACCTGTATAAAGACCTTGTTATAATTTGTCTCTGGCACCAGATAAACTGTGTAAAAGAAATTAGCATGCTTGCTTCAAACTTGTGCTTTTGAACATTGATTTGCTGTTGTTTTAAAAATGACACAGGATGATAGAACCTTTAAATGCATGACTATACTCAATATTAAACCATATATAGAAAGCACCATCTAGATTTAAGACCAACTATGACCCCCCCTTGACACTTGCAGAGAAATGTGGGCAGTTCTAGATTCCAAATGGTTATTTTTCTATACTATACAGCTTGGAACTTGTTCAGGGAATGAAAACATTCTAAGCCCCAGTACTCTTTCTAGGAAAGAAAAAATAAATACTTAAACATACTAAATAAGAGGCCTTTTGAATGATAATTTTATTATTGGTAATAGTAACAAAAAGCTCTTAGCTATTTTAAGGGCACTCAAAGGATATTTATGAACATAACTTCCCATTTCAATTTCTGTAGACCATGCATTGGATGTGGTCTCTTAATGAACAAAACCAGGGTTGGGGAAAATTGCCCCAAGTTGATATATGTGTATATTTTAGCACTGCATTCACTTTAAATTCTAAGAAGCGTAGGCTAGCCTAATCATAAAGTTCTGGCAATGTGAATTTCAGGTTTTACTTTTCTAAGAGAATAGTATGTATTGTTTTTAGCTTCTCCAATGTTATATTTACTTGTATAAATGTGAATAAAATTAATACCTACAGGTAAAGACATTATAATTTTGTGAAAAACAATTTTGAGTTGGTGTACAAATAGTTGAATATTAAAAGGATCACAATTTTAAATTTTAAGGGTAAATTTTGTTTATCGATGTCTTATTTTTTATACAACACAGTCCTTTACTGCTTTCTACCAGTCTTCTTGGCTTTCAATCTCCTCCTCCCCAAATGAATCTATATAATAGGTCTGTTTGTCCCTGAATGCTCTTCATTAGACTACGTAGAAAGATTTAAAAAATCTACTTTTCACATAGAAAGACTTTGGACTTCACACCAATGCAATTCACCCATGCCTTCCTATTCTGGGCAATTTTTATCCAACTTATTACATGAATTACATGAATGGGAGGAATTAGTCATTACATTTCTTTCCCCTTCAGATGTGAACTTCAGATGTACATGGGTTACACACGTAATTTTGTTTTCTATTTCTTTATTTCCCTTTGATTTGCTTCTTTTGTCCCCCCTCCCACTTCCCTTTCCTGGCTCCATACATTTTGAAATTATTTTTTTAATTGGAAAATTTCCCAATTAACAAAAGTTGATTTTCTCTCACCACTGGCAGGTGGCAGAAGGAAACAAAAAAACCCCAAACCCTAGTAACATATATACATAGTCAAGTAAAAAAAAAGAAAAATTCCCACATTGGTCATGTTTAAAAAAATACATGTCTCTTTTTTCACCCTTTAGTGCCATTACATCTCCAAGGATGTGAGTAGTGTTTCATTATTGGTCTTCTGGAATCATAACTGGCCACTGTTATCTATCTGTTCTTTTGACTTCCAAACTTAGTTTTTACAGTGTTGTTATTGTACAAATTGTCCTGGTTCTCTTCATTTTACTCTGCACTGGGTCATACAAGTCTCGCCCAGTTTTTCTGAAACTTTCCTCTTTATCATTTCTTACGGCACAACAGTATTCCATTACATTCATATGCATAATTGTTCATTAACCTCTTCAATTCTTTGCTATACAAAAAAAGTTGCTTCATTTTTGTATATATGGGTCCTTGTCCTCTTTGATTTCTTTGGGGGTACAGGCCTTCTAGTAGTATTGCTAGGTCAAAGGGTATGCATCATTGAGTAACTTTTAGAGCATAGTTCCAAACTTTCTTGCCATGATTTTTTAAGAACAAGTAATGAAGCAACAAATATTTATTGAGTACTTATTTATTAAGTACTTATTAAGCTAGATGCATAAAATTAAGACAGACACAGACCCTGTTCTCAAGGGACTTATATAATGAGGAAAATAAGACAAAGCTGATAAAGGGTGGAATGTGACAAGTCTAGAAAAAATACTACAAGAAATTGGAGAAGGGAGAGATTACTTTTAGCATAGGAAGAGAGATTTATGTGGAAGCCTCATGGCACTTAAATTTTGCCCTAAATTAGAAAATGGAATATTGTTAACAGGCAGAGATAGGGGTGGGGTTGGACACAGAGAACCTCTTTCAGGCATGGGAGGCAACATAAACAGACACAGAGAAGGGAGAAGACAAGAAAAAAATGTGAGAACACCGGGTAGATGAATTTGGTTAGAGCAGAGTAACTGACAGGGAAGAGTATAACAAAATGCAAGTTGGAGCCAAATTGTGGGGTGCTTCTAATGCTCTCCATATAGGTTAGTTTATGCTTTATTCAGTAGACAATGAGGATTTTTAAGGAGAGGAGTGCCTGGATCAGTGTAATACTACATCAGGAGGATTATTCCAACCAAAATGTTAAGCAATAGATTGGGGAGAGATGACTTCATCCAAAACAGGTCATGCCAGGCTAAATTAATTTCCTTTTTCATTTAAAAACCCGATAGATTAGTAATCAGTGGAATGGTTCAAATACAGTTTACCTAGCTGTGGCAAAGCATTTAATACAATCTGGTGCACTATTTTTGTGAACATGATCCAGAGGTGTAGTACTAAGTGAGTTTGGAATTGGTTGGATGGCAGGATGTAAATAGTAGCCATTAATGGCTTGATGTCACACTGGAAGGAAGTCTCTAGTAGAGTCTTAGGAAAGTGTAGTTGGTTTTGTGCTCTTTAATATTTTCATTGATGATTTGGCTAAATGTGTAGTTGGCGTGCTTATCATATTTACGAGTCATAAAAATCTGGGAGAGAATCCATCAGATGAAAAGTCAGGATCCAAAACGCTCTTATCCTCAGGCTAAAATAATAAAATTCAATAAGGAAAAATGCAAAGTCTTGAACATGAGCTAAAATTCCCTTTTATAAATCAAAATGAGGGAAACATGCCTAACACATTATCTGAAAAACATTTCAGATAGTAGACTACAAGCTCAGTAGGAATCAAAGAAATAGCAGTCAAGTGGCTAGGTGGCACAGTGAATAGAGCACCAGCCCTGGAATCAGTAGAACCTGAGTTCAAATCTGACCTCAGACACTTAACACTTATTAGCCATTTAGGCAAGTCACTTAATCCCAATTGCCCTCCAAAAAGCAAAAAAAAAAAAAAAAGCAGTCCAAAAAGGTAATACAATTTTAAACTGTTAAGAGAATACAGAAGGGGGCGCCTAGATGGCACAGTGAATAGAGCACCCGCCCTGGAGCCAAGAGGACCTGAGTTCAAATCCAGCCTCAGACACTTAACACTAGCTGTGTGACCTTAGGCAAGTCACTTAACCTCAATTGCCCTGCCTGCCCCCTTACAAAAAAAGCAAAAAAACCCCAAAAAACATAGGTTAGAATGAAAGTGATATTCCTATGATACTCTATCCTCCTCAGAGATATGAAAGTTAATGTTTATTTATTGGTCCTACATTTTAGGAAAGGTATTGATGATCCTACATAGGATAATCTACAGATTTAGGAGTGGAAGGGATCTTAGATACTATCAGATCTGACATTGTCCTTTTTAAAAAATATAGTTTTGGGGAAATCTTTTGTTTTCACGTGGTCTATAATAGCTCCACCCATATCCCGTTCTCACCCCAACCCCCAGCATCATACTTTATAACAAATATTTTTTTAAAAAGAAAAAAATTCAGTAAAACCAATAAACACCCCTTTTTCTACAAAGGAGTGGGGGTAGGCAAAGGAGGTCAAGCTTGGTCTTCTTAATTTTACAATGTTTAATTTTAGTTGTTTTTGTGGCGTCTTCCATTTACATTGTTATGTATCTTGTTTTCCTGGCTCTGCTTTCTTCATTTTGCATCAGTTCATGTAGGTATTTCTATGCTTCTCTATTCATCATGTTCACTGTTTCACTGTAATACTGAATAATTTTTCAAATACAACTTGTTTAGCCCTTTCCTAATCTATGGCTATCTTTGTTTTCCATTCTTTGCTACAACAATAAAATGCTACTATACATATTTTGGTGTATTTGAAGCCTTTCTTTTTAACACTATCATTTTATATATGAAGAAACTGAGGCACAGAGAGGTTAAGTGACTTGTCCCACAGCTTATAAGTTTTTATGGATAGATTTGTACTCAGGTTTCCCAGAAGAGGGTGATCAAGGGGCCTCAAGGTCATGCCATGAAGATTAGTTAAGGGAATAGAAGATACTTAGCTTGGCTAAGAGAAAACTTAGGTAGAGGGGGGAAGTCTCTGAACAATAGTTCAGAGTCTTCAAGTGAGGGAAAACTCCCATTATTCTACCAGTGGTTTTCAACCTTCCTAGTGCCGCAACCCTTTAATATTTGTATGTGGGCGTATCTGCATGTGGGCGGACCCGCCTGGAGACAGATAGAGGAGTGCTGTCTCAGTTCCTAAGACCATCAGAAATATGTGTTTTCCCATGGTCTTAGGCGACCCCTATGACCCCTGTGAAAGGGTCATTCGACCCCCAAAGGGGTCGCAACCCACAGGTAGAGAACTACTGTCTGAGGTTCAACCCTCTGTCCTAATTAAAATGTGCATATCCCTGCTAATCCTAGTATCTACTATTGCCCTTCTCTTGCACATAATTAATGTGTAAAAATGCATAAAAAGGCACTTATGATTGATCAAAGTTTTTTTTTTAAATATGGAAACATGATCCAAAATTAGAAAGTTTAAATAGGGAAAATGGTATAGTAGTGTCTTCAAACCAGTTAGGAATTAAATATTTTTACACCTTTTCGATTCATAAGAATTGCTGAAGAACAGTCCCCGGTCATAGAATCTTTATAGTAAACTATCTGCAGCAGCTTCTTTATCTCCCAGACTACTCTCGTAAAGCTCTCTCTGCTTTCCTTCTCCCTCCATTGCACCTTTCCTTCTCAATCATAGACTTTCAAAAATTGCCAGAGCAGTGGGAAGTTCATCCTACCTCCTGAGTGTTTGACCTTTCTCTTGCAAATGAAGAGAAAACTCTTTCCCCTTTTGACTACAACTATTAAAATCATCTTGAAGATACCCTTTTCACACTGGAGGCATATACTTCCCCTATGATAATGCTCTTCAGTAGGACTTCCTTCCTCTTATTAGGTTAAGACCCCTCTCTTTCATGACTCCAGTTTTGAGCCCTTCATTCTGCCACTCTCCCATTGTTCTGTAAGCCCTTCTTTTTGCTGAGACTTTGCTGTTCATCCATGTACTTAATAAGGGCACATCACTTATGTTCAGTCGTCTATCTCCCCTATCCTGATTTACATACCCAAAGCAATTAAACTAATTTTAGAACTGACTGAAAACAGGTTTCTTAGTATTAAGAAAGTAAAGTATCACATAACTAAGCTATCACAACATCTACAAACTATATAAATCTGAAAAGGGAACTGAACTTTATGGAAAGCAAAGTAGGAGCTGAAGTTCATTGGCATCTACCATGATGAACAGATCCTTGATTTTTTAGGAAAGCTTTAATAGTATAATACTTCCAATAGAATCAGGTTGCTCTACTATCTTCACAGCAATCGTGATGTTTGGGTTGACTATCCTAAAGGATACTCAAACTTGAGGATGAGGCACCATATCCTAAAAGTGAAGACTATTTCTCCTCATGTTTGCAGGACTGCTTTAAAATTATTTGGACTAAAATAATATCCACCAAAGATAGATGTTAACACTATTTTTATTTCTTAACTGACCATTACTTAGAATAGGCTCAACTTATTCTGAGATGAGTAATTCTTAAACAAACTCCAGAGGAGCAGTTGGGTCTTTAAATACCCAAACATACTCAAGGATTTCTGTCAAATAAATTTTTGCTCATTTTCAGATAGATCAAAGATATTAAAAAAATAATATTTAAAAAAATAAGAAATTTTAAGGGCTATTAGGTATGTATTAAGAAACCACATACAAACCAAAATGGATTGGGGGTGATGTTGATTTAGAAAATCTGGAGCCCCCTCCCCCCATCACTGTGTTGTTAGTTGTTTTTTAGTTGTGTCTGACTCTTTGTGACCCCATTTGGGGTTTTCTTGGCAAAGATGCTTGAATGGTTTGCCATTTCCTTCTCTAGCTCATTTTACAGAAGAGGAAACTGAAGCAAACAGGGTTAAGTGACTTGTCCAGGGTCACATAATAAGTATCTAAGGCCAGGTTCAAACTCATGTCTTCTTCCACGGGCTCCAGGCCCAGCACTCTATCTACTGTGCCACCTAGCTACTCCTCAACATTGTAGACTTTAAATGTGAGGACACAGTTCAACCTTGTTGGTTTAAACACTTAAGATCCAAGTAGATCTTTTAGAATAAAATGAATGCAGGAAGTTTGACATTTTTCATCCTGCTTTCCTAATTATTTTGTTTGAAATGATTCAGTTTAAAAAATCTTCCCATAAGTCAGTATAACAGTCCTTCCCTCCCGTCTCACCACAAATGACACAATATTCAGGCTGACCTTGCATTGTTATCCAATAAGTCATTAAGGAAAGCTTTTATTCTCACAACTAGGTTATGACAGAAGAATTGGCCTTCTCCCCTTATCCTCCCCCCCCATTCTGCTGGGAATGCATGTTGGTACTGGAAGTTCAGTGTATCTGCTTTGTTGTTCCAAGTATGTACCAAAAGCAGCAGTTTTAACACTTGATAAGGTAAAAATATGCACAGTGGACGATAAGGTATAGGCTCAGAAATAAGTCAAATAGAAATCAAAAGGACTTTCCCTTTCAGAGGACTTTCCCTATTTTTATTTGTACAGGTTGTCCCAAAATTCCTCTAAATGGCATTGCATACTTCTAAGTCCATTCCTGAGCTATTCTGTTGTACTTCCTGCCCCCCTCCCCCATTCTGTGGATCCCTGAAATTTCAGGCACTAAAAGATCACACAGCAGAGAACAGATGGACAAGATTTTTTTGGAAGAGAATGAATGCTATAGAATATCCAGACAAATGCTATCATTACTGTTAATATTTGGGTGATAAATTATTGATGCAAATGCAACTTTAGGTGGTTTGAAGATTAGGTGATCTATTGGGAAATGAATTATCAAGAAAAAATATCTCCCTCAACTCCCTCCCCCCACATAAGGGATATCATTGGAACACATCATTTCCAAGAAGACTTGCAGAACACTGCTGGGAGGTCATGTGCCAGAAGAGCAAAGTGGAGGAGCTTGCTGGCCTAGATCAGGAGAGGGAACCTGTAGAAGCTGGCACAGAACAAGGGAAAGAGGTGGGGAAGGATGTAGGGGTGTACCAAACCCCACCTAGAACCTGCCTAAATATTTCTAGCTCCTTCAATCCATCCTCTTGCGGGTAGGTCCCAGGTGCATCTTCTCTGGTTCATAGTTTCTCATTCCAAGAGTAGTGGTTGGACCTTGTGATCCGTTTTAACCCTAAATCTATTAATTCTGACTCAGGAATCAGAGAAGCTAGTACCGTTGACACTGATATGAATAAATAGAATGGACTGGATTTCATATGCTGATCCAAACCCAATGGCTCTGTTACAAGTAGTCTTGGAAGAATTATTCAGGACACTGAAGGGCTAATGTGATTTGCATAGGGTCACATGAGCCAATGTATTTCAGAAGCAAAGCTCAAAACTCTGATTTGGAGGGCATCTTTCAATTCAGTATACTGCCTGTTAATATATGTATGCTATTTGGGATCCTCAAACGGACAAAGGGAGTTTCTATGACTGAGTGTTCTAAACTGTCGTAGATGAGTTCAGACAAATTCTCTGCTTGTCATCAGAACCTCCTTATTAACTCCCTAAACCACTTTACACCAGAAATGGCCCACCCTGCTACTAAAATGGGATTATGTTTTCACAAGTGAATTTTGCTTGAGTGTCCAATTAATCACCTTTCTCCCTTTGGCATTACCTCTTTTCAAATAATTCATTTTGCAGAATTCACTTCCATCACAATGTTGCATAATCAATATATTTGCTATAGTACATAAAGTAGCATTTTGGTAATGGAGGGTTACTTTACTGCAAATCTGAGACTGCCTTTCTGAACACAAAAGGCAATAATAGCTATAAGTGTATATTCGTACATTATATCATGAAAAATAGATCGTACATAAATTAGATATTTGGTTCTTGCCCTTTGGAACTAATAATCTAAGCCATGAGAACTGAGGGAAAAAAAGGCTCTGTGTCATATTGCTCTACATAAAACATGCTTCTTTTAACTGAGCCAAATAACAATGCACACTTTCCTCCTATATGATGAAGGTAGAAAGGTACTATATAAAATGCCTAGTTACACAGTTTACTTCTGGTCCTATCATGATCTCTAAAATTCAGCTGAATCTATCAAAAGCCTAATACATTTATCTATAATACTGATGGCAACAGTCTTGAAAAACTGAGGCGTTTCAGGCTTAGTCTTTCTCTTCCAACAAGCAGCCTAGTCGCTTTTCTTCTTCCTATTTTGCTAACAGTAACAGTAATGAGGATTATGATGATAATGATAATAGTTAATATTTATGAAGCGCTTTCAAGTTTGCAAAGAGCCTTTATATGTTATTTTGTTTAGACTTCCCAACAACCCTGTGGTGCAGGTGATATTATTACCCCTTTTACAGAGGAAGTAACTGAAGCGGAGAGCAATCCCCTCCATTCAGATCCTTTTCTGAAACCCCCTAGATTTGGATCACTTAAGTTTGGGAACTTCCCATTTCCTAATTTAGCACTTTCGTGCCCATGGAAAACCGCAGAGCTTAACTTATGTCCAGAGCTCTTTACAGAATACCTGAGCTGCCCTGAAGCATGGAGTGAAGACTCTTAGCAAGGTCTCTTGACAAGAGGTTAGTGCTGCAGTTCTGAAATTATTCTTGGCAGCTAAATGTGAATTACCAGTTCTAGGTAATTCTATTTCAATATCAAATCATGCTACATTCGGCATTCTCAAATGTTAGATATGTTTTTGTTTTCTTGCATTTTTCCACAGGACAATGAGCTTTTTAAACTTTCTCACTTGTGGAGTTGTAGCTTTGCCAAATGGGGTTGCTGTGATAAAAACCAAGTACCACATGAAGATCAATGTGGAACAGGAAATGAGGATGGTGGTGTCCTGACTCTAAGGTTTGAGAAGCTGTGTAGTGGCTAATAGAGACACGCATCCTCTTAGTAACTGTGGTTAAGAATGAAATAAAACATTTCTTTCATTTTATTTTTTTCCAAGTAGCTACTAGGTTGTAAGGACATAAATAGGTATTGTCTGGCCCAAACTATCTCATAAACAGAACTGTTAGGTCTTTCTTTTGGCCTGAGTGTCCTAAAAAAATTATTGAGACTGTAAAGGTACAATGAAACCAGAAAATTTGGGGACTTCTGGCTTAGTGCAATGATGGACCAAACCCTGAGAGCTACTTCTGTAGAAACTAATTGGACTCCTTCCTTTCATGACTTCAAGGCCACTGTGACCTGTGATCCACACTCCCTAGTGGCATCTCTGATTATATTATTCTCTTGAAGGTTTGCAGACTGCCCTAGTTTTGAAGAGGTCAGCTGCTGCCCCAGTTTGGAGACTGGATATTCCTTCTCTTGATGTCCCTGGCTCCCCTTCCATGCTCCCTTGGGGTCCTCTAGTTAAACCACTAGATCTTTTCTTAAACGAACAAAATAAATGGTTCTATACCTTTCGGCATTGACTAGATTGCCCAGTTCCTACCAATGGACCTCAGCAACATGCATCTGCCTTTTTCTCTTCCACTAACTGTTCTTTGGTACTCCTCAAATTTAAATCTAAGCTGCTAAATAATAAATGATACATTTAAACTTTAAAAATTAAAATGATTAGTAGTTGTGGTGTAGAAGAAAGAACAGGGGGTTTGCAATCAGAGGACCTGGGTTCAAATGCCATCTTTGATGCTTACTTATTTAATAATGTGGTTTCCTAAATCAGTAGGTGGGTCAGCAGAGATTTATTTCTATCTGAGTCTGACACTCCTGGATTAGATGATCTTTAAGGTGGTCTGGAGTCAGGAAGGCCTGGCTTCCAATTCCAGCACAGACACATAACTGTTTGACCCTTGGTAAGTCAATCAGCCTCTATCTGCCTCAGTTCCCTCATCTTTTAACAAATGGGGGTTGGACTCCCGATTACCTCTAAGGTCACTTCCAGCTCTAAATCCTAGGGTATCAGGGACGTTTTGGCTTCTGTCTCAATGTAGAAGCCTGCCATTTTTAATAAGAGTGTATAAACATCCTCTACTGAGATCTAGATTAATGTCATTCAAAAAGTGCCATAAACTATCAGGAGTGCACGTATTCAATTAAGACATAGCAGATGTGGAGTAGAGAAGTAGCACTGGGTGCTGGACATGGCTCTGGTCTTGGATTCAAGGCCTGTCGCTGGTGCACTGGCCACTCAAGCCTGGTCAGGGGTAGTACCTAGAGCTTCCTATACAGATGACATCATAGATCTGGTCCACTGAAATTGAATATAAATTCAAAATGTACAAGCGTGAAATTAAGGATATCTTCCCAATAATCTCATTTCATATTTTATATGAAACGCCATTCTAAATGTTGTAAGTCCTAGTCTAATTGTAAATAGAAGCTCTTTTAAAAAGGGGAGGCTTCTCTGTGAGGTAGTAGATTCCCCATTAATGGAAGTACTCAAGCAGAGGTTCTCCGGACGGGAGAAAAGGGAGGATATATTGGGGAAGTCAGGTGACAAAGAAAAATATATCAAAAAATGTATTTTTAAAAATGATTTATCTAGTGCCATAAGCAGATTTAAATTTTTTATTTCATCATTCTCTTTAAATGATGGTATAGAAGTTGTGAAATGAAGAATCAAACTTTTATGCGTCTAATTAACCTGTCAGAATATCTGGAGCACTTAATTGATTGGATAACAACTTCATTTTTCCTCTCTCCTAAGATACCCTAATTGAACATACCAAGCTTATTTTGAAGTTTATATCTCAGAACCTTAAACAACTTGTGGAAGGAAGATAAACTGAAGTTAACAAAAGGAGACTGTTATTTTGGTGAAAAGTGGCTTTTTCACGCTGCCTTTGCATCTGCCTTAGTCTTCGGAAGACTTTTTTTTTAAACTCAGTGGATAAACGTAAGATGCCTCTTAAAAGGACTCAGTTGTTCTTTCTGTTTTTTTCTGCAGTGGGTCCAGTGCTCAGAAAAGCAAAGTATATGGATGGCTGTTCCTGTACTATTCAAAATTCATAAAGCTTTCTGGGATTGAAATAAACATGGCATGTCCTCCACAAATGTTTTAGTGTAGATCAGAATAAAGGAAAGAAGACTGTTTTATGCCTTGAAAGCCTAAAAAAACCAAAACAAAACCTGAGTACCCATATAGTGGCAATCCTTGAATGTCTTTGAAGAAATGTTTTTGTGAATCTAATGAATTTATGATATAACTGAACTCTTGCCTTAAACTGGCTCAATAAGCACATGTTCAAGATACATGCATACCATTACAAAATTTCTTTATAAATAAAAAACATCATACAGTAATTACAACAGACAGGAGAGATATGAAAACATTCTAACAATTAAGAATACTATTGTATTATACAGGGTTTGGGGGAAAGTCTTAGGCAAAAAATGGCATTCACTAAGAATGTAAATGCCTTAAATACAAAACATTTGAACCATGTAGGTTTCCATGAAATGCCACACTATTTAATTACTGGCCTACCAATGCAAATGTTCTATTTTTTAAAAAGAATTTTTTTTTCAGTTGAAAGACTGAAAAACTAGTCTTTTATAATAGCAAGATAAGGGAGGACGAAGTATTTTAGATCTCAGCTTTGTAATGATTAGAAAAGATTCCTCTCTAGGTTACTTTATATCAATAAGCAGTATCAGTAAGCCTTAGAGTGAGGATGTGGAGAGCTTAGAAACTCGGCGAACATCCCCTTTATTGTAACTGTGGGGGGGGACCATTATTTGCATGAAATCCTTTGCTAAATGTTAATTCAATGGACAAGTTACAGAGTAACAGAGGAGAATGCACAGTTGTGTGCATGAGAAGAGTTACATTAGCAAAAAGACACTTATTGGTACATAATGAGTCCAGAATTCATATCAATCTTTCGAACTAGACAGAAAATAGATAATTCCAGTATGCTGGAAAACTCCTTTATAAAAATACTGGTTTCCTTACCCAGATTTCTAAAAGAGTCTAAATATATCCTCCATGACAACTACACATTTCTTTGAAGCAAAACTATAAGATTCCTGTATTAAGATTCTTTTATTTTACCAATGAAGTAAATTTTAAAAATTAATCCACAATCCTATTCCAAACAGACCTCAGAATTTCTTTTCTAGCAATTATCCTAAAATTTCAATTCTCCTACCATTCAAATAATCCAAAGGGGCTAAAAAAGCAAATGCTTCCTGGTAGTTTCATAACCAGTATTTAGTTACTAGAATAGGGAACTCTGAACAATTTTCCTCTCCTATTCCTACTTCCCAGTAGCAAGAGTTCTTAGTGAAAATCACCCTGGCTTAGTTTGCCAGAAGCTTTTATTGTTGCAAAGAAGCACATAGCTTCTTCATGGTTTAGCAATATAGTCAAATCTACTTTCTACCCCAAAGTTTTAAGTTTAATCAAAATTAAAAGCTCTTGGTTGGCTTTTTTTTTTTCATGTTGACATAAGATTTTGTCAAGTACATTTATAATTCCATGTAAAAAAGATACCTAAAAATTAATAAACACAAGTTAACAGATCGTTCAAAAGTGAGGGGTCAAAGGAAAAGAATATTTTGAGTGAAATGTATTTCCTTAACTTAAATTGTGAAAAAAAAAATATTAAATTGAGAATCTCATTCAGCATGTGGATTTTTCAAAATAAGATAATGAAAGCACTAAAAGCAAAGCAAAAATGTCTAAAACAAATACACACTGATTCCTTCACCAAAATCACCATTCATTTGTTTAGCTGCATCCTAAATCTCAGCTCATTAGTAAATCAGCACAGTGAGTGGCTTTTAATGAAAGATCAAGTGAGATGAATTGAGTGGCGGCTATTAATCACTTACAAGAAGGAAAAGTCACCAGAGAAGGAAAGAACAAGAAATATATAAGATGAAGAATACTTTTTTGTACTTTTACTGTACTTCTGTACTTTTTTGTGCATTTAACTATAAACATTCCCCTGAATATATACCTATATAACCATTTATGCACAGATTCCTTTTAAGTAATGGTATATAAAAATGTTAGAACAATTCTTTTTTTGAAATTGAAAATATAATTTACATGTTGATAATTCTATGTGAATTAAAAATCACAGAAATGTGATAATTGCAATAAGGCATCTTAGCTTGAACTCATGTATGTTTGTATCATATAGTTTGACTCATACCTGAGATACACAGATAGCTCATACAGTATTACTATGATTTTAAATGTATGCCATTAGAGAAAAAAATCAGAAGAATGGAAGCTTAGATTTTGGGGAAACTATCTAAAAATTTCTTTAAATTAGCCCAAATTAATAGTTTTTTAAAGAATGGCCATGACATAATAATATAATAGAGTTGGGACATTGATGCAATGATGTTGATTAAACAAACAAACCCACAAACTGATGATCCAGATTCCAGTCATCGAGCTAGATGGGAAAAAAGAACAGCCTGGAAACATAAATGAAGAGTTCTGAAGATCCAAGGTCGAATGAATTTTTTCAAAGGAGTATAATATTTTTGTTTAGTATGTTTGGCTAAGTGTGGAAAATACCTAAAAAACCAACAGAAACCTGTACAGGTGCATTTTCAATGGAAAAATCATTTTCCAATTTTATTTTCTTACATTAGTGAACTTTAAAGTAATGATCTTGTATTTCAAGTGTAAATCACGTAAACATTGTATAGCATGTGGCAAAAAAAATTAAATAGGAAATGCACTGACCATCAATGCCAGTGGCTTTGTATTTCAGGTCATAAATATAACCAAATGTGCAATACAACACAAACATGATGATAAAAAGCACTCCTCACAATTAACAAATTTTAGTTCATATGATTAAAAAAAATATTAAACTGCATTTAGTGCAACGTTCTATTATATCATACATCATATACCATGCTTTGGAAACTTACTGCACTATAGTATATACAGGCAGGATATAACAATGCTTAAATGAAAAGTGAAAGGGAAAATGTGGAACAGAAAATTTTTACATCTATGTATACATCTAATTAATTGTATTGTCCATTGAATTAGATTTATTATATAATCTGCTGTGCCATATTGACTATCTTACATAACACCTTGAAGTACTTTTATTTTTCCCCCAGCAATGGTCTACTTCAGACACAGTGTGGAAAGATCGTGATAAAAATGGCAGAACTTCGAAGCTTCTTCAGTTGCTTCCCAAATATCATTTGTATATAGAGCTAGAAAACATTAAGAATAAAACAAATCATGACTATGCATTTTAAAACAGATTTTGGTTAGACTGTGTCCCACAGTAAGAACTGAGTATGAAGAAACAGCTTGTGGCCAACAACAAAGAAAAAAGGGAAAGTTTCTGACAAAAAAAAAATTATGATTTCCATTTATAACTACATAAACAAGGTTTCTTTCTGATAAAAAGATTTGATCTTATCAGATTTTTATTAGCCCATGAAAGATAAAGTAAATTTGTGTTTTCCCAATGACAGAGATACCAATTGGCTTAAGGAAATTTTTCAGAGGAATCTATGACTTGGAATTAAAACACAAAGATTCATTATTTAATGAAAATCACAAAAAGCCCCAAAGTTTTTGTATAGCATTTAAGAACATAAAATGCTAATGGTAAGTTTCCAAGACAAAGCATCAAGGAAGATCCTAACCCCCTTTTTTCACTTAGGGGAACAGAAATAAACAGGCAGATAAATTTCCCACACATTTACAAGATATTTCTATCAGAATAGGATCACAGTTTTACAGATACAGAGTTGGAAGGAATCTCAGAGGTCACTTAGTCTGATCCCCTCATTCAAAAGCTGAGGAAGGTGAAGTACAGTTGAAATAACTGGCTGACAGTAGTAACTGGAATAGTTGAGATTCCTTGAGGGCCTCTGGCACCACACTCTCTACCACATGACTCTTTCTTTTTCACAATCCAGCTGAAGAAGTCATAACATACTCATGAGCAGTAAACTATGCAGTAAACTATGTAAAGAGTTATGTGGCAGGGGCAGATAGGTGGCGCAGTGAATAGAGCACCGGCCCTGGAGTCAGGAGAACCTGAGTTCAAATCTGGCCTCAGACACTTAACACAAAAAAAACTAGCCATGTGACTTTGGGCAAGTCACTTAACCCCAACTGCCCTCCAAAAAGCAAAAAAAACAAACAAAAAGAGTTATGTGGCTTGCAAATAGATTAAAGTTAAAACAACAAAAGAATAAGCAGAGCTATCTTCTGGCCAAAGCCTACCTTAGGTTTCTATAGTGTCCAAAATTTTAACAGCCACACTCTTGAACACTTTGGGCTTGTGCACGACGTGGTGATCTGAGCTGTCTTAAGGCAGCATCTCCATATTGAATACCTGAGCCCATTCGTTCTGGATCCAGTTCACCTGGGGATGGACAATATTTGCTTTAAAAATCCTTCGAAACTCAATCTATCTGTATCTTAATATTGCACATACAAAGGTTTAAGCAACACAGCTCCTCATATACTTTATAAACCATGAAGAGTTGAGATAAAACATGTACACAAACAATTATTATACAATTTAGAATATGACTAAATGCATAATGGCATAAAAGAGGCCAGGAGGAAGGGATTATTTCTAGCTGGGGGGAGAAGAGAGAATAATTTAGGGAAGGCTTTATAGAAAAGGTATTATCTGAGCTAGGCTGTGAAAGAACAAAAGGATTTCAACACGTACAGGTGTGAGGAGAAACCATTCCTAGCAGGATGTGGAAATGTATAGTGGTGGGAGAGCATGGGATGAAATCAAAGAATGACAAATGGTCCAATTTTGCTAGTGCTACTTTGAAATCACACCAGAGGAGAAAATTGAAGGCAAATTGTGGAGAGCTTTGAATTTCAGTTTAAGGAGGCTCTATTTTATTTCCTAGCCAGTGGAGAGCCATTGTAGATTTTTGAGGAAATTGAAAATAATGAGACTTGTATATTAGTAAAGATTACTTTGGCAACTCTAACAAGGACAGATTAGAGAGGGAAGGAACTGGAGGCAGGGAGAACAGTTAACAAACAATTGTAAAAGCCCAAGCAAGAGGTAATTTTGTCTTGAAATAGTTATTGTATTGATAGTGGGAGTGAAAATTAGTGTCAGATACAAGAAGTATCATGGAAGTAAAACCAATAGTATTCTATGGCAACTGAATAGACAGGGGTCAAAGAGAAGGAGGAAGGGAAGCAGGGAGAGGAAGAAGGAGAAGAGAGCGGGAGAGAGAATGACTAATGGAGCAAGGTTGACATAAAAGAAATAACACTGGTAAATTATGTTTCTGTAATGACTTATCTATTTAACATCTTATCAATAATACTTAAGAACCCTAGATTTTATCTTTACATTTACATAGAGAGGT
>CM053586.1:246244943-246264460 GCA_028646515.1 Pseudochirops corinnae
TTAAAATATATGTAGACACTAATACCAATAATACTATATACATTTCTGATTTTAAGACTTAATTATAAAAACTGAATACATATATCTATGGGTAGTTTTAATTACAACAGCTGAATAGGAAATCTATTCAAAAGTACTACTTTAAAAGAGAACCATGCTTTTATGGAAAATGAATAAAGATTCAGTAGGCTAAATGTGAATTATTTTTAACTTGATTTGACTGAAGCAACAAATAGTGAGCAATAAGTTAGTCTACAACACAGGTAGGATAGCCTTATAGGTCAGAAGTTAAGAGCTGATGTGATATATCTTTATCTATATACATCAACCCACACACATTCACACTCAAAACATATATGCAGAATGGCCTCCAGTTAGAAACTGCTCCAACCATACAGGATGTGCAACTCCTAGACTATTAAACAAAAGGGTTTCCTGACACTGTTTCCTGCCATAAAATTGCTATATATGACAACTAATTTTAATAGAATCAGTCCTGATGAGAGAATATAGAAAGTTATCTTCTTCTTCTATCCAACAAATCCAGAAAAAGCTTTCATTGAAGTAAAAAAGAACAAACCCCAAATCCCAAAGATTCTCCTGACCTACAATGCCATTACTTTATTTTTAAATTTTAAAGTTAAATATTTTTCCAGTGAACAAAATTTTATTTTCTACCCCACATTCCCCTTTTAAAAAATAAAGAAAAATAAAACCCTTATAAGAGATCTACATAATGAAATAAATAAATTCCCATATCCACCATATGTTTCATTCTGCACCCTGAATCCATCACCTGTCTGGAGGTGGGTCGTATAATGCTAATCTCCACAGCTGAGGGGGCTTATTCTCTCTTTACCATAACTGAAGGCTAAGGCATCTACTATAAGAACAGAAAAGTTATTGGGATCAAAACCCTACATATTTAAGCAATTTCTGTTTGACAGCCTAGGTGAGTTGCATAATTTTCTCCTGAAAACATTGATAACAATACTTGTCATATATGTATGACATATATACACACATATAACACATACACACAATACATAACTCTTTGTAAGGGAAGAGTTATAGAGCCACATTTATCAAATATTTTATTAACAGAAAATTTTTTACCTGATTCAATTTTATTGAGTATTTTTCTTGCACACTGAACAAAGGCTTCTTCTACATTCTCCCCTGTTAGTGCACTTGTTTCCAAAAACATAAGCTCTATATTTGATGTAATAAAAACAAAATACAAACTCCAAATTAGAATAATTACAGTTGTTGAGTCACTATCAAATTTGTATGTGATATTCTCTTAAAAAAAGAACAATAGAAAGGTAATTTCTGGCCTAACACTTAGACTGTCCAAGCATAAAAATATTTTAGTGAAATGTACATTTTTTTTGCTGTTTTATTGTGAACATAAAATTGCTAACACCTTAGGTCAGCACATAAGAATTTGCTCACAAAATCATCTAACAAGTTATACTACTTTCACAGTCTGACCCTCCTAAAGTTACTAAGCAACAACATGGTCAAAATTACCAAATAACTTTACTTGTATAATTTAAACTTATTTTTCCTTTAGGTCTCGTATAAGATAATGCTGAAAGAAGAGAGTTAGGTACTAAAAGTTTTTATTTCTAAAGTTATACTTTTCATAGATTCATTATTTTACCATTAAAGGTTGTTTCAAAGGTATTCTCATTTATTCTGTTTGTAGTTAGTGGATAGTGAAAAGGTGAAGTGGAAACCAAACACTGGATTTGGAATCAAAGGACCTGGTTCAAATTCCTACCCTGCCATTATACTACTTTATGTGACCTTGGGTAAGTTTACTCTGGGCCTCAGTTTTCTCATCTGCAAAATGGAGCTGGGCTAAATGATCTTTAAGGTCTCTTACAGTTCTAAAGCTATCACCCCATGACTTCAAATAGAAAAGAAATTAAGCAAACAAATCGACAATTTCCCATATTGCTTTATTTATTTATTTGTTTTTTACCTCTTTTTAGTTTATTTTTTATCATCATCAACTTGCTTCACATATCCCTGTACTATCTGGTCAAGATCTTACTGCCAGGCTAGATAACCTAGGCCTAATACAGAACTACCTAGGCCAAGAGTTGGGGAGAGGTGAGGTTTTTCCTTTTTCACCCATCATTTACCACTGGTTTCAATGTTTGCTTCAGCTGATGTAGAATGTTCACAGCTCAAATATTAAAGGGCTCCCATAAGAGATGCACAGCAGGAAGAGTAAGGAGAGGTTGCTGGTATGACCTGGAAATGAGTATGCTGAGGTCCTGAAGCACATCCTTGTCATAAATTAATGCACAGAATCCAATATTTAAGAAGAGGGATAGGTTGGATATCTGATTCTTATCTTCTTCTTTCCTATTCTTTTCTTAACCTTGTCAGGGAAGGTCATATAACCACCACCTTGACTACTACCTCCCTTTAAACCCCAATGGAGAAAGTTGAAGACCCTGAGCCCAAGAAACCTGGTAAGAGCAGGCCACCAGCCCCATGTAGTCACCCCTGAGAATGGACCAACCATCATTCTCACCAATACCAATACCAATTGCTGACCAATTGCCAACGAACATCAGGTAAGCCTTGGAAATAGCTGTGTCCCTCAGACCACTGGCTGTACTTCCAGCCCACACCTGCAAATGCTATCCAGGGAATTAACACTTGTGGAGATGTGACAGAGTAGCTGCTTCATTCTGGGTTTCTGTTCCTGCCTCCTAAGTAGTCACAGCTATTAAAGACATGCAAAAGAAAGCTATTGTCTGGTCTAATGGTTCAGCACCAGGAAGGGATATGGTTCAGCACCAGGAAGGGATATGGTTTAGCACCAGGAAGGGATATGGTTTATCATGGAAAATAACACTAAAGAAGATACATTACCACCTGCTTTGCTACTGTACCTTTTCATCTGATTTACAGCTGACACCCCCTCTATGTGTTATCTTTCCCTATTAAAGTGTAAGCTCTTCTCCATTTATGTCCCCAATGCAACAATTTTTTGTTTGTCTGTTTTTGAGGCCAGGGCTCCCTATCTTTCTGAAGCTGGAAATACAGAGGCCAAACTCCATTGATGATCGGGATGAAAGCTTTGACCTGCTCCATTTTTGGACCTGGACCAGTTCACCCCTCCTTAGGCAGCCTGGTGACATCTCCCTCTTAGGGAATCACCATAGAAACAGGTGTCAAACTTAGTGTAGATGCCAATCAGCTTTAGCCCCACTGCAGCTGAGCTGCAAACTCAAGCTATCATTCATTCTATGCCATTGTTACCTTCCTACCATCAAATACTTTATCAGATCTGTTCACAAACAGCAAAACACTTAAGCTAGTTGAGCATTTCTCCTTTCCCATCAGATTAGTTATTGTTAATGAGATTCCTTCTCTTTTGTTCTAAAGCTATCCAGCAATGGAGTCAGGAACTTTGACTTCTCTTCTTACATTTTCAATAATACAATAAAAACCTACCACAATTTCAAAATATTATAATAAAAATAGTTCAAGTAGATTCAAACACATATCATATTAATAAAAAATGTAACATGGAAATGAAACTATTGTTCCCCTACCATTTTCCTGGGCAAACCTGGAAGCTTCTAAGAAAGTAACTTCACGATCTGCATCCAGATCTTTTTTGTTCCCACAGAGTATTATGACAATATTTTGACTTGCTAGCATTCTTGCATCTGTCAACCAATTAGTAAGTGCATTATAGGTTTCTCGGCTGCAAAATATAAGATCTCAAAATTAATATATAAAGTCTGTAAAATATAGCTTAATTTTAAATCAAGCATGCTATTAAAACATTTAAAAGATGTTATAGTTATTTAACATCCTTATAACAATTTCCCCCAAACATCAGTTAACCATAACGGGAATTTACAAAAACAAAAACTAAAAAGAGAAAAAAGAAAATTTGGCATGATGATATTCTGTCATCACTAACTAGTTTTAATCATTGGGAAGAGAAGAAATAATAAGTTGTGCATCTAAGTGGAGAATCTGGTTCACAGGTCACTAGACTTAAAGAAGGACCGGAAATTTAAGAAAACTCAAAAGGTCAAGCAAATTTTTGCATCAATTAATGCAACTGATCCATCTACTATTAAGGATCTGATTTCTTCTTACTTTAATGTTTTTTTTTGCTAATATGTCAAGTAAGTTCAGTCTGGGCCAAAAAATACCACATTAAGTTATCAGTACTGTAATATGCTAAAAAATGATTTAAACAAAATTGATATTTAGTTGTCTGCTTGTGAGTATAGTGTTTGGGCAGGTGTACTACTGTCTCTGGTTGGAATTAAAAAGTGAGGAGTCCTAAATGTACAATCTCTACATTACCAATCCTTTTGTTGCAGCATGTCTGACTTGAAAGCAAATTGTGGGAAGTGAATGACAAGGCCCATTTCCTGATAGCATTCAAGTGTCTGTTCTATACACTCTCAATAAATTGATGTTGTTCATAAGGAGGATATTTATTATTAGCAAACTATTCATGAGGCCTAATGTGTCAATTTTTTGAACACTTATGGGAATGATAAAATAGCATGTTAAGAAATGCATTAAATAATGTTCACTTTCTCATCTAAAAGCCCATGTGTCTACTGACATTTTATGAATGGTATTTTATGAATGGTATTCAGAGAATACCATGTTTACTGAAATAATGCTATACTTCATAAAAAGGCACAGGAATACTAAAAAGTGACGTAACTTGACAGACAACACAGAGAAAGTCAAGTGTATTTATAAACCTCCAAATCATGCAAACTGAAGTGAAAAAAAAAGAATTACAAATTTATGAAACTAAAGATGTGTGAATTTCAGACTACAAGAAGTAGAACATGAAGATCACACTCTTTTCCTATAAGTAAATTATGAATTACCTGGTAATGTCATAGACTAATAGAGCTCCTGCTGCACCTCTATAGTAACTTCTTGTTACAGACCTGAAAGGATTAGATTAGCTTTATTAACAGATTCAAAAGATTTTTCACTACTGTGCTAAACAAGATGTTTCCAAAGAAAGAGAAAAAAGTATACCTTTTACCTCTGTGAATTATAAATTATAAAGATATATGCTATAGAAGTGCTTATTTTTAACTTTTCTAAGAGAGAACCAAGGCATTTGCTATCAATATTAGACAGGGGCATGGTTAAATAGCATTCCTATTCTCTCTAGCTTATGAAATGGACATAGCTACTTCAAAGCAGCTAGATATTTCAAGAACTACATATAAATAAACTCTTTAAAGACAGAAAAAGATCTAGAATAATGCCTATCATGAACATGGGAAAGAAACCTTACTCTAATGAGGGAAAATTCTGGGAAAAAAACAATTCTTAAAACACCATAAACTCCAAGAATTGTTAATAACAACCAAGATGTTTTTCTTGTTAAGAACAAACCATGCCAGACCAATTGAAATTCCTTCTAAAATGAGAAGACATCATACTTAGACAGAGAGCAAGAAATATTAGTATCCTGACTTTAAGCACATACTGTAGACTATTTTCAAAATTTGATTAGCCTTATAATGAGTAGTAATCGACTTAATCTGCTAAAATAAGACTCACTTCCTCAACTCCTTTTCAAGAAATCTGTTCTATATCCACAAAGAAAGTGATTTTAATATTGTTAATTTATAGCTGGAAAAGCTTAATTGCTCCTATCATCAATGCATAAGACCAATGATTTATTTGATGCTCCAAGTCAGTCTTCCCTATTCTTAGCTCTGGAGTGCCTGTGAAGTACAGAAGTCATAGCCATATGACCAAAATTACATTAGAGAATAGTGGCCATCTTTTTCCTCCTAAAACCCTTTCCTTTTCTAAGTTTTGTTAATTCTATCTGGTGATAGCACCATTCTCATAGTTACTGAGGCTTGATACCTCAGAATTATCTGTGACTCTTTCCTCTCCCTCACATCCAATCAGTTTTCAAATCCTAGCATTTTGCTAGTGTAGAAATTAAAGGAAAGCTGCTAGTGATTAAAGTATTTGTAGTAGGTAGATCTGGCAAGTTAACTTGAAGCAAGTGAAGAGCCAGATGTTGGATGTGGTCCACAGAATATGCACTACAAAAATAGAGTTCCCAATCTTGTAAACAGCCCCCAATCACCTAATCGCTAACCACCTAAGCCCCAAAAGAGGCAGGGAGTTTGGAACTTCTCTGTCCTTTCACCTACCATAGAGTCATGCTGGTATGTATTTAAGGTAGAGGGGAAATTAAGTGTCTTTCCTATCCTTAAACTCCATAGTGCTAATGGAGTAGAGATGCCACAGAGAATGGAAGATGGTAGGAGGGTAGAAAAAAGTATTTTATTCAAGCTTCTCTTAAAATAACCTCATAGCTACGACAATACAAAGTATTATCTTTTTTTCCCATTGTCCTCTACATGTCATAAGAAGCAATCTCCTTTTCGAAGAAGAGAGAGAAAAGTTCCTTAGCTGTAACCATAGTACTTTCTAAAAAGGAAAGGCACAGATTAAATGACATTCAGGAGCACTGGCCATCTTTCCTCCACTAAAAGCTATATCTTATTTCTACCTTTCTTATTTTTGTTGGTGACATCATTTTCCTAGTCACCTAAGGTTGGAATCTTGGAGTTGTTTTGGACTCTTCCTTCTCTGTCTGTCACATTCAATCAGCTGTCACTGTCTATTTTATCAGCACAATCTCTGTCATGTCTGTTCTCTCCTTTCTACTCATCTTGTCATCGCTATTTTAAAGACCCTCATAATAGCTTCTCAGGTGGTCTTTCTGACTCTAATCTCTTCATTCTCCAATCCATAATTAATGCAATTGCCTAAATAATCTTTCATATCACACAAGTACTACCACTTTTCCTTCCTCAAAACTCTTTACTGGCTCCTTACTGCCTCTGGGTTAAAAAATAAGCATTCCTTTTTCTGGCCTTTAAGGCCTGATAAAATATGGCTGGCTCCAAACTATCTTCTCCCACCCTTAGCTGTTTCCTAATCTCAACCAGTCTTATCTTGTCTCAGTACATGCCAGCTGACAATCTCTAATGCCTGGAATATATGACCCTCAACTTCTGTCTACTGAAATCATACTCTTTTTTCAAGGTCCAGCTTCTCTACAAGTGCCATCTTCTCTACAAAACCTTCCACCAAACATTTCAGATGAAAGTTACCTTATTTCCTCCTTCTCAAATTTTCTTATAGCTCTTTGTATGAAATTTCTTACTTGTAAACCTACTTTTGACTATGTTACTACTGAATGATTGTGTACAAGTGGTTGTCTAACTACATCAAAAGGTTCTAACATAGGAAAGTAAACTGAGTATTTGATAAATGTCTTTCTGATATCTGATTCTACATGACATTTTAAACATAAATTAAATATTTATTAAACTTGTGAAGGATATCAGTTTAGAAAGATTGGCTAGTTATTTTTATATGATAAAATACAAAAAAGATTTTGGCATGTTCAAGAAATGGTAACATATATTAAGTTCAACAGGGACAAATGACAGCGTGTACTTAAAAAGATTCAATACATTAATAAACTAGTAATATAAATACCTGATTAGACAAAATAAATGCCAGGAAATGCCAGAAAAGATACCTTTGATATGCTTTTAAGTAGGGAAAAATACATTAATGTCCTAGATATACAGGAATATCATGTGTTGAAATTAGATGGTACAAAGAATGACAACTAAACATCTTCAACATCAAAAAAACTCTTCTTTCAATGACTAAAATGATTTTCATTAAAAAAATAATTCCATAATCTGTAGCTGACAAGCCTGCAGTATATTACAGCAAGAATGAATGTAACCTTCCCCCCTCCGCCCCTCGATGGCATATTCTAATACATTAATGATTTTTGGGAAAAGACTCATTTGGATAATCATATTTTTCATCCAGTTTGTTTTACCAAATATATTAGTTATATCCTTGATTAAAATCATTTGACCTGTATTAAAAGATTTATATTTAAAATGCTTTAGAAAACTTCCATGTCTTTGTTATTTCTTTAGCGAAAAGTAAGTAAATGGTATTACTTTTTTAAATGCCATGTCCCAATTTCAGCAATCCAACTTTAGCTATTTATTAGGCTGTAATTATTCAGTAATAACATATTTTATCTTTAAATACTGTACTAAATTTGACAGTCTTTTTAAAAAAATTTACTTCAACATTCCAGGCTTCTGTGATTTCATTGGTGTGGGTTATGCCCTTCACTGGTGATGGCTGAAACTCTGCTACAACTTAATAGGTGGTCTTCAAGAGTGGCTGTGACTGAAAAATTTGTCACTCAGAATATAAGTTACGCCATCATAGCTAGCTAGGTTAGTACTCAGACAGTAGAGATATAGCCTACCACTGAATATTTTATTAATGAGTTTGTACTCAAAAGTTTCTCAGCTTGGAAGCATGTAACAGAATTCACATTTTATTTTACTAACTTATCTTTAAGAACGCAGGTCACCTCATGCCATGATGAAGTATTAGAATAGGACTTTTGTGGAGGTTTAAAAAAAAATCCAGACTTGATATATAAAACTTTAACACTTCAGAATATTGGTTTTGTTTAAATATGTTCTATAGTTTTGTTTCATAAAATTAAAAATTAGCTTGAATGTTCACAGTGCTTTGTGAAATCAAATTTTTTTGGCTCAATACTTGTTGAAAATATAAAGTGAATGGTCTCAATATTGGCAACCCACCTTTCCCAAGTCTGACTTACACAGGACACTATCATTCATATTTTGAGAAGAAAGGGAATAAGAAAATAATGAATCTAATGAAGAGGAAGAAAGGATTAGTGATAAAAAAAATTTATTTGAATTGGAAAATTAATAACTGTACATATATAACCCATTACCAAATTGCTTACCATTTTAGGAAGGGGGTGGAGAGGGAGGAAGAAAACTTTGGAACTCAATATTTTGTAAAAATGAATGTTAAAAATGGCTATATATTATATATATATATAATATAGGAAAAATAAAATACTATTTTTTTCTAAATAAAAGAAAAGTATTAACAAGGAAGAGTGGGGAAAGGGCTGAATTGAGAGTCAAAGAATCTGGTCTCTAAATTTATTAGCGATGGATCTTAGGCAAGTCTCTTCCTCTCCCTGGGCCTCAATTTCCTAATCTATAAAATGAGGAGTTTGAAGTAGATGACCTCTGAAGTATCCCTAGCTCTAAACATGTATGATTCTCTAAGCCAAGAAAAGGAAAAACCCTTCCACAATAAAAATTTTTTACCATCATTGTATGGAATTATTTTTCCTAATATATGGACATATCTTATCCCTTTTTATGGAGGTTTCATTTTAGGGGGCATGTCCTATATGCCCTCTATGCAGTGAAGTAGCACAATGCATAGACTGCTGGGACCGGAGTCAGGAAGACTCATCTTCCTGAGTTCAAATCTGACTCTGGGTGTCACTTAACCCTGGCTGCCTCAGTTTCTTATCCTCATCTAAAATGAGCTGGAGAAGGAAATAGTAAACCATTTCAGTATCTTTGGCAAGAAAACCCCAAATGAGGTCATAAAGAGTTGGACAAGACTGAACAACAAAAATTCTATGTCTGGCCCGATGGATTATATAACTTAATCCACCTTTTCACATTAATATGGTATAATGAACATATCTTTGATGATTTTACATTTTACAGTTCTTAGGGTTAGGTCAATAATATAAACATAAATTATATAATACCATAAATGTAGAAAGTTCAGGATATTTCATGGAATAATGACCCTAATACATACCGGGAGAAAAAGGGAGTTTTTACTAAATCCTGAGATTTGACTCTTTATCTTAAAAAAAAAAAATGAGTCAAGGAAAAAATAGGTTGAATTTATAGGGAGAAAAAAACCAATGTATCCATCTTTATGTAAAATTAGAATGAAAGAGATTCTTCCAGTAATTAAAACATTCCCTAGGAACAAGTTAGGTCCTTCAGTGGTGAATTTGTTTTCATATCACTAATAGATGCTTTGTTAGAGGAAACAAAATTGAATTTTTACAATCTTTTTTTACAGTTAAAGGAGTTCCCTAAGATGCAAATTTCTAAACTTACTCTAATGAAGTTAACTATGCATTGAAAGAATACAGCTGATTATAGGAGTAGATTAGTGAGAGGTTGAAGAAGGAAAAATAATGGCTTTAATTCTAACGAAAACCATTTAAAATAAAATTTTAAAATACCTGAATCGTTCTTGTCCTGCTGTATCCCATATCTGTAATTTTACATATTTACCACCTACATTTATTATCTTTGAACCAAACTCCACTCCTATGGTGTGATTTGAATCATCTTTGACTAAAAGAAGAAAACAGAGACAAAAAAATATTAAATTTTAGGACATTTAGAAAACGTGTTTTGCAGGTTTCACAAAACAAGGAAACACGTTATATTATTTCACTAAGTTCATTCCACTGTGCAGAAAATTGTTTGTATTAATTATTCACAAAATAAATTGTGTTCTCACAATTTATGTTAAGTATTGAAAATCAGGCAGCATATTGTATGAAACTGAATATATGTGGCCTGCTGATAAAATTAAACAACCAATAAAAACTATCAACTTTCTGCTACGTTTTAAAGAAGAATACATACTTTGTACCTTCAAAGATTTGATATATCTTTTCCTTAACATTTTATTTTGACCAAAGTAACTAATCAAATGTTATCAAGTCTAAGTTTTGAGGTGGCTGGCTCTCACCCAGTTCTTTATCTATTGAACAAATTTAGATATTCTCAAACTGTGGAGACATTTGTGAACAAACATGATGTGACATCTTGCAAAGGTACTTTTAAACCTTCCTTGTAGATCTGAGATCTGAGAATAATCCATATTCAGGTGATAGTGGAAGTAACATGACTAGTAATTGTTCTGAAATGAGTGTAGGAAGAAAAACACTGGATGCCCCATGACTGAGCCTTGAGAGACTCTTAAAATTAATGAGATAAGAAGAAAAAAAAGAGCCACCCTGATATGGTTGTTTGATTTTCAGGGGAAGTTGTTACAAATCAGAAAATCTTGGGCATACTCACCGGAGATGCCATTGTTTTCTGTTAAGTTACTTTTTTCAAAGTGGCAGGATCAAGTAAAAAATTCGTAATAAAATTTTACAAGTCATTTGCCAAAGTATCTAAACCAACTTTAACTTTGTAGCCTACAACTTCTACTCATCTTTAAAAAAAGAATCTAATTTGTTAATACATATCAATACCATTTCTTTCTTTGAGTCATTAGAAAATTTTACCAAAGATACCACATCTTTACCTACATCCTCAAACCACCACTTAGGAGATTCCAATCTCCTAAAATTTCACCTCTTCTACAAAACCTGGCCAGATAAGGCCAAAATACAATATGGTTTCCTCTACACATCTATTTATCTCAATTCAACTCTAAAATGTAGTTATCTATAACATATATGAAATAGAAATACTTTATGATACAGTCAACACAATTAATGTTGTCTTATTAAACTTCACTATAGAATTATAACATTTATTTTGTAAGTGCTCAACCAATGTCACCACAAATATTATAAGTCAAATTTCTTCTTTCATGCAATTGAGAAGGAAAACAAAACAAAATCCCTTTTAGACTATAGTTGTGGTTGTAGAAAAATATTTTTAAAGTTCTACTGTAAACAGATATGATTAAAATAGCAGTCAGCAAACAGTATATATGTAACACACCCACATATGAACAAATGACATAGAGATAATCACTTACATTTCTTTTCAATAAACTGATGAAGTAAGCACGATTTGCCAGTTCCTGCATTTCCAATTACCAGGAACTTAAATAAAAAATCTAAAAGATAAAAAGGATATGAAAAAATTATTTCAAAGCAATGACTATCAATTTGTTCTTGGACTACGGTTATATACTATGAAATGAAATGAAAAAGCAAAATGTGATGAAGTTTAATTCTAGCTTCCTTTAACCTAAACATTGCGAAAAGTGATGAAATTTGAATGAAATTTCATGAACACAGCATGCGAGATAACATTTTTGGGTATGCTGCATTGTTTGTTAAGTTTACACACTACCAGTAAGGTGCTGGCAACTGAAAAGTTTTCAGATAAACCCACTTCTCTCTAAAACCAGCCCAAAAACAATAAGAAAAACTCTATATGAAATTTAAAAAATCAACAAAAGAAGTCAACAAAGGTTTTCTTTATTAGAAGCAGAAACTTTTTTTGATAGTAGCTAACTACTGGTTGTCCTATCTGTGTTAAGTCTACCCAGTAGAAACCAAACACACAACTCTTCAAATCAGTTTCTGGATCCACTGGGCTTCCGGCAGAGGTGCTTTTCTAAGCACAGGCTTTACGATTTGAGGCAGCATCTGTTGAGTGATACAGGACCTTAAGGAGAGTATGCCATGGGAAGTTTCTGATTCTCTTTTTGTGGATTCCATGTCTAACCCTCTGAATGTTATCTTCCCATCCTGAGGTTTCTTTTCATCCTTGGATATATCTGACTCTTTGGATTTCTTCTTTGAATCATTTGAATTCTGAGATTATACATCCCCCTCCTTATATTTCTTGTCTTCCATCTTTAAATTCTGGGACTTACTGTTCAAGTCCTTAGATTTCTTCCTTGAATTCTTATCTTTCTTCTTTGTATCCTTGGATTCAGAGCCTGAATCCTTGGATTTCTTCCTTGAATCCTTGTTTTTCTTTTCATTCTTCTGTTCTATATCGAAGTCCTTGGATTTTTTCTTTACATCCTTGTCTATCTTCTTTGAACCTGTGGATTCAAAGATTGAATCTCTGGACTTTTTCTTTACAACCTTGTCTTTCTTCACTGTATCCTTGAATTCAAAGTCTGCATCCTTGGATTTTTTCTTCGAACCCTTGTCTAAATCCATGGATTTACTTCTTGAATCCTTGTCTTTATTTTTTCCATTCTTTGAATCACTGGATTCAACATCAGACTGCTTGGATTTTTTCTTCTTTATCTTTCTTTTTCTTGTTCACATCCATATCCTTGGTTTCAGTGTCTGGATCCTTGTCTTTATGTGAATCCATGCCATTCTTTGGTTTTGACTCTCCTGAAACTTTGGACTCGCTGTCAGACTCTCTGGATGAAATGTCATCAGCTGTATCTAGTAGTTTAGTTTTTGACCCTTTTGGAGAGCCTGCCATCTTTTTTTTTGATGTTTTCTCTGCTTGATTTTTTTCTTTCTTGTACATTCGCTTTTTCTCTCCTGGGGATGAGTCTGTGGATTCTGATATTCTTTGTGGACAGGAGAATTTTCTCTTAATTCAGATGGGGTTGATCTTCACTTCTTCCCCGGTCAGTTTGGTTTGGAAAACATCAGAGAAAAGTATTGTTGATTCCAGGATTTTTTGCTCACATCACCAACTGGAATATAATTATCATAGGATCCAAAGTTTACTCTTCGACTTGAGAATGGACTCATGTTTTGTCCACTGAGGAGATTCAGCACCAGGCTGGATCCTGGATGATTGTTTTCTGGAGGCCACCACAACTCCTGAACATCACCGCTGCTGTGGCTGGTTCTTGAGCCCACCAGGTGACCGCAGTTGTCCCAAACAGCTCCAGCGAGGGGGTTTGGGGAAGGCTCTTCCTGGGAACCCCCTTCAAGCATTCTTGATGAAAAAACCAGAGCTGAACAGAAAATCTGACTTTCAAATACAAGAAGCAAGAGAAGCATGAGAAGGTAAACAGGAAAAAGAAACCATAAAGAACTTACTAAAGTTGAACTATTTACATTTCTACATGGAAAAATGATAATTGTAACTCATAAGACTTTTCTCAGTATGAGGATAGCTGAAGGGAATATACATGTGTATAGGAGGATGTATTTGTATATAAATATATGTGTGGGCATATGTATGTATGTTCATGTATACACAGACGGAGGGCACAGGATGAGCTGAATATGAAGGGATGATATCTAAAAAATAAAATTTAAGAGGTGAGAGAGGAATATTTTGGGAGAAGGGGAAAGGGAGAGATAGATTACGGTAAATTATCTCATATAAAAGACGCAAGAGAAAACTGTTACAATGGAGGGGAAGAGCAGGAAGGAAAAAGGGAATGGGATAACCTTACTCTCATGGAATTTGGCTTAAGGAAAGAATAACATACACACTCAATTGAGTATTTTATCCTACAGGAAAATAGGGTGGTAGGGGATAAGAGGGGGATGATAGAAGGGAAGGAAGATTGGGGGAGAGGGTAGTTAGAAGCAAACATTTTTGAAAAGGGATAGGGTCAAAGGAGAAAACAGAATAAGTGGGGGGGTGGGATAGGATGGAGAGAAGTATAGTTGGTCTTTCACAATATAACAATTATGGAAATGATTTGGGTAACTACACGTATACAACCTATATTGAATTGCTTATCGTCCCAATGGGGGTGGGTGAGGAGGGAAGAAAGGAAAAAATCTATAACTCAAAGTTTTAAAAACAAATGTTTTAAAATTTTTTTTTTGTTTTCTACATGCAACTGGGAAATAAGATATACAGGCACTGGGGTTATAGAAAGCCATTTTGCCCTACTAGGAAGTTGGAGGGGGGTGACTGGGGAAGATATAAGAGAGAACAGAATGGGGGAAGGGGTATTCAGTAGGCTCGCCATTCCCCTACCCCAAGGTTGGGGGTAGGGGAAAGACAGGGAGAAAAAATTGTAACTCAAAATTTTGTGGAAATGAAAAGTAGAAAACTAAAAATACATAAATTAATTTAAAAAAAACATAATTGCTCATTTTTGGTGATTTCTTTGGTGTCTATCATGCTCAGAATCTCCCATTTCTCTTTTTGAAAAAAGTATTCATGAAATACACATGCACATATATACATATATGTGTGTGTGTATGTGTGTGTGTATGTGTGTGTGTGTGTGCGCGTGTGCATGAAGTTTCTATATACAGTCTTCAAGTTGTCAGACTCTCATTTCTCACTCCTGAGTAACACTTTCCAATGTATTTCTCACTGACTTCACCTTTGTCTCAAAGTTCCCAAGTATTAAAGTATATATTGGTTTATTTACCTTGGAGGGTCTTACTGAGTTCTTCATAGAGTTTCTCCCTCCTCATTATCTTTAACAGATGCTGGTGTAAAAGTTGTGATTATCTTCATAATGGTCTTTTTACAAATGCCTACTATGAGCCCTTCAATATGAGACTACCAAATCTCCATGGTGTCCTGTTATTATATGATGTTTAACCTTGTTGTTTTTGTATATACGAAAAAATAAACTGCCAATGCCTTTATATGCTTCTCCCATGAGCCATGCTTCTATTTAACTACATCTTTTTCCCCATTTCTAACAAGAATGTCAAGATTGATATGGCTCATGTCCTCTAGCATTGATCCATTTGTTGGTCACCAAGTATCTCACATTTAGAGTACCTATGATTCTAATAGCATTTATAGACTGTCTAAAAATTGTGTGATTCCTATCATACTATGTCCCTTTTCTGTTACTCTGCCACCATTTCTTCAGAAAAACAGCAGAGTTATGAAGGACAGAGCCCTCTTATGCTATTTTTTTTTTAATATTTTTGTTTCACAGGTTGTCATGGCCAAAGAATTCATCATTAAAAGGGCCATATACTGGTGTTCAGCATGTTCATATTTAGATATGTTGGTCCTGGGAAAGCAGACAATCTGTTGCCAGAACCATCCTCAAAGTCTTTTCAGCATGGTACAGCTTGCTCTCTTACTAAGCAGCCTCTGAGTTCCCAGGATCGTTTATATGATACGATGAAACAACTGAGTTAGTACTTCTGGATATTTTAGTTAGATAACCCATACAGAAGTTCCATCAGCATTCATATTTTAGATAGATGTTGCAAATGTTAAAGTAACTGATCCCAGAACTGAATAAGAGAATGGGCTAGACTGCACTTGAGAAAACTGCAATGCTATTAAGGACCTTATGCTTCTTCCTGAAATAGACAACCATTAAAAAAATCAATATTCTTCTAATGATGTGAGAAATGGAATAAAATCACAGGCTTCAAAAACACTATAGTTGCAGGCCACCCACAAGGCAATGGAGAAGCATATGGTGAACAAGAGTAGGTTTAAACATACTACCAGTAAAAAACTTATTACAATGGAAGTAAGGGATATAATAAAAAAAAAATAAGGAAAGAAAAAGAGATAGGGCGTCACATAGCAAGGGTAAGAAATAACAAATGGATAAACCTGTATGCTCCACTGGTTATTAAGGGTTTTAAAAGTCAAACAGAGGATTTTATATTTAATCCTGGAAGTAAAAGGGAGCCACTGGAGTTTATTGAATAGGAAGGTGACATGGACATATTTGTGCTTTAGGGGAGAACATTTAACAGCTATGTGGAGGACAGACTGGAGTGGGGAGAGACATGAGGCAGGGAAGTCAACCAGAGGTCTATTGTAACCATCTAAATGTGAGATGATAAGGGCATGAACCAGACTGGTGACAATGTCAGAGAATGAAAGGGGATGAATATGAAAGATTTTGTGAAGATCAAATGGTCAAGAACTGGCAACCGACTGGATATGGGGAGTGAGAGTGAGGGGTCAAGGTTGAATATCTGGGAGGATGGTTGAATATTCAACAAGATCGCATATATTAAGAAGAGGGGAGGAGGGAGGGAAGATCATGAGTCCAATTTTGGACACATTAAGTTTTAGGTGTTTACAGTATATCCAATTTGTTATGTCTAACAGGCACCTGGAGATGTGAAACTGGAGATCAGGAGAAAGGTTGGGGTTGGTTAAATAAATCTAAGAATCTTCTGCATAGATATGAAAATTGAATCCAAGGGGGCTAACGAGATCACCAAGCAAAAATGTATGGTGGGAGGATGAATGTCCATGGCAGAGCCTTGGGAGACCATTATGATTAGAAGGTAGGACTTAGATGAAGATCCTACAACAAAGACTGAGAAGGAGCAGTTAGACAGAAGAGCCAGGAGAGAGTAGTGTCATCAAAACCTAGAAAGAAGGATGACGACTGAAAATGACCATTTGTAACTTTAGAGAAAGCAGTTTCAGCTGAATGATGAAGCTGGAAGTCAGACTAGAGAGTTCAGAAGAGAGGGAAAGGCCAAGAAGTAGAGGCACTGGTTATAGGATGTCTTCTCAAGTTTAGTCACAAAAAGGAGGAGAGAATATAGGATGACAGCTAGCAGGAATGGATGAATAAAGTAAGGGTGAGAATAAAGTAAGGGGAACCATGGGCCTGCTTGTAGATAGGAGAGAAGTAGCCAGTAGGCAGGGAAGATTAGTGGGGTAGTAGGGATGATGAGCCAGTCTGCTGGAGTCAACAAGATGGAACGAGATCACTTGTACATGCAGGTTTTTCCTTGCTAGAGATAAGGGTCACATCTTCATGTGAAGTATAATGGAGTTAGTAGGAGGTATTTGAGTGATGTGAAATGAAGAGGAGGGAAGAAGAGGGAGTTTTTGTGAAATGGCTCCAATTATTTCAGGGAAATATGAAGCAAGGTTCTCAGCTGAGAGGGTGGAGGTAGAGACAATGATAGGACATTTGAGAAGGGGGGAAGGTAATAGGCATTTATATAGTGTCTATCCTGGGCCAGGCACTGTGAGAAGTATGTAGCTGAGAGGAGGCAAAGAGCAATTGCTGTGATGTTATGGGTGGCTGGAGTGACAGGAAAGAGATAGAGTAAATGGAGGATCCAGGCAGGTAAGGCAGCCAGTAGGGAGTGTGAGTTTCATATACTTCAACATGCTAAATTTTTACATATGCTTGGATCAATTTTGGAAATCTCTGTTCTAGTCCATTTATTTATATTTTTAAGTTACTGCTTAGCTTCTTTGAAAATCACTGTCCTGTAATAAGAATGTTAAAGTCTATTAAATGGGTAAGCTCCTGTTAACTATTTTTTCCATTTTGATAGTCTTACCTGTTCATTATGCCACATAAATCTATCATTTCATCTAAATAACCCCAATGAAGTTTTAATTAATATCATGTCAAACATATAAACTAATTTGAGGAATATCATCTTTACTACAAATAGTCTGTTCAACTTGGAGCAAATTTAAATCTCTCCATTTAAATCTTATTTCTGCCATTAAAGTTTTATGAAAGGTTCATTATAAAGTTCTTCACATGACTTATTTATTTTATGTAAATACCCAAGTTTTTAATGTTCTTGTTCTATTGTAAATGGGGTTTTAAAAAATTATATCTTCTGTTTGTTTTTAGTTTGTAGGAATGTAACTGATTTTTGCTTTATTTTACAAATAGCAACTTGGTAAACTCATCTCTAGTAAAATCTGTTGATTCCCATATTTTCTTGGCCTACCTTCTGTTTATCCATTAATAATGCTTTAATAGGGGGCGGAGCCAAGATGGCGGCGTAGGAACAGCAACATATCGCAGCTCCCACATAGCCACCCCAAAATACCCATAAAATATGACTCTAAACAAATTCTAGAACTCCAAAATGTACACAAATATACTTTCCACTAAAGTCAGCTCGGCTACGAAGAACCATCTCAGCCCTGCGAGCCGAAACGAGCCTAGCCTGAAACTACAGCTCTACCCCGGAGGCAGCTGGACAAGAGGAGCCGAGCCCCAGCTGGAGCTTCGGGAGAGTGGATCTGCGGCAGCTATGGCAGTATCCAGAATTAAGTTAGTGGAGCTCAGCGTAATTGGGGGAGAAAAGTGGGTCCAGCCAAAACTCCTCCAGGGCAAGGAGGCCACAGAAGGGGAGGTTTTGCGCCCACCTCCACAATGCTGCTGCAGAGCTCCCGATCTGCAGACTGCAGGGGGACAAAGTGATTGTTCAGAGGCCAAATGCTCTCGCATTGAGCAGCCTGGATCCAGATGGCGGTCTTGGGCATTGGTCCTGGGTTTGCTTTTTTTTTTTCCAGTGAGCCGGAGTGGGGGAGGGACCCAGCAGCCTCCTAAGAGCTCCAGCAGCTGGGAAAACCCCAGCAATTTGAGACAAAGCTTTCCCCTCTGGAAGCAGAGTTCCACAGAGATTAAAAAAAAAATCACGGACTGACCAACCATGAATAAGAATAAGCATAAAAAGCAAAGTAACAACAGCAACCAAACCCTAGATTCCTTCTTTGGGGAAAAGAAGGATCAAGGCAGGGAGTGGGAGGAGGACAGCAGAGCCAGAGCTCCCCCACCAAAAGCTTCCAATAAATATGAAGATTGCTTTAAAGCTAGAGATCAGCTGAAGAAGGATTTTGAAAACCAAATGAGAGAAGTGGAAGAAAAATTGAGAAGAGAAATAAGAATGTTGCAAGAAAATCATGAAAAGAGAGTCAGCAACCTGACTGAAGAAATTAACACCTTAAAAAAACAGATTAACTCAAATGACAAAGGAAGCCCAAAAAGCCAATGAGGAGAAGAATGCCTTAAAAAGTTGACTTTGCCAGATGGAAAAAGAATCACAAAAGCATTCTGAAGAGAATAATTCCTTCAAAATTAGAGTGGAGCAAATGGAAGCCAATGACTTTATGAGAAATCAAGATACTATCAAACAG
>CM053586.1:246264960-246316048 GCA_028646515.1 Pseudochirops corinnae
CAACAACGCACAGCTAAAAGACAACTTTACAAGCCTCAGGATGGAAGGAGATATCTAAATTCAGAGAAAGATCTAGAAAGACTATAATTTAAATGGAGACTGAAGCAAAACATGCTATTGTTCTTTTTCATGTTTGGTTTTGCTTTTTTTTTCCCCAGTGATCACTCATTGGCTACAATGCTTCTATATAACCAAACTATTGTACAATGTGAAAGTATTTGAAGATCCTATACACGACTGCACGCCACCAAAGGGGAGGCGGGGGGAGAAGGGAGAGGAGAAAATCTGAAACTCAGGTGATTGTGGAACTGAATCTTGTAAACTAAAAGTAAATAAACAAGTCATTCAAAAAAAAGAAAAAAGAGGAATCTCCCTCAAAAAAAAAAAAAAAGAAGACTTGAGCTTGAGTTCTGTCTCTGACACATTAGGCATATGACTAGGCCCAACATAATTAACCTCTCAGTGCTCTAAACAACTCTATATAAAAGTTAAATGATGAATTGTAGCTCTCTATTGACTAAGGACATTTGAATGGTAGAGGTTATTTTACCAGTAAAATCATAGGTTTTTAAAAAATTAATTAATTTATTTTTAGTTTCCAACATTTACTTCAATAAGATTCTGAATTCTCAATTTTCTCTAACTCCCTCCCTTCCCTCTCCCCAAGCAATCTGATATAGGCTCTACATATACATTCATATTAAACATATTTTCACATTAGTCACTGACATTACCTTTAACTGAAAAGACGCTACTATCATTACCACAGCTAAAAGTTTAAAGTGTTTTGAAAACACAACCTAATTCACACCCTAAGAAAAATATAAAACAATTTAAAATCACCTGTCCTTCAACAGTCCTGCTAAGGGTCCACACTACCTTCTTCAGCCCACAACTCTCAGAAACATCCTCATTATACACTTAAAGGTTTCCCTTTTCAAACTCTGCAGGGGCGGCATAAGTGATAAATTTTGTGATGTAAACCTCAACCAGGTATTGGCTGGCACTTTCTTTCAAAGTTGTAGAAACTAAGACTCAAAAAGGTGACTGCTTAACATGTCAATCAAAGAGTCACAAGTAGAACCTTGTCTCTTGTCTTTCAGTCTGGTGGTCACCAAATTTTTCTGATAATACCTCATCAGTAAAAAAAAAAGCGCATCTGCACCCCTTAGTATATATATATATTTACTTACAAATTATATATACATACTACTGTACAAATAACCATATATATTATAAAACATATAAAAATAGAAACAAAAAATGAGATAAAAAGGAAATATTATAGGATATTAGAGTCAATAGGGAACCATTGAGAAAAGGAATGACAAGGTCAGATATGTATATTGCAAAAAAATCACTTTGGCAATTGTACAGAAGATGCTGCACTTGTGTGCACGCGCACGTTTATGTGTGTTTGTGCTGAAGGTGTTGTAAAGGAGGGAGCTTGAGGCAGGGAGACCAATTAAGGAAGGTACTGCAATAGTCCAGATGAAAGGTGGTTTTATCAACAGAAGAAAGGGGAGAGATGTGAAGGTAGAAAATACAAAATCTGGCAACTGATTGGATATGTGTGGTGTGGGAGTATATAACAAGTTGAATATGACATTGAGGTTGTGAACTGGAATGTTGGTGTTCCCCTTGACATATAACCAGGTCATTTGCCGGAGAGGGGTGAGTTGGGTAGGTAGGGGCGGGAAGAGATAATTTAACGATATCTGAAAGCTGCTGCTCATCCTGTGCCACTCTAAATGAAAGAATGCAGGTAGGGGGCTTTCATTGTACTCAGCACCTGCCTTAAACATGAGCTGATCTGAAGAGTAGAGGTTGGAGTGAAAGGCAAATTTTCTCGATGGCACCTGCATGGTACTAATCTGGGGTTAGGTTATAACTGCCCTGAGGGGCCAATGCTTCCCACCAAAGAGTCAGATTGGAAGCTCATGCAGTAGAGAGACAGTGTAGGGAAGAGTATTGCTGAGGGAAGAAGGTAGGTGTAGTTGTGATGGAAACAAGCAATATAACTGGCTATTCTGAAGAAGGTAGGATGAAACCCATCTTCCTATCTTCTGACTGGCTAATTACACAGTTCTTGGGGATCAGGCCTGGCCCACCATTTCTCTTGGTGGTCTATTTGGAGAACTGTGATTGTTAAGAAGTTTTTCTTGATGTCAAGCCTAAATTGATCTCTGCAACTTCCATTAATTGTCCCTGACTCTGCCCTACAGTGCCAAGAGGAAACAGCTCTAATCCCTCCTCCTCTACATGACAGTCCTTCAAATGCTTGAAAAAATTTGTGTGCTCCCTGTTCCAGCTCCTTTCTCTCTCCAAGCAAAACATATCTAGTACTTTCAAATGATTCTCAAATCTTGGTTTCAAGAATTTTTATCATCCTGGATTCTCTCTGGTTGCCAATGTCCTTCTTAAACTGTGGAATGTAGAACCAAATACAATATTCCAGATGAAGTCTGAAGAACTGAGTACAGTGGACTATCACTACCCTATTCTAGGAAGCTGCATATGCTCCTTTTAACCCAGCCCTTTATCACGCTGGCTTTTCTGGTTGTCATATCTCACTGCTGACTCATATTGACCTAGCAATCTACCAAAATTCTTGGATCTTTTTCGGGAAAAAAAAAAAACAAAACCAACTTTCTAACCATGCCTCTCCCATCTCATACTAGTGAAGTTGATTTTTGTACCCAAGGACAATATTTTCATTTATATGTTTTAAATTTCATCTTAATAGATTCAGCCTGATGTTCTTAACCTGGCATGACTATCTAGTGTGCTGGCTATACCTCCAAGTTTTATATCATCTACAACTTGATAAGCATATCTTCTATGCCTTTATCCAAGTCATTTATAAAAATGTTAAACAGCACAAGTCCATGCATAAATCCCTGGGACACTTCACCGGAGATTCCCTATCGCTTAGACACTGAATTACTAACAACTTACTCTTTTTTATCTGTCCCTACAGTGAGTTCTGAATTCATCTGATTATTTTAACATCTAATCCATCTCTCCATCTTCTCCAAAAGAATAGTATGAATAAATTTAGCAAAAGCTTTTAAAAAATCTAGGTATAATATAGCTATGGTATTCCCTTCATCTACTTAGAAAGTTTATCAAAAAATGAAATTAATTTTGCCTGGCATGTTGATACCAAGCTGGCTTTCTCTAATCACTGCTTCCCTTCACCAAACACCTCCTCAATGATCTGTTTTAGAATTTTTCCAAGAAAAGAAGTCAAGCTCATTGGTCTACAGCAGGGGTACGGAACCTGCAGCCTCGAGGCCGCACGTAGCCCTCTGAGTCCTGGAGAGCAACCCTTTAAGAGGACCACGGGGGCCTCGAGGCTGCGAGTCCCCACCCCTGAAGTCTGCCCTCTTTTCTTGCTCCTGTTCTGAAAATCAGAACATTTGCCTTTTCCCAATGTTGTGGTAACTCTCCTATTCTCCATGATCTGTCAAGTATCACTGGTTACTCAGTAATCACATCTACTAGTTCTTTCGGGACCTAAGGATATAGCCTATCTGGTCACAAGATTCAAATTCATCAGGGGAACGAAGTATTGTTATTGTCTCCTTACTTATTTTGGCTATCAGCTCTTTGCTAGTCATTTCTGTACTGTCATTTGCAGTGTAAAAGTCATTTTCCTTTGTATGAAAAAAAGAAAAAACAGATGACCAGCTCTGCCTTCTCTCTATTGCCAATTATCATGGTCTCATCCTCCCCTTCTTTGATCCTCTTTTTTTCTCCTTTTTTCATTCTTAGCTTTTTTTTTTTTTTGGCCAGTCCCAGCTACTTCTGAGCTTTAGCTTTCCTGACACTATTTTCTGTGTTATCCTTTTATATTCATCTTCTATTTTACTTGGCCACTTTTCCATTTTCTATACATTTCTTTTAAAAATCTAAGTTGGTTCATGAGATCCGTCTTTGTTAACATTTGTCTTTTAGGACAAATTCTATTTTTCTTCCAATCTGGAATTGTTTCCCTTTATATCTTCAGAATTTCATTCTTGAACATCTCCAATCCATCCTCATCTGACTTCCCCTGAAGCATTTTAATCCAAGGATTTGTATATATCTTCTGTACCTGTGAAATATATTTTCCAAAAGCTAGGATGAATGTCAGACTATGCTCAGGTTTCCTCTCCTACTTTATCAGGAACTTCAAGATGAAGTGGCCACTTCTAAAGGTTCCTATTTCCATCCCACCAACCAGTTCCTCCATGTGAGAAAAAGATTCAGAATGGAATTTCCTCTCAATACTTCCTCCAACATTTGAAGGATGTCAGTATCCCTAAGGTAAGTAAAGAAGTTATTAGCTCCTCCTTTTTTCCACTGAGAGCTTAAGCTGATGTTTACATAACTGACAACCTGTCCCCCTCCCCCATCATTACTATATCATACCTCTGTGCTAGGCTTGTTATGTTTCCCAAACTCCTTACCTATTTCTTTTGTCTCTTCTATTTCTCTATACTCTGAGCTGCAACCCAATACTCATGCACATCATGCTGCCCCTACAATGGTTCCTAGATTTCCTATAGAGTTTGCCTTCCTAATGCATATCCTTATCCCTCTGTTACCTCCTTTTACCTATCATATTTCTTTTGAATAATATATGCCCATCCAAAGTCATAGTCCAGTCACAGGTTTCATCACACTAAATCTCAGTAGTACCTCCGAGACAAAATCTACCCTTTGCATTAAGATCTCTAGTTCCTTATTTATTATCTCAGCTTTGGGCATTTATGTATAAACATATGTGGCCACTGGGTCCTTTTTTTGGATTTGTCTCCTGTGAATTTATATAGCTGAGTGGTGTTTGGCTCATAGAAAGTACTTAGTAAATTTCTGTTGTCTTGACTTGACTTAAATGGGTACCTCAGTCACTATTCTTCCTTCTTTGTGGCTGCTCTTAATAATAGTTAACTTGGGAAATATGCAGACACTCTTTTCTTTCCCATTCCTTTTAGTTTAAGAATCTTTTGATTAGATTTGCAAGACACATTCTTACTAGCCTTTGTTAAGTGTACATGCTATCTCTGGCCAGGAATCTGTCAGTCTTATATTACAGTATTTCTGGTGGTCCATGAATCACAATTCCATTCACAGACACCACCTTCTTAAGTTCCCTGTTCACTCCTCAACAGTTCATTCCCCTCAAATTTCTATTTTTCATCTCTGTAACGGGCAACAGTGAGACAAACACAATGAATGAGCGTCTTTAGTTTCTTCTCTTTGACTTTAAAATCAATGGGGATACTTCTCAGGTTTGTCCCAGAAGTGTCATTTGTTCTCAAATGAATCACTAAAGTCACTCATTTCAATAAAGTCTTGGAAATTTTTTTTTTGAAATTAAATTTTATTTTCAAAGATCAGCCTTCTCTTCCCCACCCCACCCCGGAATCTGCCTTCCCTATCCCTGAGAAAACAAGAAAAACAAAACCCATTATAGGCATGTATAATAAAGCAAAACAAACTCTCTCACTGGTCAAGTCTTAAAAAAAAAGTTTCGATATGCTCTCTGTCAGGAAGTGAGCTGCATGTTTCATGATGAGTCCTCAGTAATTGGTCACTGTGTACATGAAAGTTCCCAAGTCTTCTGTGTGTCTATGTATGCACATATATTTGTTTGTCTTAATTAGCCAAGATCTTACTCTCCCATCCCAACACCACTCCCACCCTCACTCCTACCCTCCCACATGCACATGTACAGTCAATCCAATCAAATTTCCACATTGTCCAAATCCTAAAAAATATGTGTTAGCAACTGAGTGCTTTACCTCTCTATAAAGAGGTGGGTAGCATGTTTCATCATCAGTCCCCTGCAATCTCAGTTGGTTATTATGCAGATAAGAGTTCAGCAAAATAGTATTCTATTACATTTATGTAACATAACTTGTCCATCCATCCCTCAATTTATGGACATCTCCCCCTCAGATTCCCATTCTTTGCCACCTTGAAAAACGCTATAAATATTTTTGCACATCCTGAGAATTTGTTTTGCTTAGGACTAATAATTCCTCCTTTAATAAACTCTCCAATTCTCCCTTCACCTCCACCCTTCCTACTTCCATGTTGAGTCAAATGTATTTCTGTGTTCAAGTGTGTGTGTGTGTGTGTGTATTCTTTTTTCTTTTAACCAGTTCAAGTGAATCCTCAGGAATTCCACTGAAGAGTCTGAGGTTCAAATATTAGCCAGTCTTCCAACCTCTTCCTTATCTACTGGTACGATAATGAGATAATCTCCCCTAACCTTCCACCTTCCTTTTTCTCCCAGTGTATTCATCTTTCCTTCTTTTTCCATTCTTTTCTTAAGATCATCAAGACATACCAGAACCACTTCCAGGACTTGTCTAACTTGGTTCTCTCTATGAAATCTGATGATGATAAGGATTAGAGTGGATACATGTATCATCTCCCTGTATCTGAATGTAAGCAGTTTATACTTGTTTAGTTCTTTATGTTCATATTAATTCTTTATGTTCAGTCATGTTTACGTTTCTCTTTTTTTACGTTTCTCTTCATTCCTTCAAATTTCTCCACAGCTCTTTTTTTTTCATTAGCAACGCTGGAAAGTCTTCTCTTATATTCAAAGTCTATTTTCCCCTGTGGCATGATATTAATTTTTTTCTGTATAAGTAATTCTAGGCTATTAAATCATGTGTGATCCTGAAAGTGGTTTTTGATACCCAGATTCTTTCCGGCTGCTTACAGTATTTTGTCTTTGACCTGGAAGCTCTGGATTTTGGCTATGATGTTCCTGGGAGTTTTCATTTTGGGGTTTCTTTCAGGAGGTGGCCAGAGGATTCTATTCCACTTTGCCCTTTGCCTCTAAGGGATCTAGGCAGTTTTACTTTAAGACTTCTTGAAATATAATGCCTAGGCTCTTTTATTGGTAATGGTGTTCTGACAGTCCAATGATTCTTAATTTTTTTTTCTATCTCTTTTCTAGGTCAATTGTTTTTGTAATGAGATAGCTTAAATTTTCTTCCATTTTTCAGCCTTTTGATTTTAATACATGTATATACATACTCACATATGTATATGTGTGCATATGTATATATGTGTGTACACACATATACATATATGGGAGGGTTTATATTCTAATGAATCCATTTGAATTTTCAGGGAGTTTGTTGCTTGGATAAAGTTTTCTATTTCACATTGTGGCAAGCTGTTAATTCCCTTTCCAATTCTTTTTTCTATAGCTCTCATTTCCATTTTTTCCTCTCAAGTGCGACCATTCCATTTATTTAAAATTAAAAAAAAAACAACTCAACCTCCCCCCCAACAACTCTTAATTCATCTCTTCTAGTAACTCTAGTTGAGTTTATGACCAAGCTGCTTTTTTCTTTAAGGTTATGTTTATAAAGGTTTTGGAGTCATTCTCTTCTAGGTTTGCATCTTGAGTGTCTCTGTCATTATGATAGCTTATTATGGTGAGATTCTTTTTTGTTTGGCCATTCTTCCAGCTTATTTCCTGACTGTGGACTTGATGTTAGGGCACTTCTAGAGGGAAGGTCTGGACTAGTTCTGCTGCTGCTTTCTTGAGGTGTTGAGCGTTGGGTTAATATAGGACCTCAGGGACAAACTGGGGATCTGAAAGCTTCTAGTGCTCCCAAAGTTGTCAGATGCAGGGCAAAGTCTGATTGTTGCCCCTCTGATCTGAGCTCTGCAAGTTCCTGAACCAGGGTCTGAGCAAGGGTCTGCTGAATTCTAGTCCTATCTGCTAGCTGGAAAGTTCTGCTGGCTCACAGTGGCAGAATTGTAGGTTCCCTTTTGGTCCAGGATTCTTACTCTGATTATTTCTCTGTAGGCTAGGCTAGAAGTTGCAAATTGGACTTTACTTTCTGTCTGAGGTCTGAGCTATAACACTGCTGCTGCTACTTACTGGTTTTTTAACTTCTTTTCTCTGTATATCACTGGAAATGCCACTGTGGTACACAGGTCTCATTGTCACCCTTCCCCAGTCTGCAACCAGGGACTGGATAATGGGCAACAAAGCTGACAGTTGGTACCTGATTCCAGTCACAGAGTGGGTCTGGATGTCTGGTATCTACTCTTGCCCTGGTGCACAGCCTCTTCTTGGGTACTGCATGCTCCTTGTCTGATTCAGTTCCCAGTGTCTGTAGACCTCTGTCTCCCTATGCCAAAGTGTGCTGGACAAAGGATTCACTGTGACTTTCTGGATCTTTCCATTAGGATTCAATCTAGTGCATTTTCTAGATTTGTTAGGAGAAGTTCCTGGAGAGAAACTTCCTTTAACTGTCACCTTGGCTCTAACACAAGGTTCTTTATCATGTTTTAGAAACATGCCCTAGGAAGACAAGAGATATCTTCATACTCATCCAGTGATCTTTCTCCTATAACACTTCCTCTAATTACAAACCTTTCACACTAGTCATGCTCATCTTTTTGTTAATTTACATAACACATGCTCACGTCGGTCTCTATGTCTTTGATATGATTTTCTCAAAATATATCGCCTTCCTCAATCCCTGCTTTCAAGGACCAGGACAAATGCAACAAATATCCAATGACTCACATACTTAATACTCAGCTCTCTTAATTACACATTTTAAAAAGATAACTTTTTGCAGTGATGTAGTAGATAGAATGCTGTGCTTGGAGGCAGGAAGAACTGGACTCAAACACTCACCTTTGACACTAGCTATGTGACTTTTGGCAAGACACTTAACCTTTCTGTGCCTGAAGTAATTTCCTAGGATTTAGTCAACAGATAGGTTTCAATCAAGGCTACTGCTGGAAGCTCCTACATTACGAGTTTTCTCCTATGTTGAGGAAATAACAGACCCCCTTCCACAACAGACAACAAATGTTTGTTGAAATGAATTAGTAAAACCCCAAGAATACTCAAAATGTTAGTATTACTAAACAATTATAAAAACAGGTCACAAAAACAATGTAGAACCAGAAGCTATAGTAGCAACAAACATTTCTTTTACATATTATTTCCATAGGAAGCAAATTCTAAAGTGTAACTACAGTTATCCCTTTCACATCGAGGGTGGTTAGGAGTGCTGCACCCCTGTGATCTGGGAAAATTCACATAAAATTTTTTGGCCCTCTCTTTGTACCAGAGAAGTCTGATTTTTTTTCTTTGATGGGGTGTTTACAGCACCTCACTGTAAAAGTGTTGTCTGCTGGTCTTCGAGCATCAGCTCTGACTTTTGCAAAACTCTCAAAAAACATTCCCATTTTATTTCTTATGCCAACCCACAACATATTGAAAATGTGATGGGGAAACTCACAGTGTGGGAGGGATAAGTAAGTATACACAGCTAAATTTGCTAGAAGCATCATAAAATTTAGACACTTTTAATTTCCCCAACTATTCCCAATCACATACTTATTATTATCCCCTTTCTAGACACTTGAATCACTTGAGCTCTTAGTCTCAATGAACCAGATGATTTCAAAAGGTCTCTTTAATCTCTAAGATCTATGATTCTATTATTTGCCTGATAAGTGTAGGGGCCAGAGATTATTCAAGAACAATCTGGATCCCTCTGGATTTCTAGAGGTCTTTGTGCTCCTAGAAAAAGTCCAGTCCTAAGGCATTTGACAAAATTAGAGTACTCACTTGCTGAGTCTAACAGGGAGGTACAGTGAAAAGGTGCTGGATTTGGACTCTGAGGACCTGAGTTCAAATCCTAGCTGTGACCATGTGACCTTGGGAAATTTATTTCCCCTCTCTAGGCAGGTGATGGTATAGTGGATAAAGTGCTGGCTGGGTCTGGAGTCAAGAAGATCTGAGTTCAAATTTGACCTGTAGGCAAGTCACATAACCTTTTGCTTGGGGATGATAATAATGTCTGTTTTGCAGTGTTGTTGTTGAAACTAAATGAGATCATTATAAAAAAGCACTGTACCTGGCACACTAGGTGCTATATAAATGCGCATTCTCTTTTATTTCCCCCTTCTAGCCCTCTTTATTTGTAAAATGAAGAGGCTGAATTAGATAAACTCTCAAGATCTTTTTACCTCTAAATCCATAATCCTATCAACTCACCAAGTTTGTTTTTTTGTTGGCTAGCAATAACTAATGACTCTCATTTTAGGCTAATTATATTCAGACCAGACAGGTAGCATAAAAGTAGATAGAGAACTGGCTTCTGAGTGTGGATAACCTGTGCTCAATATTGGTTGTGTGACAATGGGCATGTTATCTCACTTCTCAGTGATCCAAAGCAGTTTCAGATTTACACTGTCAGAATTTCCTCATCTCTAGCATATTGACTTAGAAAGCCACCCATTAACATTATCAAGGTTTTATTGTATTTTTATTTATTCTGTTAAATATTTTCCAATTACATTGTAATCTGGTTCTGGCAGGTATTCTGTAATGCTGAGCCCCAGTAGCCTGTTTAACACCTTTGCTCTACATTAATGACATCAATCACAAGATTTAGTCCAATATGTAGATCAAGACTCTTTCACAAATAAACTCTAGCTTTTCAGGACCAATCATTTCTGTATTATAATATAATATGAGAATCTATAGCATATAGCATAGGTCTGACTCTATCATCCTCTTAATCTAGTCTAGTGGCTCCTGATTTCCTCCAAGATCAAATATAAAAGGCTCTCTTTGGCATTTAAAAACTCTTTACAACCTGGCTTCCCTATCTTACACTGTACTTTGGTGGTCTTACACTTTACTCTCCTCCAGTACTTTACTGTCCACCAACACCTGCCTTCCTGCTTTCCTTCTCCCACTCCATTCTATCTCCTGACTGTAAATCTGCACTGGTTATTTCCCATGTCTGCAATGCTCTCCTCACTCCCACCTACTGGTTTCCCTGACTTTCTTTAAGACAGCTCAAATGGCCTTCCCTCCTCTGTTCCCTTCATGCCCTGCTAGGACCTTTTTTCAGAAATTTCCTTTCAACCACAAGGTATGTATCTTATATGTACATAGTTGTTTGAACACAGTCTCTCCCCACTGAAATACGTCCTTGAAGGCAGGGACCTTGTTTTTCACCTTTCTTTGTATACCCAGTACTTAGCACAATGCTATCCACATTGTAAACATTTAATGCTTGTTAACTGACTATTGTTCTTTTGGTTAAGGGTAATTGCAAAAGTGGCTTCTAAAACAATCACCACTATTTTAGGCCACAAAAATGAAAAACTGATATACTGTATTTAAAATGAAATAGATATGATCTAAATACAATGCACTGTAAACAAACTTATTTTATTGTGCAAAAAATCCTATTATGAAGTTTGAAAATATTCTCATTTTACAGAAAAGAGAAAATGAACATATGAGCTAACATAATTTACAGTACACTTATATCATACAAATATCCTTCTTGATCAATATTGTTACCATGCTGCCTGAACTTGGTCCATCATCCTCATCTCTATAAAGAACCTTAGATACTACCTCTGACATGCAGAGCCATGATTAGTGAGCTTTCACTTTGCCTTGGCAGGCAATCAAGCTACCATGCCACTTCAGGTCAGCTCCATACAGTGCGCTCTTCCTCACCCCCTTTCCTAGCAACCTGTTATGTACTGTCTTTTTGAAGCAGACTGTAAACTCTTTGAGGGCCGGGACTATCCTTCTGGCTTGTATTTATATCTCTAGTGCTTAGTGTAGTGTCTAGTACATAGTAAATACTTTATCAATCTATCTACCTAAATGAATACTATCATTGGGAAGGCAGCATAATATAGTGAAAATGTTTACTGGCTCTGGAGTCAAGTCACCCTGAACTGCCCTCACACAAGGGGAGTTCAAAATACATATTATATTGATACTCTCTCAAACACACTAACCTCCAAATTTCTCAACTTATTAATTCCTTTGGCTTACTCCTCCATTCTACTACAGCTACACCAAGAGACGGCCATCTTGCTATCACCCATAAATGTGCAACATACATGTTCATGAACTCTGATCACCTGCTGTCATTACATCTCTCCCTTTACTGGGCAGGTCCAAATCCTGTTCTTTCTCTCGGCCATGACTTCCAATCCCTCCTCAATTTTTCTCAGGTCATCACTCCTATACTGGCTCTACTCTCTTTCCTTTCTCATTTTGACCATTATACATTGTAAAGTGCCCTTTTATTTTGAATCTCTTGTCCATTTATTCTACTGAAGATCTTGCCTGCTTAATCTAAGACTTGGATTACTCCCACTGGCTGCTGCCTTCTCTCCTATTCACCTGCCGGTGAACGGAAGCCAGAGAAAATCATGAAACCATGCTAAATGGGTCCTCTAAAATTTATGTTACATAATCTCAACTGGGTGTCATTGTAGCAAGACAATCTTTTTACACCTCCTCTCCACCTTTAATCAATTTACTATATCATTAATGACAGCAGCTTTTCCAAGTCTTTTCATCCCTTCTCAAATGTCCCATGGCTCTTTCTCTCCTCATCCTCTCAGGTGAGAACACTACCTCATATATCAGAGCAAAAATTGAGATCATTAGCCAAAAGGCACTCTTCTCTGTTTGGCAGATGCCTTACCACTTAGATGCCTTCTGCTAATATTATCTTTCCCTTCACTCTATCTTACATGAAGCTGTGGTCCTTCCTGCCAAGGCAAAACTTTCGACATTTACAAGTGATCCCATTCCATCCCATCTTCTCTATCAGACTGGTCCAACCAACAGTACCGCTTCTCACTCATTTTCAATTGGTCCCTCTCTACTGGCTGCTTCCTACTGTCTACAAATATGCCCATGTCTCCTCATTCTCAAAAAAATCTCACTTGATTCATCCGTCACTGCTAGCCATCATCCTATATTCTCTCCTCTCTTTTGTGGCTGAACTCCTTGAGAGGGTTGTTTACAATAGGTGCCTGCCTCCATTTCATTTCTTTTTACTCTTCTTAACTGTTTGTAGTCTGGCTTCCAACCTCATAATTCAACTGAAACTTTTTTTTACTCTTCTGTCAATCTTCACCCTTCTTGATTTCTGAAGCCTTTGACACTATCAATTAACTTTTTCTCCTCCATATTCTCTTCTTTTTAGGTTGCTTTGACCTTACTCTCTCCAAGTTTTCTTCTGATAGCTCCTTCTCAGTTTCCTTAGCTAGATCTCCATCCAGGTTACGCCCACTAATGTGGGGATCCCCTAAGATTCTGTTCTGGGCCCTCTTCTTCTTTTCCTCTACACTATTTTGCTTGATGATCCTAATAGCTTCCATGGATTCAATTACCATCTCTCTTCCCCCCCCCCCCCCCGAAATGAAATGTACCCCTCCTCCCTAACTTCCCTATTTACTGCTGAAGGCACCACCATCATCCAGGTTCACAATCTAATGTTACCTTTGATTCTTCATTCTCTCTCACCCCTCCCCCCCATATGTACAATCAATTCCCAAGGCCTGTCCATTCTATCTCCCTAACATCTTTCATATATAAGATGTTCTGTTCTCTGATGCTATCACCATCCTGATATAGGCCTTCATCATCTCATGCCTCGGCTGCTACAATAGCTGCTGTTTGGTCTCCCTGCCTCAAATCTCTCCCCACTCAGCTGTCAAACTGATAATCTTCCTAAAGCACAGGTCTGTCCATATCACCTTCCCCACCCTCATTTAATAAACTCTTTCACTGGAGTGCTTTCACTGGTTGTCCCCCGAGTTTAAAGCTTACTTCCTCCTTAACCCCGTCTCCTGGGTTCCTTGGCTTCTTCCAGAAAACCTTTCCCAGTACTCCTTAAATACCTTCCTTATGAAAACACTGCCAACTTATCCAGTATATGTCTTGTTTATATAGAGTTGTTTGCATGTTGCCTTCCTCATTAGACTATGAGCTTCTTGAGAGCAGGAACTTTTTTTTTTTAACCTTTCTTTGTATCCCCATAATTTAGCACACTGTTTGGCACATGGTAAGCACTTAACAAATCCTAGTAAGCAATTCTCATGCCTACAACTTCTAGTAACCTGAGGCAAATCATTTAACTCTCTCTGAGTCTCAGTTTCCTCATTTGTAAAATAAAAGGATGGGATTCATAGCCAAGGTTCCTTCCAGCTCTAGATCTACGATCCTATGATATTTTGATTATGAGCTCCCAAGGAAAAAACAAATCCTGTTTTATTTTCTTTGCCTAATACTATGCCAATAAGGGCAATGTTAAGTCAAGGCAGGGTCTTAAATATTTTTTACTTCTTATTTTCCAGCTAATATTTTCAACCACCTTATTTTCCCTTTCAAAACTAATTTTCTAATGTAAAAAAGCAAACAGGGAAAGTAAATTATAGATTATAAGGGTGATACTAGATAAGGAAAAAATGAATATGAAATGAAAGATTTGTACATAATTTAAACAGCAAATATTAAGTCTGAATTCAATTAAATGTGACTGGAGTAAAGGAATACATGTCAAACAGTTATATTTGGAGTACTGTATTCAATTTTATTTAAGAACAAAAACAAACCCTGTATTTCCTTTGGAACCTCCCTTCTGTCTCCATCTTTGCTTCACTAAATCATTCATAATTTACATAATCATTTCACTCTGACTCTCCTACTCCTAATATCCTTTGGCTCAATTCAATAAAAATCTAGTACTTAGAATTAAAGGGAAGTAAATTAACACTATTTCAAGAGATGAAGGAAAGAGGACAAAAAATTGAGGGGTGGTGGTAGTGGTGGTAGATTCTTTCTTCTTGAATAGCCTAAGGCATCAGATTCAACCTACACCTTCTCATCTAATGCAATTCTTGTCCATGTCTTTCTGTAAATCCTGCATAGATGATCTCTCCAATGTGAATGCCTTCCTCTGAGTCTGTTAAGAACTAATCTGAGTCTGTTAAGAACTAATCTAACTAAACTAACATTAGGAGGCTGGTCTCTAGATGAAGAATAAATTTTGACTGACTACAAGGTGTAATGAAAAGTGATAGAGTACCTTAGTTCACATACCATCTCTGAGGTTTATAAAGTACATGTGTGAACTTGGGCAATTTAACTTCCCTGGGATTCAGAGATTAAGATTCCCTCTTCTGTAAAAAGATGGGTTTGGAGGAGATTATCTGTTAGGTTCTTTCCAGTTCTAAATCTTGTGATCCGTGAAACATAAAAATACCATAGGGCTTCTCAGTCTTGTAGTTCCACAGAGAGGGTGGGAAGAAGATGCTAAGAATTACAGAACCAATCAATGCTAGTTGGCAAAAAAAAAGAGCTTACTTGTGGAATCTACCACCAGTCTGTCATCGAGATGGGAGTTGGATAACCCAGTCACAACCTCTAACACCACCAGAAACTAATACTAATAAAGTAACTATTGGATATAAGGAAGAATTCCTATGCCTTCTAAGTGTCCAACATTATACAACAAACTAAAAGCAATTCAATCACTGGGGAAGATGCCACTCCAGTATCCAGACTAACCAATAATACTGTAAAGCATTCACTGGTTCCAGAACAGGTTCCTCTCCTCCAACCTCCTCCCCCCGCCCCCGACTAATTTACCATGGCAAATTTTGTACTTCTCAACACTATCCTTTTTTCTATAGTGATCAAAATCCAAATCCCAAAGTGTGATGATCTACCTGAACAGGTGGCTAATCAAAGAGATCAATTCATTCAAGAAGCACAACTAAAAGAGAACATTGTTGGCTAGTCTTGGAGACGTGGAGACACAGAACAAAGTTTATGAATAGGGAAAGGCTCAGCACATGAATGAGGATGGGGGGAGGTGTGGATTCATTCTTCTTGAATAGCCTAGGGTACCAGGATCCACTCACCCCCCCCCCACCAAGCCCCGCTCAGCTGCCCCGCAGGGGACACTAACGGGACCAGCTGAGGGTCTCAGTCCCCGACAGGCTTCCCAACACCCGGGGGAGCCACGAGCCCAGGAGCAAAACTAGAGGTAAACTTAAAAACTCCACATCAGGGAAATCCGGGTAAACTGCTCGCACCCGGGGTTGCAAACCGGAGGCGCGCCGCTGTCGGTGGACAGCCACCCCTTCTTGCACCCCGCGCGCCCCGTCTCTCATCGCCGGTCCGGCGCTTCTCGCGGCCGAGCCCCGCCCGCCCCCCACGACGCTTTGCAGTCCGGGGAGGGGTCCCTTGGACGCCCCCGGCCCCAGGCCTGGGGCGCCCTCCGCTCAGCTGCCTGCTGCCGCCCCCCAAAACCCCCCACGACAGCGCCGCTCCGGGCAGGAAGGGACGGCCCCGTGGCGGCCGTTAACGTCCCCAACGCCGCGGAGGCCCCGGCCCCGCCGAGGGATGCGCCCCCCACTTCCCCGGCCTCCCCGTACCGTAGGTCTCGGACATGGCCGTCTGCGACATCTTGGGAAGCGGGCGCCGCCTCTTCCCCCGGTCTCCGGCTGCAGCTCGGGGGCCGGGGGTGGGGATGAAGGAGAGGGGAGGAGTAGGGGTCAGTCAGCGACAGTAAGGTCTGACCCGGGCTGGGGAGCCCAAGGAACGGGTGGGGTGGAATGGGGTGGGCGGGGAAGGAGGGGCGCGGCCGGGTCCCCACGGTAACCGCCAGCCACCTCGGAGCCGCTCCTGCTCAGGACCGGACCGCGGGGTTCCGCGCAGGCGCACACTGCCCACCCACCTACCTCTCCGCCCTCCCTCCCCTAGAGATAGCGGGGAGGGGAGGGGACTGGCTGGGGTGGGGAGGAGTAGAGGAGGGGTGGAGGGAAGGTAGTACTCGGAGACCGTGAGCTGGGGGAACCCGACCCCCCACCCTCTCTCGCGCCATGCGCGCCATGCGCGGGAGGGCCAGGGGGCGGTGCGCGAAAGCCCTGGATCACCAAAACAAAGAGCACGTGCGTGGAACTCCATCCGGGGCCGACAGTCGGCGGGAGACCCCGGGAAAGGGAGGGAGGGGCGGCGGGTTGCACACGCCCCAGGCGGAAGTTCCAAGTGTAAGAGGTTAGAGGTGGAGTCCTGAGGGGGAGTGACCCATCCTAAATTGACCATGAGAATAACCTGTTAGGAAGGTTTACTAGGCTCCCTTTGGGGAATAGTGCTTAGGTGAGAAGGAGGCTTCTATTAAGACGAGGCTTATGCTAGATGAGGGCAGGAACCCTGCCTTGTTCCACTCTATGCTATTTGTTTTGCATTGACTGGGACACTCAAAGAATGTTTGTGCAAGGTGAGGGCAGGTACCGTGCATTGTTCCTCTTTGTATCCCGTATATTTTGCATTGACTGGGGCACTCAAAAAAATATTTGCACCTCCTGGCCTTTACTGTGCGGCTCTGGAAGCCATGCATCTGTACTTAACTTGTAGCAGAAAGATGCATACGTGTATTTATTGTCCACAGAGTTCCAGGCACTGTGCTGTGCATTGGAGGTACAAAGATAACAGTAAAAATAGTCCCTATCAAGGATCTTATGGGGGGGGGGGGAAGCAACATGTTCATATATAGTTATATTAAAAAAATATATAGATGCAAAATTAATTTTGGTGGAGAAGGATCCAACAGATGGGGAGGTGGATCCAGAAAAAAGTCTTGTAGAAGGTGGTACTCAAACTGAGTCATAAAGTAACCTAGGGAATCCAAGAGGTGGCAGTGAAGAGGGAGTGTATTTCAGCAAGTGCAAAAGTAGGGGGACGTGTGGTGTACAAAGACTGTTCAGTTTGCCTCTTAGAATGATGTAGAGGCCACAATGCAAGTAAAGCTAGAAAGTCAGGTTGGAGCTGAATCATGAAGGGCTTTCAAGGCCTTTTGGAGACCCCTTCAAGTTTATTGATGTAATATATGTTCCCATATAGATGGCCTCTGCATTTATGCAGAGACGCTCACAGGTATGAATCGATGTGATCTGTGATCTCTGCAGAAGGCCCTGCCTGCACAGCCCCAAAGCTACCTGGAGAAAGGGGCAGGCAAAGTCTAATTCAGCTGCTTACTTACTCTTCTAGTCTGTAAAAGAGGTATCGGGCTAGAAACATCTTTATCTGCTACCCTCTCAAATATCAGGTGTATGAGTCTGGATTTAAAAGGAAAGGTGATTTCCTGGTTGCTCTTAAGGGCGACTTTAGCCCTTAGCTTGTATTTGCCTGCTTCTCACCAAGTACTCATTGCACAAAAGACCATCACACAACAGCAAGTAGTGAATAAATCCATTTATCCAATTAAACAGCAAATAGAAATTGGAGAAGTTATATAAATTAAAATATGGCAAAGAATACACAAGAGTGAATAAACTTTTCAGCTGGGAAGCTCAACTTAGACCAGGAAAGCAAGAACAATCTCGCCCAGAAAAGGTCCATTCTATCATTCCCTAGAATTTCAAACCAGTCTAGAGAAATGCTTGAGGCTGGCTTCCCACATATGTCTGCCAGTCCAAAGACTTTCTCCTTCTCCTCAATGGAGTGTCTCCTGTTCAAAAGTGACTAGAACCAATTCAGAAATTCCCTTTCACTGATCCGAAGCATTATGCTCAGTTTTTTCTCAACTAATTAGGAGCCTCATCAACTTGTACATACTCAGTAGCACATATTAAACCCCAGGCTTGGGTGACTGGTAGGATGGCCTTGCCTTTGATAGATATGGAAAACGTTAGAGGGAGGAATAAGTTTAGAGGGAAAGATAGTAAGGTCTGTTTTGGACATGATGAGTTTGGTTATGTGGGACCACCATCTCTCAGGAGAGAGATTAGGGCTGATTGTATAGCTATAGGAGTCATCAGTATAGATAAAACAATGAAATCCTTGGAATCCTATTACAAGAAATCAGAATGATAATAATTATTATCCCCACAAAACATTTGACAACTTTTTCTTTGTCATCATCACCACTGTAAGATGCTATTTGTTTGGTTTGTACCATAATGGCAAGATGAAGCAAGTCCATTCTTCATTCTCCCAAGTATTTACAATTTAAAATCTTGCCAAATATAAATCCATGGGTAAATATGAAGTGTATCTAAAATCAAGAAAAGGGAAGTTCCTATATTTTTCAGCATGGAATAGACATTTCCTGGCTCCAAGAAGCTGTACCATGCACAGAGGTCATACTACAGTAAAACCATCTAGGCAGAGGGGCTAAACCAGAGCAAGAGTAACCTAAGGGCCTCAGACCCATGGGTGAATTAGGAGATGTCTACTCTTGAGTGTGTGAAGACTTCTCCTTGTGGAACAAGGGGATCAGAAGACTGTGAAGGAGGTTTAAGCAGGGCCTGTGGAGCGCTTAGAACTTGGTCAGGTATCAGAGATGCCAAGGACATCTGCTGCGTCCTGGGCCATCACCAGTCGACCTGACTTTTACCTTGCCACTAGACTTCAATGACTCAGGTAGAGAGAGTGAGCCTGATGACTTTGCGCAATTCTGCCTCAGATCTCTGTCTTGAGCTCTCTTCTCTTTTCCCTCTATATCAGGGGTTATTAACCTGGGGTTCATAAATTTGTTTAAATATTTTTTGATAAGTGTTTTTCAATAAAATTAATTTCCTTTATTATCTTATGTATTTTATTTTATATATTTAAAAACATCATTCTGAGAAGGCATCGATAGGCTTCAACATACTGCCAAAATGGTCCATGACACACAAAAAAATTAAGAACCTTGCTTTATACTAATTTCTTAGTGATCTCATCACCTTCTGTGGATTCAATCATCATCTCTATATAGATCATTCCCAGGTCTATATATTCAACTTATATCTCTCTCCTGATTTTCAATCAACAACCACCTAGGGCGGCTATGTGACACAGTGAATGGAGTACCGGCCCTGGAATCAGGAGGACCTGAGTTCGAAGCAGGCTTCAGACACTTAACACTTACAAGCTGTGTGACCTTAGGCAAGTCACTTAACCCTGATTGCCCTGCCTTCCCCTGCAAAAAACAAACTAAACAACTGCCTCTTAGATATGTTGAATTGGATATTCTATAGGCATCTCCAGCTCAGAAACTCTAAAACAAAAGTGATTATCTTTTCCCCTAAATCCTTCCTTCTTTTCAGCATTCCTGTTACTATTGAGGGTACCACCATCCTCCTAGGCATCCAGGCTCATGACCTCTGTGTTATTCTCAAGTCTGCTTGCACTCACCTCACGTATCCAACACACTGTCAAACCTTTTCCTTTCTGGTTCCATGATATCTCTTGTATACATTTGCATATACCCCCTTTTCTCCACTTTCACAGCCACCAGCCTTGTATAGACCCTCATCCCTTCTCACCTGGACAATTGCAATAGTCTGATTGGTCTTCTACCTCATCTCTCCTCACTCCAATCTCTCTGACACTTAGTTGTCAACTGGTCTGTGTCACCTCCTTGCCTAGTAAAATCCAATGACTTATTACCTCCAGGAGCAAATATTAAATTGTTTTTGGCATTTAAAACTTTTGATAAGATAGGCTCTTTCTGCCTTTATAGTCTTCTTACATTTTACTCCCCAAAGTCTATGACCCAGCTGTACCCATCTACTTGTTGCTCTTCACACAAGATTCTTCATCACCCAACTCAGTGAATTTGCATGGGATTTTCCTCATGCCTGGAATGCTCTCTCTCCTCACTTCTACCTCCTAGCTTCCTTGGCTCCCCCCAAGACTCAGCTCAAACCTTGCTTTCTGCAGAATGCCTTTCCTGGTTTCCCTACTGCTGATAGTGCCTTCTCTCTACAATTACTTTCCATTTGCACTATTTGTATCTTTAATGCACCTAATTATCTATTTGTCGTATCCTCCATTAGAATGTGAACTTCTTGGGAGTGAGGACCCCAGCACTTAGCACTGTGCCTGGTATATGGTAAGTGCTTAATAAACTCTTGTTCACTGATTGTCCCAACTTACCATCTTGTAAGCTATCTCTCCATTACTCTTTGCATTCTGTTCATTTTCACTTCTTTGGAGATGATAGTATTCATGACTTATAGCTAACCAGCAACACTGGTACTAAAAAATGCCTGCTATTTTAAGCAAAAGTTGGAGGTAATTAAAAGAATGTTTCAATTCCCCAATTGCATTCTAGCACAGCCTCTTCCTTTTTTTCAGTTCTAAGCCCACTTCATTATCTATTTTGCAATATTTGTCCAAGTATGTAGATATATCTTTCCAACAATCCTTTGTGACTGACTAAAGGTCACCAGGTTATTTGGTAATAGATTGAGGATTTGGATCCAGGTTGATAAGACCATAGGACCACACGTCTAGAATAGGAAGGGATCTCAGAGGCCATCAAGTCTAAGCTGCTTCATTTCACAGATGAGAAGGGAGGACAGAGAAGCTATGTGATTTGCCTAAGGTTACATAGGTGCATCCATCCTAACTCTTAAATTTCAGGCTCTAAACTCAGTTCTCTTTTCTGGTGTACCTCACTGGCCCTTTTTTTTACAGTTATTGGGAGACAGCTGTCTTTGTTGTTAGATTTATTTCAATTTCCTATTTAGTCCCATGATTCCTTTCCCTCTCAAGTGGTTGATTATTTCACACATCAAATTTTAATCAGCTTTCTAAAGCTTTTATAAGATGGTATGTGATTACTTTGATACTTAGGTGTGTGATTAAAACCCAGTATTGCTAAAAATAAAGTCTTACTTCCCTGAATTCTGCAGTACTTTCTGGAGTCTGTATTAACGATATCAAACAGACAACACTTTTAACACATTTCTTTTTAAATTTTAGTTAATATTTATGTGTTTGCTATCTCTGAACTTACCCATCTGGTAAAAGGGTCCATGATACCGAAAAAGATGAAGAATCCATCTGGTACACCCTAGACTTCTTTTATCCTTTCTTTGTCCCTTGCTTTTATCAGTTTTTTTCCTCCCTTTTATCCCAGCTTGCTCCATCTAGTTGTCAGGAATTCCTCCTTAAATCATCCTACCACAGTAGCTATTCTTCTCCAAATCCCTCCTGCCACTCCCTTAATGAAGTTTCACAAGCTCCTTTCTTTTTGGATAAAAGAATGAAGATAAGGAGGTTGCAGAAACCTGAGAAAAACAAGTGGCAGGAATCTTGCCCTCAAATAAGCTTTCAAAGATAAATTCAGTTTGGGGGAAGAGGGAGGAAGAAGAGGGGAAGCCTGGGTAGGGCAGAGTTTACTTGGAAGATATATGGAAACTGTCATCTGGTAGCTTTTTTTTGGTTGGTCATTAAACAGTAATGTCTGACTCTTCATGACCCCATTTGGGGTTTTCCTGGCAAAGATAGTGGAGTAGTTTGCTATTTCCTTCTCCAGCTCATTTTACAGATTAGGAAACTGAGGAAAACAAGGTTAAGTCATTTGCCCAGGGTCACACAGTAAGTATCTGAGGCTAGATTTGAACTCAGGTCTTCCTGACTAGGTGCAGCACTCCATGCACTGCATCACCTAGCTGCTCACTATGTAGCAGTCTATCAATCCGTGTTTAGTTAATTATCATTATTTTGTAGTTATCTCTATATTGCTCTAAGATATTCAATATGGGCACATTTTTCTTTCCTTTGGAGGGAAGGGAATAAATGTTTATATAGTACCTACCACGTGTTGGGCCCTGTACTAAGTGCTTTATGAATATTGTCTCATTTGATCCTCACAACAACTCTTTGCTATAGGTGCTGTTATTATTTCTGTCTACAATTGAGGAAACTGAAGCAGGCAAAGGTTAAATGACTTACCCAGAGTCACACAGCTGGTAAATAAAACTCCAGGCCCAGTGCTAGTATGCACTGAGCTATCTTGTGGGCTCCTTTGTAGTCCTCTTCTTAATCCATAAGACTTAAATCAGGCAAACTCTCACCGGGCCTCACATCCTGTATATATTGCTTTTATGTTTAACATGAAAAAGGTGTTTGGGAAATAGTTTCTGTGATCTCCTGGTCCCAATGAAATGCAAACCATTTAGCAGGCTACAGATAATTTAACAGGAATTCAGGTTTATAGCCATGCCATTTTTGTAACTAAAGTAGTTTTTAATCTCCTGACAACTCGTTTTGTTTGTAAGAATAGTATTTATATAGTGCTCTCTGGTTTTCAAAGTTCATGTTTATATAATGCTTTGCCATCTTCCCAGCAGCCCCATTGTGAAGGTGATAGTGCAGGTGTTTATTACCATTAACATTTTACAGAAGAAGAAACTGAGCTTCACATAGGTTGAGTAATGTGTCCATTGTCACACAGCTATTAAGTGTAGGAGCCGGAATTCAAGCTCAGACTTATTGATTCCTACTCTCGCACTGTTTCCACTTTACCACATTGCCTCAATACAAACCGTCTCTTCACCCCACTATTTTCTCTTCACCCCACTATTTCCTCCTCACCTCCACATCCCTCCATTTTTTTTTGGAGGAGTGAGAGAGGGTGGAAGGGGAAGAAAGGCAGTTTTTTGGCTCTTCTGCTTCTTTTTCTTTGTGGACCTTGCCTGATCCAACTGGGTTAGGGAACTCTGCTTACCAGTTCTTCCTTTTGTGGGAAGGATTAATGAACAGAATATGGAAGTCATTAGCAATGAAATTAAACCCAAAAGTTCTGTGCATCATGTAGAACTCATATACTGAATTTAGATCTTGGTGAGCTAAGAATTTTAATTATTCACTATTTTGATACCACTATACCAAAATATTTAAATGTAGAAAAGCTCTTACCATAAGTGAAAAGTATACAGCATGTTACAGTGGGTGTGAAAGAGAAGAAAAATGATATGTTTTCCCAAGGTCCAAAAAGGAGAGATGAATCTTTCACAGTAGAAGGTCTTTGGAGAAGTAGTTTGAGGTAGGAGAGTCTGGAACAAAAGTGAAAAAGAGGCTCAAGGAATCTGGCCATAAAACCATTGATGAGAAAGTGTTTGTTGGAGTGACTGTTTATATGGCACCATCCACAAGTTAAACATAAAGTCTGTCGTAAGTCTAGCACAGAAAACAGTAGCAACAATTGTAGGCAGTGCTCCGATATCAAATGCTGATCTTTGTAGTTTAGTTACCACGTCTGGAAGAGAGTTTCTTCCTCATATCAGCATTGGTTTGTCTAACAGTAGCCACATGTACTTGATGTAATAATATTCTGTATTAAATTAGGCCTAGCATTATGGATGCATTTTTAGATAGGTGACACAGTAATTGTCCATTTTCTTTTCAAATTTGAAACTTACCAGTAAATCTCCTTTCCATTTAGTTCTAATAAGTACTGCCCCCTGTCTATCTCTGCACTTAGTAGCATTTATATTCAAGAATTATTTTATCTGAGATAGTTTCCTTTTATCTTGTTTTTAATATATTTGTATTTTCTGGTTCCACTTTCTTTTTTTGATATTTGAAAAATAAGACTATCTGGCCGGAAATAACAAAATAAATCTCCCTTTAAAACTTTTGCTTTTGCTCCTAAAAGGACAATATCAAAATATAGTTGTTTTTTTTTTAAATTCCCTTATTCTTTTTCTTACTATGTTTTAAATGCAAAATGGAATAACCTGTTTTTTTAGCTTGTTTTCCTTATTGAGATATGGTTTGTAAAGAAGTCATTCAGTTTTCCCTGGACATTGACCTAAACTCCCTCATGCTTGTCTAGCAACCTCCTTTCTCATATGTTGATTTCAAACTCATGTCTCCTACATATTGTTCCTCAGGTCTCCTCTAAGATTAAGGTGGAAATTTCCCTTTGCAAGATTGCCCTGATAAATCCTTCGTCTCTTGCTTTATTTATGGCTTGTAGTCATTCTCTTACACCTCCCAAGATCTAGAATAGAAGACTACTTAGGACTGGAAGGGATCCTTAGACAGCATCTAAACGATTTCCTTCATTTTACAGAAGCCCAAAGAGATTAAGGAGATGTTTTCAAATCATCCATCCTTGCCAGACAAAATACTTTATGTAGTAATCCAAACCTGCTGCCCCTGAGTTCACCAAAACAGTACCAAATAATAATAACAGTAATGTTACAATAATATCTTCCTTCTGCATGGTATAGGCTGGTGACCTTTCAGAAATGGGATACAAAAGGGCTGCTACCTCTTCTGGCATATTGTATGTGTAATCTTGTGTTATACATAGGGTTTGATACCATCCAGATTAATAGTGGAAATATGATATGATATGAAGCAGTGTAAAAGCATTCTATACAGTTGTATAGGTTGCAGAGTGGGAGAGAAGGGGTTCATGCCTTAGTAAGAAGGTTATGCCACTTGAAATGACCCACCCCCCACTTATTTCTCAGATTAGTCATTTATGTGAATTAAAAATTGCCCATTTAGGGGCGGCTAGGTGGCGCAATGAATAGAGCACTGGCCCTGGAGTCAGGAGGACCTGAGTTCAAATCCAGTCTCAGACACTTAACACTTACTAGCCTTGTGACCTTGTTGGGCAAGTCGCTAATTGCCCTGCCTTTCCCCCTCAAAAAAAAAGAATTGCCCATTTATGAAAATATTAGCCTAGCAGAAAAAAATCCCAGGCAAGTAGGATAGCTTTAACATTGAACTTATTATATACTGTATTTAAAAAGAAAGACAAGCTGTACCTAATAAAGATCTGCAGTTTCCTATATATAATCCTTTTTATTCCGTTTAACTGTATATACAGAAAGTCCTGTTTTCTTTGTTATTTGTTAAGTTCAAAATTAAATAAACAAAGATGCTGTCACACAGGCCAGGAACATTAAGCTCACTCATCATCTCCTCCTTACTATGAATTTAGGTGAGATGAGGCACCTAGGAATTTGATTTGGGGTGGCCATCATTTTGGAGCATGTGGCTTGAGAGGACAGGATTGTAGTTTCAAAGGTATGGCAGTGCTACAGTAGAGGGTTTTAGATTGCCACAGGGAAGATTTGAGCTTGACAGGATGAGGTGGAGAGTGGGGAGAGGGGACTGAAGAAGTGGAGAAGTATGAAGAAAGGTGGAGGAGAGACTGCCCCAAACAATCTTTAACTTCTTTGTAATTTTTACCTAGACCCTTGGCAGCCACTGAAAAACCATGTTATATACTGCATGATGTCTGTTATTGCATTTCAATTTAAATTAATACAATTCAATATAGTAAACATGTCTTAAGAAATGACATATCCTTCTCACTAGTAGTCTGGTAGAAGGTGATGCACGAACACAATTATGCTGCAAGTAGGAAGATGAAACATATGCATAATTATTATCTAATGAGAACGAGATCAGTAGTTGAGAGGTCATCCATCTCATGAGAGATATGATAGGGTTCAGGGAAGGTCTCATGGAAGAGATGACTCCTGAACTGGGCCCAGAAAGAAAAGAAGGATTTCAGTAGGCAAGAGACAAAGGGGGAGTTCATTCTAAACATGAAGGACCACATGTATGACTCCACAGAAGTAGAGAGTACAGAATGAGATCAGAGAACAGATCATTATTCTTGGAACAAAATATACATAAAGGGAAATAGTGTAAAACAATGCTAGAAAGGTAAATGTGAGAGACCCCAAATGACAAGATAAAATTTAACATTTCTATTTATTCAGTAGATAATGGGGAACCACTGAAGGGTTTTGTTTTTTTCAAAGAAGGAAAGTGATGTGATCAGATTTGTGTACCAGGAAGATTATTTTGGCATTGATATAAAGACTGGATCATAAAATGGAGAGAAGAGAGAGTAAAGACAGGGGAACACTGTGGTAGCAGCAAAGACATTTGAAAGGAGGGAGAAGCAGGAGATATTTTTGGTTCTCAACCTTCCTAATGCCACTACCCTTTAATACTTATATGTGGGCATATCTGCATGTGGGTGGACCCGCCTGGAGATGGATAGAGGAGTGGTGTCTTGGAAATATGTGTTTTCCGATGGTCTTGGGCAACCCCCGTTTAACCCCCAAAGGGGTCGTGATCCACAGGTTGAGAACTGCTGTTTTAGAGCTAGATTTGAAAGGATTGGGCAACTGGTTGAATATTGTGAGTCAGGGAAAAGGAAGAGTCAAAGATGCCAAAGAATCAAACTGGAGTGACTAGGAGGATGGTAGTGCCATCAGCAGAAATAGGGAAGTCAGAAGGAGGGGCTGATTTTTTTCCCCTTTGGTTTAGGGCCAGATGGTGAGTTCAGATTTGTATAAGTTGAATTTGAAGTGTCAGGCAGTTGAGATAGAGCTTAAGGGAGAGGTCAGGGTTAGAGATACAGATTTTGGAGTTACTTACATAAAGATGATAATTGAAGTCATGGGAGCGTATGAGATTTTCAGAAGAAGGGTAGAGGAAAAGAAAGAGCCCTGTGCAATGCCCAGATGTAAGGGCCTGAAAGAAGCAGAAGAGCCAGTGAAGGAAACTTAGTAAAAGTAGAAAGTGAGTGAAGAAGTAGTAGAAGAATAGTAATGGGCATATTGTGGATGAAAGAGCTAGGACTGGCTCAAATTAGACTTTGCTATTTGTTATCTATATGACCGTGGGCAAATCCCTTTGGCCCCAGTTTCTTCATATGTGAAACAGATGATCTCTAAAGTCCCTTCCAACCCTACGTCCTATGATCCTGTCCTATGGAAGATAAGGGAGGAGTAGGAAGGGCTTCCTGACACTGTCAGACTCTAAAGAAAAGTCAAGGGGCATGAGGAAAGACAAGAAACCATTAGCTTTAAAGATTAGGTCATTAGTGACCTTGAAGAGAGGAGTTTCAACAGAGGTCAGAAGCCAGATAGCAGTGGGCTAAGGAACAAATGGGTGGGAAGGAAGTAGGGGCAGTGAGGATTAGTTACTCCTTTTTCTAGAAGTTTAGCAATAAAGAAGAAAGAGAAACTTTCCAAAGAAGTTTCACAGATATCCTCCTTTCTTTTGATCACAACCATCAGATCTCAGGTACTGTGAGATATCACCCTGTCCCTCAGCAGGTTCTTGCTTAGACTGACAGACATGTAGGCAGATCACTTATGTCCTCTCTGCCTCAGTTTCCCCATCTGTATAACTGAGATACTTATACCTGTAGCACCTACCTCATAGGGCTGCTCTAAGGAACAAATGAAAAAATGCATGTAAGGTATTTTGCAAACTTTAAAGTGCTGTATAAATCTCTTTTTTTTTTTTAATTTTTTTATAACCTGGCATTTTATTTAGATTTTCATTAAACTGTTGGAATTGAGAACCAGACATATGTAATAAACTTCCAAAAAATAGGTCCTGAAAGGCACTTTCTGTTTAGGGCAGCAGCCATGGACTAGGATGTAAACAAGCTGGCTTCTCTGTACCGCACCAGCCAACTCAGCTTCCTCCATGGCCAGCTGCTACAGCTCTGCCCTCCCTTCTGTTAACACTAGCCAGAGCCCCTTGTAGGTGTAACCCAAGATTCTTCTGTAGGATACCTTGGCCTACCTGGGAATGCTGGAAACGTCAAAGGAATCATGGTGTCAAGGATTGTGTCATATAAATCTCAGTGATTATTATTACTTAAAGCCCTCTCTATCAACTTTTTCACTTTAGGGAAGGACAGAGCTCTGCAGTTTCATTCTGTGGGGTTCCCTTCTCTCTTCCAGCCTGCCAGGCGCTGCTAAAATTTAAATGGTACTCCTTCTTCCTCAAGGCAGGTAAAGTGACTAATTAAAAAAAACAGAAAAAAACCCAGCCCTTCTCAATATTATTTGGAGAGCTGCCTTTCCAAACGTCAAGGTCTTGATTCACAGCCACCTTGGTGGGAACTCACACTTGCTGTTCCAGTTTTAAGTAAGCCTCATGTCACAGGTTATTCTCTGATCAGGTGGTGCCCTCTTGAGGATGATGCTGATATAGTTACTGAGATCATAAATCAGTGGATTACAATGGAGGAAAGTGGAAAGGGAACCATTTAGCAACTTAAGTAAGTAGTTCCTGAAAACAGTTTCCCCCAGAACTTATTTATGAATTTATGATCTGTGGGTCATAAATTTAGAGCTGGGAGGATGCAGCTGTACATTGATAGAGCCCTGCCAGCATTGATCCCCTCCTTTCCCCACTGTGCTCCAAATGGAATCCAGGAGAAGGAGCTGTCCACATCTCATTCATCTTGCCCTCTGGCTGGATCTTCTCAAAGTAATGTGTTAACATATCTTAATGGTGCATTGAGTAGTAGAATCTATATAGTAAAACTTTAACCAAAAAGCAAATCTCTCCAGAATAGGTTTGCTTTGGCTATGGTGACCATATTTCACAAAGTGAAAATGTGGGCTTGTGGTCAGACAAAGGATCTTCTTTGACAAAACTTCATCAAAAGTATATTTTTTGTTTTTGAAATAACCGTCCCACAAAATCTGGAATGGGTGGTAACTGTATCAGTTTTATACAGCCAAAACAATGCTATTGATAGCTAATTTTTATAGAACATCTGAAATACTGGTTGTAGACACCAGTCTTCAAGACTAGATATCCCCTTATTAGAGCAGCATTTCTTTCTTAGATGGAATTCAGTGGCTGAGTACAAAACCAGTGTCTTCCTCTGGCTAAGGCTAGCTTCAGTCTACTCTGCATATGTCCTGTCTGTACCTATTAATGTCCATGTTGTCTGCTCCATTTGAATGTAAACTACTTAAGGGCAGAGCCTGTTTTTGCTTTTACTTTGTATCTCTTGTGTGTAGCACAATGCCTGGCATGTGGTAATTGCTTAATAAGTGCTTGTTGATGAACTGATTGCAGGGAGAAATAGCTCATGCTATTGGTATTAAGACTCCATTATATATTGACCCTGAGTCCCTCCCACCCCCATTATTATTGCCATCAGTCATCTTCCTGGGTCTGACTTTGTAGAAACAACATAACATGGTGGATAGAGAGAGTGCAGCTCTTGGAGTCACTAAGAACTGGCTTCCAGGAGGACTTTTGGCACCTATTAGCCTTGAGACCAATAAGAGACTTAAGCTAGTCGAAGGGCCTAATTTCCTCATTTATGAAATGAGGATAATATTATTTGTAGTACCAAACCCACAAGGTTGTTGTAAGAAGCAGATGAAATAGCAGAGATAACATACTTTGCAAGCTTTGAAGCAATTCCTTAGCTTGAGAAGGGCCTTTGAATCTTTGTACTTCAGAGTGGGCACAGCAATTGTGTTTCTAATTTTTCTAGACTGTTGTACTTTATCTCAGCCTTGGGATCTTTACTGAACATCCATCCATCCATCCATCCATCCATCCATCCAATCACTTTCTCCCAGTCTCTAATTCCTCATTCCTATTCTCTCTTTTTAATTCCTTTTTTTTTTTGGGCGGGCAATTGGGGTTAAGTGACTTGCCCAAAGTCACACAGCTAGTGAGTGTTAAGTGTCTGAGGTCAAATTTGAACTCAGGTCCTTCTGACTCCAGGGCTGGTGCTCTATTCACTGCGCCACCTAGCTGCCCCACTCCTACCCTCTCTTTGCCCTTTCTGTTTCCTTTCTTTTTTTTTTTCTTTCTAAAAATATCTTTTGATTTTTTTTTCTTATACCATATCATGTTCCTTTCTAAGTAGTAGTTCCTTAGGTTCTCCTCCCATCCAACTTTCCCTAAGTCCAATCAATAAGCACATTTGTTAAGCACCTAATATGTACATTGCTGAGGATGCAAAGGGAGATAAATAATTCCTGCCCTCAAGGAGCTTATAATCTAATGAGGAAGACAACATGCAGACAACTATGTATAAATAAGATAAAAATGGGATATATTGGTGGTAGCCTTAGAGGAAAGGCAATAAAATAAAGGGGACCTGGGAAAGATTTCAAGTCAAAGGTGGAACTTTAGCTGAGACTTGAAGGAAGCCAGGGAAACAGAGGCAAAGCTGAGGAGAGAGAGACTTCTAGACCTGGATGAAAGCAGTCAGAGTCCAGAGATGGAGTGTTGTGTGCCAGAGACAGTCAGGAGGTCAATGCCACTGGATTGTATAGTCCACAGATGAGAGTAGGCTGTAAAAAGACTGGAAAGGTAGGGAGGGGCCAAGTCAAATGGTGGATTTTATATGTGATCCTGGAGGTAGCAGAGAATCCCTGGAATTGATTGAATAGGGAGCAGTGATATGATCAGATGTGCATTTTAGGAAGATCAGTTTGATAGCTGAGTGGAAGATAGACTAGATAGGGGAAAGACTTGAGCCAGGAAGGCTATCCAGCTGAGACAGTTGAGATAGTCCAAGCATGAGGTGTTGAGGGCTTGTACCAGGGCAAAGGGTTTTGGGGCCTGTGGAGGTTCCCAGAAGTAGTGACTAGGACATTAAAACATCACTCCCAGCTTTGGTGGCAGGGCAGGGAACAGAGAAGGTTTCATAGGAATGGTCACATTTTAGCTGGACCTTGAAGAAGAGGTAGGATTTCAAAAGGAAGAGCTGAGACACAATTAGAGCATTCTAGGAACAGGCAAATTCCATGGACAAAGACACAAATATCAGGGATCGTGAGATATATTTGGGGGAATGGTGTTTAGTTAGTTTTGGTTAAAGCCTATGAGATAAAGTTGGAAAGATAGGTTTTTTATACTTGTTCTGTTCTATAACTTTTCTCACTTTATCTATTATAGTGACTGGCACAAAATAAGCGTTTGATAAATGTTTGTTAATTGACTGACTGAAGTTCATTACAGTAGTGCACAATGTCAACTTTACTACAATGTGAGGCAATTTCAGGGTGTTAAACTAGATACAGTGGAAATAAATCACAAGTAAAGTCTTACCTTATCTAACTAACTTGGTTCATATTTGAAGTAGTAAACAAGCCTTGTGTCACTCTGAGTCACTTTACCAGGCCTTAATTCTTGAGGTTACAGCCTTTTTGTACATTAAGAAGGCAGCAGAGTGCAGTGGAAGGCTGGGTTGTCCCTAGGGTGTTTAAAGGTCCTGGCAAAAAAAACTTTTCAGAGTCCTTGCCTATATAAATAATTTGATTAAAAATTAAATTACAAAGTTCATGAGCCCACATGAGATATACTGATTTGTCATTACACTGTAATGCTAATTAAGGTAATTATAAGAAAAATTGATTTTAAAAGCATTTTCAAAAATATTATTTCTTATAAATACTTACAATTCTAGGAGCAGCTAGGTGGTGCAGTGGATAGAATGCTGGTCCTGGAGGTAGGAGGACTTGAGTTCTATTTTGAACCCAGAAACTAGGTGTGTGACCCTGGGCAAGTCACTTAACCCTATTTGCCTCAGTTTCCTCATCCATAAAATGAGTGGGAGAAGGAAGTGGCAAACTCTTTCAGTACCTTTGCCAAGAAAACTCCAAATGGTGTCATAAAGAGTCAGACATAACTGACCAACAACATTCACAATTTTCACATATTTGAGTAATTTCACTAAATGAGGTACAGGATAGTTTAAAAAGCCTGAACATAAAGGCATATTTTGTTAATAGTAGTGCTCTACCTTTGATAATCTCTACAACAATGAACTAAGCAACTTCAGTATGCTTCAGAACTCTCATCTAAAGCACATTCCTATAACATTTGTGTTCATATTTGGTACTTTTATCATCTCAGTAATATGTATTAGCACAGCAAAAGGTATGCCAGAAGAGTAGAAAGGAAAATCCATAAGAAAAGTCAGTATCATATGGTCTAGATCACGTTACAACCAAAATCACTATGTTTGAGAAGGTTTCCATAAGAATTTTTGTGAACATATCCTCTGGAAGCATCACTACACTCAACTTTTTTGTTATTTTTATTTTTTTGCTTTATCAAGAAAAGTATGGGGTTTTGGCTTTTGCCAACAATGACATTCATATTTTTTATATTCTCTCAAGGTAATATAGCACAAAATGTAAAATTGTGTCTTAAATAATGGTGTAATATAGAATTATAGCAAGTAGTGAGTATAACTACTTGTCAAGTAATTTTTTTATCATGGCCCTCCTTTCATTGTTCAAATATAAGATCGAAATCACTCAATCTCTTGGTGTCCTTTGTACGATAAATACACACCTTTAAAATACAAGAAAATTTTATATTCTGAAGCAAAGCTTTTCAGGATGGTGGTACAAGATCTTGAAAAGGTGAGTGATTTTGTAAAATATAGGACACATACAAACACTTTTTACTTTTTAGTGGTAATTTGGGTAACTATTGTAATCCAGGCTTTTTTATGTCATGGTTCTAAAGGCAATTTACAAAGATTTGGCATATGCTTTGTGGTACCTTTCTTGGACATCCTCTTTTACACAAAAATAATTGAATCAGTATCAGTTGATGCCAACTGATAAATGCTCACACTTGTATGGGACTTCAATTATAATCCATGAAACCACTAGAGTTAAAATTTCGTGTAACCATTGAATAAATTAGAGAGTGAATCTGCCATTTAAACATCAGGCTATTTGCTGCACCATTCAATACTATTTGTCAGCTATTTCAGGAAAATAGTTTACATAGTGACAGCTCCCCTTAAATTTGTGTGTGTGTGTGTGTGTGTGTGTGTGTGTGTGTGTGTGTGTATGTGTCTGTGTTGAGTAGGATCCTCCAAAACCTAGGGCTAGGGTCCTGCTTGCCTGGATCTAAGGGTAATACTGGTGGAGAGAATAGAGAATTTAAAGACAGGGGATTCAGCTTTGAATCCTGGATCTGACATTTTCTGTCCTTGTGATATTGGGCAAATCACTTAAACTCTCTGGGCTTCAGTAATTTGTTGTTAAAAAGAACAATTGTGGAAGAGATTACCTGTCAGATGGGGAAGAGTTCATGACCAAAAAAGAGACAGAAAGGTTCACAGAAGGTAAAATGGACAATTTTGATGGCATAAAATTAAAAAGTTTTGGCACAAACAAAACAATATAACTAAAATGAGAAGAAAAGCTTGCCTGTACATTCTTGTGATTAATTTTGTTTTTCTCACCTTCTCAGTGGGTGGGAAGAGAGGTAAGAAGTAGAGAATTTGGAACTGAAAATAAAATTTAAAAAATTAAAAATTAAATTAAATTAAATTAAAAAAAATAAAAAGAGAGTTTTAGATCAGATGATCCCTCACCTTTGAATCTATCCTGCTTCATTTTATACCCACTCTCTAAACTTAGGCCAAGCTGCTGCCCTTTATCTAACCTTTTCCGTCATTGGAGGTCCTTTCAGTTTAGGTTCTAGGCATACCCCTTGTATGTTTTGGTATAAATGATGATGACTTTGCAGATAGCACCTCCTAGGCAATAAAAACGACTCCTATAGTTTTGGTGCTTTAAGCACAAACTACTTCCTCCCCTCTCCCTTAACCCTGTGAGATAGGTATTGTAAGATAGGTATTCTTATTTTTTGAGTGAAAAAAATGAGCTCCAAGGATTTTAATTGACATGACAGAGTTTAAGTAACTAGTAAATTTCGGAAGTGGGACATCAGTCCAGTTCTCTCCTGACAAAGAGTAAAAGTCCTCTGTCAACTCCTGCTACTACCTCACTTCTACTAGTATTTCTGTGGCTTCTTGCAGTAAACCTTATCTTGTTTTTATCTTCTCTTTCCAGCATTCAGTGTAAGCTCTCTTAAATGTTGTACCTATCCTGTATTAGTATCTGTTCAGTTATTACAAAGGCTGTCCTTATTCTGTATAGATTCTGCCATCCAGTTTCTCTCTCTCTTTTTTTTCTGTCTCCCTACAGCTTTGAAATAAATACTTTCTAGTTTTATTTTTTTACAATTCTATCATGGGTGTTATTGACTACCTACCCATCGAAAAGGACATTTTCTTTCCATAGCCTATTATAAATATATAATATATACATAATGTTTTAATAACATCTTCCATTTGGAGATACACAATAAATATATATGTGTTTAAAAAAATACAACCCCTTTTTAACTTTAGGAATTCTTCAATGACCCTGGCTGAAAACATTTTAAAAATATTTAAGACTCTTCATTTACATTTCACATAGAAATCTTGCAGTTACCACAGATTGGGTATGGGGTTACTCTATGCTGTATATCAGCATGTTTGGCAGGGGGGAAGATCTTTTGTGATACATGGATAAAACACTTCACATTGATCCATTTCTAAAGTATGATGTCTCAGAGATCCACATAGTGTGGTAGATAGTTTTTTAAAACTATCATTACCTTTAAAATAAATAGGTTTTAAAGTTGGAAGATCTGTGTAATCTATGCTTTGAAAAAAAAAAAAAGCCCCAAACTTTAAAATGCAAAGTTCCCTTGGAAGCTAGAAAGGAATTTAAAACAGTTTGCTCCCCTTTTAATGAAGCAAAGACATTTATGAGAATGGTAATAAAATTGAACTGTTATTGGCAGATTTAATTAGATGGAAAAATTCCACAACCATTAGAACTAGCATTATGAAAACAAATGAGCCTAAAACTAATGAAATCTTCTGGGAATGTCCAAGTTACTCATTTTAGACAGTAAAACCCATTAACTCATCAGAGAGATATGCAGGAGTATTGAGAGCAGCTCATGTGGACCCATACATAGTATAAGGAACTATTAAATACCTCCAGCAATGAAGAAGGGAATCCAGACTTACTATATGACAAAACTTGAAGTCTAGGCAGGTTTCTTTCTTTTTCTTTTTCCTTCCTTCCTTCTCCCTCCCTCCCTCCTTCCTTCCCTTCTATTCCCTTTCCTTCTTTCTTTCCTTTCTTTTTCTTTATTTCTATCTTTCTTTTGCCTGTCTTTTTTTGAACATTTTCCTTTTTTAATTAACTGGACCATTTTATCATCTTTTTACTTCCACCTCCTCAATGAAAACAAAATAAAACCAAACCAAACCTCTTCAAACAAATATATATAGTTAAGCAAAACATATTTCCGCATTGGCCATGCTCAAAAATATGTCTCATTCTGTGCTCATCTTAAGTGCTAGGCAGGTTTTCTATGGAACTCATTATTTTAAAGATCATTTCTATCAACCACAACTTAGAGATGTAAAGCTCTAATATCTAATTCCAGTTCTCTTCTTTAAGTCTTTTACTCAGCAGAACCTAGAAATTAAAACAAGCAGATGTCCAGAACCCTAAAAAAAAAAAAAAAAAGGTCTAAACAAATCGGTTGGTAGGCCTATCATAAATTTAATGCTTTTTAAAATAAATCCTTTTTAGTAGATTTTCACATAGAAGATACTAAAAAGAAATTGCTTGTTATCAGCCTGCCACTTTGACATGTCAGATTTCCCAATCAAATATTGGCAAACAATAAGACAGATAGAACAACGTGGCATGCCCTAATGTGAGTTAAGATATTTTATTCTTAGAAAGATGTCAGTCAGTATGACAAAATTAAATCTTTATTTAAAAACCTTGCTTTTTCAATTTTTAGAGATTTCATTCTGGTAGGAATAAGGAGCTCTTTTTCTAAAAGAGCTTGTGTTGTAGTAGTAGCCAGGTTGTGGGGGGTTGTTTGGGAATATACATTGAGGAATGATATTTAACAAACTGGACCTTTGGGGACCATACAACTTGATCTGGAAAAGCAGAGTTGATGAACAGAAAGTGCCCTTCTAGACCTAGTCTGGTCTGTATGGATATTGAGTTATGATGTTTGGGTTGTGGAATTCCCCTGAAGTGTTTCCGGAATTAATTAATTCAGTATTTCTGATGTGCCAGAGGGTAATAGTTTATCCTGATAATATCCTCATCTCTTTGTAGAATCCTGCCAAACTTACAGAATTGGCCCAAGCCATCCTCTGGCACCTACACAAGGACCAGCTTTTTGCCAAATTGGAGAAATGTTAATCTGAGAAGGAAGAGATTGAGTTCCTAGGGCATGTAGTAGGTGGTAGTAAGTCCCTCCTTGCACAGTAGAGGCCATAAAACCAGGGAAAGACCCTCCTCTCCATGGAAGACCTACCTTCTAGGGCTATTATTTATACTATATCCCTCAATTCTTTGTTTTGATGGTGTCTCTTACTGATAGACTGAAGCATACCCAGGTTTCCTAATGGACCCTGAAGAGCTAAATCACTTCAGCTTCTGTACCTAGATCCACAGAAACACCTAGAACAGAGAATGCTGCAGCCAGAGGAACAGCAAGGCAAGACTCAGTGCTGGAAGACTATGAGGGTTATGAAGAGGGAAGGTGTAGGAAGAGGTGTGAATGTGCTGTGAATTGGTTTCTTATTGAGCTTTTTCATGGACAATAGCTCTGAGAAAACTTATTTGAATTGGGACATTGGGAAGAATTGATTAACTTCTATACCATGCCAGTGACCTCAACAAAATACGAAAAAAAATATGGGAAATGCACTATAAACAGGTCAAAGGTTTCTCTTTTACCCCTGGGGTCAACTACAGGTTCCTATTTAGCACTTAAAGCCCTTCTTTCCTTGGCGCCCACCTACCTTCCCAGCTTACTGATATACTGTTGCCCCTTCTACGCTCTGCATTGGGTCAGATCGGCCTTTTTGCTGTTCCTGACCCATTACACTTGATCTCTCATCTCTGTGCCTGGAATGCACTCCCTTTTCACCTTTCTCATTAGAAGCTCTAATTTCCCTTCAGCTCAAACACCATCTCTCATGTGATGCCTTTCCTGATCTGCCTGGCTGCTGCTGCCCGTGACTCTTTGCAATTATCTTGCAACTCAGGATCACAGCTCTAGAGCTGGAAGGGACCCTAGAGACTATCAAGATCAACCCCTTCATTTTACAGATGAGGAAACTGAGGCTTAGTTGCCCAAGGTCACAGAGGTAGTATACCTCAAGGATAGGGTTTAAACCTAGGCCTGTGACTCCAGAGTCAATACTCTTTCCCCTGTATTATACAAATATTGTATATATTTATATTTGTGCATGTTGTTGTCCCCAATAATATGAAAACTACTTGAAGGCAGGGAAACTGCTTGTCTCTGTGTCCCTGCTGCTTAGCAGAGCGATAGATGCTTAATAAATGCTTCTTGGTTGACTGAATGCCACGGGCAAGTAGCATATATGAATGTATAAGTGAAAGAACTTTTGGAATGAATTCTTCTCTACTCTTGAAGTTGTCAGGGAGAATGAAGTGTTCCTGGACTTCCTTTCATGGAGAACAGGGAATAAGGGATTTAAATGAAAAGGAAGAAAAGGGGTATGGTAAAAAAAAAAAATAGGCAGAAGAAAATATTAACCTGTGTTGTAAGGTGACAAGAAGGAGGTTAAAGGAACTGGCAAAGATACTGGAAGGGTTTGCCATTTCCTTCTCCAGCCCAATTTACAGATGAGGAAACTGAGACAAACAGGGTTAAGTGACTTGCTCAAGGTCGCACAACTAGTAAGTGTCTGAGGCTAGAGTTGAAATCAGGAAGATGTCTTCCTGCCTCCAGGCCTACTGTTCTCTCTATTATACCACCTGGCTGCCCATAGCACCTTAGTAGGTACTTAATACATGTTTATTGATTGATTGATTGATATCCAGAGGAGGGAGACCAGAAGGATGAAGAATTCCTCCCCTCTCCTCTCCCCTGCTCCCCTCCCCTCCCCTCCCCTCCTCTCCCCTCCTCTCCTCTCCTCTCCTCTCCTCTCCTCTCCTCTCCTCTCCTCTCCTCTCCTCTCCTCTCCTCTCCTCTCCTCTCCTCTCCTCTCCTCTTCCCTCCCCTCCCCTCCTCTCCATCTTTCCTTTCCTCTCCTTTCCTTTCCTGTCCTCTCCTTTCCTCCCCTCCCCTCTTCTCTCCTCTCCTTTCTTTTTTTGCTCTTTGGAGGAGGGGGGGAGACTGGGCAATTGTGGTTAAGTGACTTGCCCAAGGTCACATGGCTTGTAAGTATTAAGTGTTTGAGGTCACATTTGAACTCAGGTCCTCCTGACTCCAGGGCCAGTGCTGTATTCACTGCACCAGCTTGCTGCCGCAATGATGAAGAATTTGAAGATGATGTCATAAAAGGATAAATTGATGAAATTGAGAATGTTTAACCTGCAGAAGGGAAAAGAGTAATTGTTTTAAAGTATTTGAAAACAGAAGAGGGATAAGGTTTGTATCTCTTGACCCCAGATGACAGAATTAAGGCAACTGGTGAAACTTGCAGTGAAGCAGATTGAGTAAAGAAAGAAACATTTTATTCATCAGTTATCCACAAGTGGAATGGGCTACATTTGGAGGTAGTGAGTTCTCCTTTATTGGAGATTTTAAAGAAGAAATTGATGATCATTTGGTAGTTATTTCACAGAAGGATCCAGGTAGGGATTAAATTATATGATTTCTGAGGTTTCCTCTAACTGAGATTCTGTAATTCATGGACACCAGCAGAACCAATATTGTCATGGGGCAAATTGCTCAGGCTACCCCAACCTCCTTTATGCTCTGCCCTGCCCATACTTTTCCTACAAGAAAAGAACCACATGATCTAGGCAAAAGTATTGCCCACAGCCAGAGCTTTATTTAAAGTATAGAAGCTCCTTTTCTAGGGAAACTGGTACCTGTCATTGTCTATACCAACTCTAAAAACACACCATTAGTAGGTACATCTGGCAGTCCAGTAAATGCCAGAATGCTTTTTCAATAGTTCAATTTTATTATCACCTATGTTCTAGAACTTTGTAAAGTAAATCTGTTAGAACCAGATGTAGTTCACCTAAACTCAGGCCCGTTTGTCTGTTCACCAGATGGGCACGATGCCTGAAGGAAGGTCATTCTTGATTCCTGTACCTTTAAAACCTTTCTGTCAAGGCTTGATGGGTAGTACTTTGGCTATGCCATAAGAGTTTGGCAGCAGGCCACAAGGGCCTGCTTGTTCAAACCTAACAAGCAGTCACTTGTGACTTGGCCATGACTAGGCCATATTTATTGATATGCCCAGGCTTATGAAGTAGGGGTTTGGGCCAAGGACACAGTGGGGCAGCCAACAGGCTTGTTGTATCCTTTGCCAATTCCCCTCCACCCTTGGGTTGTGGTATCTCATACCTGCCTCTATTATAGGCCTATGATGCCCTAGACACTGACTGAAAGGCCTCATTTTCCCTCTTATTCTGGAACTTGTACTGTGGTGAGGACCACCTGCTTATTCCTAAGGAAATTTTCTGGCTCTGAAATTTCCTCTTATTTCACCTGTAATTGGAACACCTCCCTCCCCGCCCCCCCCCCCCCCCGCCCCCCGCCATTTATCTTATATTACTTCTTGATTGATTTTTTTCTAGACTGAGCTGTTCATGACTCTCCAGGGAAAGATTCACTTTTCTATGGCAGGAGTGGCAATTCTAGGTGGCCTGGTAGAAAGATGCCATGATACAATGACTGGAGTTGGCTAGATGAAATTAGTTCTTACAAGTCAATATGGCTCCAGGGTGGTAGACCCCCAGGTTGAATGTGCAAACAAAAAAGCATGAATTGAACCCAAGAATAGTAAGTACTTCTAGTGCTAGTACTCTTCCTAAAATCAGAATAAATATACTCTCCTCCTGCCCATTGTGACATTTTACTATAACTCAATCCACTTATCCTTCCAGAAAATGCTCTTCTATCCAAATTATAGCTTTTATTCATTCTGTCTTCCTGTACTTATCCCACACCCTACAATTCTTGTAAATAATGACTATCTTAAGGAATTGGAGGGCTCCCAACATTACTTGAAGTACATTCTACAATCAGCCAAAAGGTATTAAATAGGAACCTAAATGATGCCATCTCTCTGGGGAGTTCTTGAGTGTAGGGGGTCAGGTGTAAGATATCTTCCTGTCACCAACCTTCAGACCACCAACTGTACCTGAAAGCTTATCCCAAAGAGATAAAAGACAGAGGGAAAGAAATAATATTTAGGAAAAAAAATTATAGCAACACTTTTTGTTTTAGCAAAGAGCTAGAAACAAAAATAGATGCCCATCCATTGGGGAATGACTGAGCAAAAATATGAATAGAATATTATTGCATAAAAAGAAATGGCAAAAGAGTTAGAATAAGAGAAAATTAGGAAGATTTGCATGATCCAATCCAGAGTGAAATGAGCAGAACCAGGGGAATAATTTATACATTGGTTACCTCATTGTAAAAGACAACTTTGAACAACTTAAGAATGCCAATCAATGCAAGGCCTAGTGATAACTCCAGAAGACTGATGATGAAGCATACTTCTTACCTCTTGGCAGAGAAGTCACAGAAGCCAGTGACAATGTACCTTCTTTCCTTCCCTTCTTTTAGGCTTTCTCTTGGGTCTTGTCTTCTCCCATTAGATTGTAAGTTCCTTGAGAAGCAGGGTCTGTTTTTTTTTTTCTTCCATGTTTGTATGCCCCCTCACCCCCACTTAGTGAAGTACCTAGAACATAGCAGGGCTTAATAAATACTGATTAACACCATGTGCACACCGTAGAATTGGTAAAGGCTTTTCCAACATACCTACTTACCTGGCAATGACTTCCTATCCTACATTTATACTCTTCCACTTGATTTCCTATTTGTCCCAGTCCCTTGAATTTTGGTGCTCTTACAACTCTGGATCCCACCCAGCCTAGCCTTTTGTGGAATGCTTAGCCCTTGACTTGACCTCCATCCATTTCCCCAGGTAGACATTACCTTTCACTTCAGTCCTGTATTTGCCCAGTCACCAGTAAGGGTCTTCCCTTTCCAGGGTGAGATATGACAAAATCCTCTTAACAGTACCTCCTTGAAAGCATCTATTAAAAGATTTACAGTGATGGGGAACAAGGCAGATCCTTTTCATTTTTGTGAATAGTTTGAAATATTAGAAAGTTTTTAAAAAAAATCTGTCCATAACTTTTATCCACTGCTCCTACTTTTACCTCTGGGGATGAGTGGAACAATTTTAATTCGTCTTCCACTAGCAGTTTTTCAAATATTTGCAGATAGCTATCATGTCCCCTCAAAGACTTTTCTTCTTCATATTACACCTTCCCAGTTCATTTAACTAATCATTAGATGGAATGATGGGTCTCCTAGCCTCTTACCATCCTGTCCCCTTTCCTTTAGCCATTCCCCAATTTGTCAGTTTTTCCTAAAATGTGGTACCCAGAACACATTTCCCTAGAGCGCAATGTTCCTCTGTTCTGTATTACAGAGAAATACAGAGACAAGAGCTTATTACGTGGGCAAAGCATAGTGGAAAGAACTTGCAGGATGTAAAATCAGTTACTAGATTCAGGTCTCTGCTCTGTTACTTATTAACTGAAAAATTATGGTTAAATCTCTTTATCTCACTGAGCTTTAGTTTATTCATCTGTAAGATGAGCATAATAATTGTAGTAACTGTTATAGAGTTATTGTGAAGATCAAATGTGTACACATAAATGTAAAATATATGTGCACATATAAGTATAAGCTATTTACTAGTATTATTGTTGACAATCTTTCATTTGGGCTCTAACACTGATATTTTATGACAATTAGACTGTTTTGAGACAGGCATAGTGTCTAGGACTAGGAGGATGATTGTGCTTCTCTACTTTCTTGGTCAGACCATATTTGGAGAATTTTGTTTGTTTCTGGGTAGGACATCGAGAAGCTGGGGGACATACAGATAGGGATGAGCAAGAGGGTGAAGAAATTAGAGATCATTTTCTACATGGACTGGTTAAAGGTACTGGAGATGTTTAGCCTAAAGAAGAGAAGACTTCTGGAAATATGGATATAGGATGGCTATTTTCAAATATTTGAACCATATCATGCCAAAAACATTTTAGAATTGTTCTGCTTGCTCCCAGAAAGCAGAAATATGAGCTATGGACACAAGTTGCAAGGAGAAAGATTTTTGCTTTCATGTCAGGAAAAAACAAAGCAAACCCAAAACAACACTCAGTATTTCCTGATCGAATAGGCTGCCCAGGTCACGTATTCCCATTGGGTTTCCATTAGGAACAATTATACTTACTATATCTAGTATGGATACTGATTTGCTTATAATTTGCTTATAATTAGCATTCACACTGTACTTTAAATGTTGCAAAGCACTTTCTTTTACATATGTTATCTCATTAGAGACAATAAAACCACTCAAATGGTAGAAATTTTAGAAACGTTTTTCCCTAGAGTATTTTACAAACACATTTCCTTTGGGGATCTCTTATGACATGTAAATGACCCTACTTTCCATTCTACATTAAAATTCAAAGAAGGGAATGGGAGTTCCTGGAAGGAACTGGTTTCCTGCAACATCAGCAGACCTATGGTGAACCTGGGGGTGGCACTAGAACACTGCTTCTGAAAATACATTCCATTTCTGTATGCATTTAACACATTTATTGCAGAAGAGACTGACTAAAATTTTGACTCTACAAATCTTTATTTTTCAGCTTAAAAAGTTGTTCCACAAGGTCACTATAGCTAACTTAAATTTTAAATTTTGTGACTTTCAGATAAATAATAAAATTATATCACAAGGTTGTTCTCATAATAAACTTAATAATAAATATAATTCATTAATAAGCCCTCCACTCCCTATTCCCTGTGATTTCATTGGTGTTGGGAATTTTCTGTGGGGAAAGTCCTTCTGTCATTGGCAACTCTTAGGTAATTGGGGCAGCTAGGTGGTGCAGTGGTTGGAGCACCAGGCCTAGACTCAGGAAGATTCATTTTCCTGAGTTCAAATCTGGCTTCAGACACATACTAGCTCTATGACCCTGGGCAAGTCACTTAGCCCAGTTTGCCTCATTTTCCTCATCTGTCAAATGAGCTGGGAGAAGAAAATGGCAAACTACTCCAGTATCTTTGTCAAGACAACACCAAAATGGTGTCATGGAGAATTGAACATGACTGAAATGATCAAACAACAAGAAAGATATAGTATAGAGTTTGTGAAAGAGAATACTATGATATAAACTTGGAAAGAGAGTCTGGAACTTGAGTGTGAAGGGCCTTAAATGCTGAAGGCTTACAGTTAGAGGTAATAGGGAGCTTTTCAAAAGGAGATTTTTAAACAAAGGCCAAGATTATTTTGGCTACCAAGAGGAGGATGGATTGGAAAAGGGGAGAGTCTGGAACCTAAGAATCCATTTAGGAGGCTGTAGCAAAAGTTCCACTGAGAAGTGATAAAGGCCTATATTAGCCTGGTAATTGTAACTGGAGAGAAGAAATATAAAAGCTATATTGTGAATGTAGAATCAAAAAGACTTGGTAAGTGGGGTAGTGGTGGTAGAGGAGGAGGAGGGCAGAGCCAAGGATGATTTCAAGGCTGTGAAACTGAGTGACTAAAAGGGTGGTAGTGTAAATTAGAGGAAGGGGCAAGTTTAGAGAGAAAGATAATGAGTTTTGTTTTGAACAATTGAGTTTGAGATGCCTAGGGAACATTCAGTTGGAGATATTGAATAGGCAGTTGGTGATAGCAGACATTTCTAAAAATGCAAAACATTCTAAATGAGCTCATCTTTAGACTTCCCAGAGTGAAATTTCTATCACCTGTCATTTACAATGTCTATACATTTTATAATTCTTCAGTATTTTTGAAGGTCAGATGGTCCCTTTGAGGACCCTTGTGAAACCCAAACACGACAATCATTGGAGTCTTAAAAATTTGGGAAGATTGCTATATTTTCCTTGATGCTGAAAACAGTTCTAGGTTGTTTCTTTATTAAGGGAAATCAAAGAACTTTGAAAAGTATAATCATTTTGCATTTTATCTGCTCCACCCTGAAAGCAATTGACCTTGAGGGCCTTTTGACTCAGTCATCTTTATATTGACATTGTTCTTTGTAGTCATTTACACATGTTCAAACCAACCTATAAATATTATCTTCCCTTACTCTCAGTAGCTAATAATTAAAGGGAAGTCACAGAAGTCAAAAGAGGGGGGGTAGATGCTATAAGGCAGCAGCTGGATGGAAGACAGGGCAACTCAGCCGCTAGTGTGTTACATGGGGTGACTAACATCCAGGAGCTTCTGACCAGCTCTCCTCCCCAGGCTTGTACTTAATCCATGCTTCTTTAGGTCATATTTTGGAAATTTTTTTTATTCAGTATTTATTGGACATTGTATGCTTGGTCCTATGTTAGGTGCTTTGGGGAAATTAATAGAACCCAAAGAAGATAATTCACTTAACCCTATTTGCCTCAGTTTCTTCTTCTGTAAAATGAGCTGGAGAAGGAAATGGCAGACTACTCCAGGGTTGGTGCCAAGAAAACTCTCAGAAAGGGGTCACAAAGAGTCAGACACTACTGAAACTCAACAACAACAAAATACCATGTCAGCAAAATATGGAAATTCAGTCTCTGATTCTTACTTAAAAAAACCTTTTCCTTCTTTTTTCCTTTCCTTTCCTTTTCTTTTTCTTTTTAAAGATTGGGTCTTCCTGCCTCACCCAGGTTGGAATTGCAGGTGCCACTCACTGGGCCATTCCCATTCTGATCATCACAAGAGTTTTGACCTATTCTGTTTCCAACATGGGCCAGTTAGCCCCTCCTTAGGCAACCTAGTGCCTCCCCCCAACTCCATACCCTCAGGTTCACCATATTAATGCTGAACTTAGTTCCAACACCAACTGGTTTATATCCCATAGCAGCTTGTAACTCAGGAGCTCAGGAGATCCACCAGCCTCCATAGCCTTGTCTAAGTCATTCTGATGTTCATTTCTTTGATTATACAAGTAGAACTACTCCCTCCCAAGCCCCCATTCATAACTAATTTCTTTTTTGGTCACAATGTTTTCTTTTTCTTTTATTTTTTAAAAATGTCCTCCTCATTCAATCTAGTTGCTGTGAGCTGGGATGCTTTCAACTTTCTCCTGACATTGATAGCAAAATGTATTTGGATTAAAAAAAAAATTTAATGTTTACCAGTGGCAGAGGTAAGGAAACAATCAGTCAATAAGTATTTATTAAGTATTTACTGTATTTCAGGTACTGGTTTAAGCACTAAGGAATCGAAGAAAGGCAACAGTACTGCCCAAGGGCCTTATGTTCTGATGGAAGAGAAACTTAAAATAACTGGGTACTTCATAATCTATATGCAAAGTAAATGGAAGGTAACCTTGAAGAGAAGGCATTAGCAACAGTGGTAAAAGGGAAGCGACCCTTGTAGAAGATGTGATTTGTGCTAAATTTTGAAGGAAGCCAAGAAAGTTAGGAGGCAAAGGTGAGGAGGGAGACCTTTCTGGCCATGGAGGATAGCCAGAGCAAAGGCAAGAAGATGTAGGATGGAGTATCATGTGTGAGGAACAGCAAGTAAGGCCAGTGGAACTGGATCATAGAGTGTATAGAGCAGAATCAAGATGAAGAAGACAGGAAGGTTAGAAGGGGAAAGGTTATGAAGGGCTTTAAATGCCAAACAAAGAATTTTATATTTGATCCTGGAGATAGTAGAGAACCACTGGAGTTTTTGTGCAAGTGGGTGACATGGCCAGACGTATACTTTCAGAAAGTCACTTTGGCAGCTGGGTAGATGACAGATTGCAGTGGGGAAAAACATGAGGCAAGAACAGTTCCAAAGCTATTGCAATAGTCCCAGTGAGAGGTGATGAGGTTTTGTATGAGGCTGTTGAGTGAAGAGAAGAGAACTTTTTTTGTATAAAATGTATAAAAGACATACTGAGGGTAGAATCTATGAGGTTTGGCAATAGATTAGATATTAGGCATTAATTTGAATGAAAACTTGAAGATGGCACCAAGGTTGTGAGTCTATATGACTGGGAAGATGGCCATACTTTCAACAATAAGAAGAAAGTTGACAGGAAAGGAGGATTTAAGGGGAAACAAAGCTAGCTCTGTTTTGGAGTTGTTGAATTGGAGATGCTTATAAGATATCTGGTTAAATATGTCCAAAAGACAGTTGGTGATGTGGAACTTTGTCAGGACTAAAATTAGGGTTGAATATATAGATTTGGAAATCATCTGTGTAGGGATATTAAACTCATGAGAGCTAATGAGATAACCAAAAAAGATAATATAGAGGGGGGAAAATAAGAGCCCAGGACAGAGCACTGGAGGTTATAGTTAGTGGGCATGACATGAATAACTGGGAAGGGATAGTCTGATACCTAGGAGGAGAACCGGGAGAGAATAGTGTCACAGAAACCTACAAGGATCTCTCCTCTAGGAAAGTATCCAGGAGGAGAGGATGACCAATAATGTCAAAAATAAAGTTTGAGAAAATACTGTTAGATTTGGTCATTGAGAGATCATTAGTAACTTTGGAGAGGGCAGTTTCCATTGAATAATAATGTCAAAAGCCATACTGCAAAGGGTTTAGAAGTGAGTAAGAAGAGAGGAAATAGAGGCACCTAGTGTTGATAGATTTTTCAAGAAATTGAGCTAAGAAACAGAGGAAAGATATCAGAGGACAGCTAGGGGGTAGTGGGGTATGATCAAATGAAGGTTTTTAAAGGATGGGGGGGGGGGAACGTGGACATATTTATAAACAGAAATTACCAGTAGATAGAGAGATACTGGAGATCAGAGAGAGTGAAGATGATGGAACAATTTGCTGGAGAAGAAAAGAAAGGATGGAATAGGATTATGAGCGAATCTAGAGGTTTTTGCCTTGGCAAGGGTAAGGGTCATCTTTTCAGAGACAGGAGTGAACAGGAATAAACCAGCTGATTTAGTTGATGCCTTCCTATAAGAATATAAGATAACAAGCAATTATGCCATAAACACTAGCTAAAATATTCCATAGAGACAGAATAGAGTAAGCCTAGATTAGTATCTAAATACTATGAGTGAGAAGGGCTGTTACTTTGGATAAATTTGTCTCTGTGCTTTAGTTTCTCAATCTATAAATTAGAGATGATGACACTATTTGTTATAGAGAAAAATTCAGGATAGGACTGCATCAGTAATAAAGGGGTTTATTTACTAAAAAAACCCAGAAAGCCTTGGTCTCCCTCTCCCCGCTACATCCTGCTTAGATGATGTTGCCTGTTAGGAAATACCATGGGATGAACCTAGAATCAAATCATTTGAACTAGAATGTACCTTAGGGATTATCCAAGCTAATCTGTTCCTTTTAAAACTGAGGAAACTGAGGTCCAAAATGGAATATCCACAGTTACACAAACTTGTTAGTAATTTCGCAGCAGAACTACGACAAGAAAAACCCCAAGTCTCCTAATTCTCCTCTGGTGTGCTTTCTACTCCATCACTGCCTTTCACTATCTTGGTATTAAGAGTAAGACCTCAGTGTCTACCCTCTACCTACTCAGAAATTTGTTGTGTAACTCTGTATGATCAGGGTCAAAGGTATTGGGTAATTTCCAAGTCTTGTCATTATTTCAGTTAATCCAGCATAACAAGAATGGGTCGATTATCCTGATCCAACAAAGTACAGTATCTATCTGCTTCCACTAATAGCATCCAGACTGTCAGATTGAGAGCATATAGTGGCCTTTAGAAGTCATCTTTGGGCATATTGCATTTCAAAAACTGAAATGTATTGGTGGTAATGAAGTTGGCAATGATGGCATTCCATGGAACCTATACGAAAGGACAGAGTGATGTAAAATAGAGTAATTTGTAATAATGACAAGACTCATTAGAATACTCTGCTGGTTGTACACCCAGTGGCCCAGGGTGACCTTGGTTCTACCATTTAAGGTACCAATTTGCTTAAGAAGCAGAAATAGTTGTCTATATGAAGTAATTTCCCATTGAACTTACTAGTGTTCTTAGTAATATTTGGATGGAATTGGGTTTTGTATAATACAAAGAAAAGCTTAAACTTTATCTGTGCCAGATTCTCCTTACCTATATCTCCCTGGTCACCCAGCTAGATTCAACTTCTATAAGCTACTGCTTCTGATTTAATTCATTCCTTCTGTTTTTAAACTAGTCTTTATTTAATTTTTCTCATTTTGTCCTGTCCTTGCTATTTCAATTCTCTCTCCTGGTCGTATCTTCACTCACCTCTTGGAATATATCCTGGTGCCTTTTGGTGTTTGCTCTCCACTTTGGAGATCATTGCTCAAAATAACATGTATGAAAAGAAATGACCCTTAGAGGCTTTCCAGAGAGCATGCAGAGAGAGCTCCCCTGGAAACTTCTAGGGACTCTAAAGACAAAATGATTTATTGCTTGAATCTTTGGGTGATGAACTTCCTGGATGCCCTTCAGCCATGTAATGGCATACTATGGAAAGTTGGTGTTTGGGGATGATATGATAAACCCTAATTGGTCCTTTAGTTGTCTCTCTTCCCCCAAGAAGTGGGGTGGGTGCTTTATCTGATAAACAAGAGGGCTGATAGCTCTCTTTTGGCTGTAACTGCATAAGATAGAATGCAGTGTGTTAGAGACTCCCCACATGGAATATACACTCAACAAATTATGCTTATACCCATTCTATTGGCTGCCTTTGGCCTCTTTTCCTTTAGCACAGACCTTGTAAGTATTAAACATATCTTGGAAGACCTGTGAATGAATGGTGAGAAGCAGCAGGTCTCCTAATGATTGCATTTAGAGCAGTACCAGCAGCAGCCTTGCACCAAGGGAAGAATTGACATTGGAGAGACAGATACCACAGGAAAGAAGACCCCTTTTGGTGTTTATTTGCACTGTGCTTAGCAGAGGTGAAATGTAAAATGATTAATTAGTAGCTTTCCAAAACCAAAACAAAACTGTCTATGTCTCACTGAGACCTCAATATCAGCTTTCCAAATTATTATACTAGTAGTGATAAGTCGATCATTCTATAATGCACACAATGATTCTTTTATGCTTAGTAATCCCTTTGCCAGGAGGGAGTATACCTATACTATTCCTAGTTCATATTTGTACATTGAGAACATTTTTTACTTTATTCCTTCTTTGGGGAAACAGTAGACTAGAACCAAAGATACTATAATTGGTAACTTTCTTTTTTTGATTAATTACTGTAATTAGCCACTTTTCTTAGAAAGCTGAGGTAGGGTGATAAACCAGTGAATACCAGAATGGGGAGTCAAATTCCCATGATTAGAGGTCAGGCTTATCCAGAGCTAATTATAGGCATACTGCAATTGCAAGTAAAAGACAAAGCATGGGGATAGGACTGTACGTATTTAGCTCCAGTGGTCTCAGTCTAACTAGCTACTATGTAGAAGGAAAAAGAAGTGAGCTAGATCTAAAACTTTAACAAGGTTGGGCTTGGAATCCTTAATTGCTATCCTCCTTCAAAACTTTAGCACCTAACCTTCTTTCTTTTTCTCTCTACCATTCACATTCCAAATTGTTGTTTGCTGATTCAGTTACAATGATCATTACTTGGTTACATTTTTTAAAAGAAACAAATTATGCAGTATAAGACTTCTCCACACCATAGTAATAGGCATCTCTATAAAAGTAAGCTCAGCAAACAATGTATACCATTGACAAGGGTTAATGATAGGGAATTTTGCCTATATCACAATAGAAGCAGGGATGAGTATGTCAGATAGTATACTGCCTAGGAATCAGGAGTACTTGGGTTATGATGGTCCCCCTTTGATATATTTTAGCTGTGAGACTGAGCAAATTATTTGCGCTGTCAATTTTCATGCGACTAAGACTCTTAAGTTGTCAGTCTTTGTTTGTAGAGGGAATTTCCTTACCAGGAGTTCCCTCTATCAATAAAAAAAATCACAGTTTGGGTTTGAAAAAAAGAAAAGAAAACAGAGTCAATATTCACTTAACAATAGGCATGTGGATGTGAATGGGGAAGGTAGAGATGAATAATGACTCAAATAGCTAGCCATATTATAGAAATTGGCCATGAGTGCTCATGGCCCGTACCCCTGTATCTTGAGAAGGCTTTGAGCACTGGCCCTGGAGTCAGGAGGACCTGAGTTCAAATGTGACCTCAGACACTTAACACTTACTAGCCCTGTGACTTTGGGCAAGTCACTTAACCCCAATTGCCCTGCCTTTCCCCACTCCAAAAAGAAAAAAAAAGGCTTTGGAACACTTTGGGTCTTCCACAGGGTACAGATTTAGACCTCTGTGGTCCTAGGAATGAATGACGACAATAGCCAATCCTAGCCTAAAGGACCCTAAATGGAATAGTAGTTTCCACACCCCAAAAAACTAGTAAGTTTTTAATTATCTTGGAAAAGAAATCTGAGTTAAGGTGAAGGGATAGGGAAGGGGGGGAGTACAGTGGATTAAATTAGGGAAAATGGGGTAACTGGGTACCTTGGCAGGGGGAGGAAAGAGGGGAGGAGTGCCCCAATCCTTAGTTCATAGCAACTGATTGTAATCTGCTTTTAAGACTTACTTGTCCTGTGTTTAGAGCTGCAAATAATAGTAACATCTGTCATTTATACAGTGATTTAAGATCACAAAACACATTTCCCCCAACAACTCTGAGAAACAGGCAAAGGTAGGTGAGCCCACCCAGCTATTAAAAGGAACCCATTTCCAGAGCTTATAGGTACTTTCTGAAAGAGCAGGGACCTTTTTGCTCTGGGCAACAACCCCCCAGAGAGCTCAGGATTTCCTGTGTATTTCAATGTGCTCTTGGCTTCAGGTCATATTTCTTTTCTCCCATTCCCTTTCTACTTCCCCCAC
>CM053586.1:246316548-246354109 GCA_028646515.1 Pseudochirops corinnae
TGCCTGGAGTGAAGATGAAAGAAGGACCTTTCCTTGGGTATTCAATGCTGAGTTTAATCTTGTAACTTAAGGGTGGATGGCCTTTTGTGTTCTCCTGTCCCTTTTGAGATTCAGGGGTGGGAAGCCTTTGAGTTTTCTTTGTGCTCTGTGATTGACCAAATGAATGTACTTTGTTTATGGAGACTAATCTCCATTTGAGAAGAGAATTTTGACTGACTAAATGAATGTACTGTCTAGGGGTGGAGCAGTACCTGGATTGAACTGAGAACTTACTTGCTAAAGGAACAAGTTACACTGTATTTTGACTTTCTCTATTCTGTGAATGTTTGCTGAATAAATGGGGTTTACTATGCTGGCAATCCAAACCTTGGAAGTTGCCTTTGCTTGGCAATACACTCAGGACTTGGCCCCAAGTCAACATGAAAACTTTAGAGCAAATCAGGAAGAGTGAGCATACTTTCCTGCCATGTCCCCTTGGGATTGGTTGGGACCCAGGGGGTGGAATTGTCTATGGTGGGACAGGGAGAAGTGCCACAATCCCCGGGCACCCACCCTGTTGGCTTTGTCACCCAGCCACCCCTCAAGACTTGGAAGCAGGGGATGGAATAGTGTTAAAACTTGGGCTCTTTAGCATATTAGAGCATTCTGCCCCTGAGAGTGCCAGGTGGGATCTGGCAACAGCAGTGTGGGGAGAAGGACACACACCCAAGAGGACTTTACTTGAACACTCTGTTTTGAACCTACTATGATGTAGAGGTGAAGTGTGTTGTGTTCTCTGCTATTCCTGAGGATGTCCTGTGCTAGGGAAAACCCTGGCCTAGGATCACCTGATTGTATAAATAAGTATAAGGTGGGGGGTATGCTGTTATGTTATGTACTTTTGTATTTCTTTGAGGTCATGTGGCCACTCTGGTAATAAGTTGCTATGTTGTTATGTATTTTGCAAATGCGAAGCTCATGATGTGTTTACTTTGTGGGAATTATGTTGACTTGATATGCTAATGCCTATTCAGGTACAAGTTGCCCTTAAAATTCCTTTGGCATATATGACGAACATGTAAGATCTTGGAGCTGAATGTAGGATTAATGGAATATAAGATCTTCCTTGTCCAACATGACCACATATGTTCCTTTTTTCCTTGGAACATAGGCCATGTTCCCAGATCTAAAGGTACACAGGTATTTCAATCATGGATGTCTTGCTGCTTTGAGTTCCAACCCAGTTCATAGCTGTGACATATCCTGAGTCACACAGAGCCCATTGAATGATTCAGGGAGATTTATATTGCCTTGAGGGAGGAACTTGCTTAGGAGGAAGCTTGCTTACAGGAAGGCTTTCTCACCTTTTGGCACTGGACCAATTAGGCACTGAGTCATATGAGTTGTGACGCCTTCTGGCTCTGAGCCTATTAGTTGAAAACTATATACTAGGAGGTAGGTATTTTAATTTGGGGCTCAGTCATGGGAAGAATGTTTCTGTGAGATTTAGCTAGACAAGACTCTGGTTAAGGCCCCCCCCCATCCCCACCTTTGTGAACACAGATGCTGGCGCTCCCTGGTCTGGTGATCATGTATCTATTACTCTGTTTAGACAGTTGGAGCTCTGTCTATTGAATTCTTTCTTGGATACTCACTTCTTTCTACTTACCTGTCTGCCTTGTTTAATGTAAGTAAGATTGTTAGAAAAGCAGATCAAAGAACCTGTGCTAGCAGCCACCCTGTGTGCTAGTGTGGTTGTTAATATAGACACATGTGGAGGAAAAGCTTATGTAGAGAGGTCACACATCTCTGATGCCAGTTTGCTGACATCTTCTGGTTATGTCATTGTTCTGTTCCTACTGGCTTATGTGCTGGTCATATGGTCACTACTGGACACATTGAAGAACTTCTCACTGCTGGCTTCTGATCAAGTTCTCATCAGAGGGTCTATCTCTTCCCCATAAAAGGAGTGGTGTTAGCTTAGATTCCAGGGTCTTATGCTTTGACTTTTGTAGTGAGAAAGGCAGAACTTTCACATATCAAGTCATCTGACTAGGGAAAAAAGTCCTTAGATACTTTCTTTACATAAATTGCTTGAGGGCAGGGTCTGTCTTAATTTCGTATTTGTATCTCTAGGACCTAGCATAGTGCCCAGCATATAGGAAGCTCTTTAAAATGTTTGTGGAATGATCTATGAACTCCTTTTAAGAAAGTAACACAGCCAGGCAGCTAAGTAGGACCCACAAGCATTTAGTCTGTTTTTGAACCTATTTCTTCTTTCTCCTCAGTATTAATCTCTCTGCTCTAAGCTTCTCTCTGATTTAGGATCAGAAAGATCTTGTAACTCCTATTTTATTCCCAATTGAAGGGAAAATTTGTATCTCCCTGGAATCATTTTAGAGTCAACCTTCCAGCAATCTTCAAAGATTTGATAGAGACTGAGGCTCAGGATTTTTCGTTTTTTGTTTTCCAATTTCTTAAGATGCTTTGGATTTCCTATGCAAATAAAGTGGGAGAAGGGAGAAGAAGGCAAGAATACCTCTTCTACTTCAATCCTTTGTTCCAAAATCTTTCCTTTGTTATATATGTGATTTATATATGTCCAGGGACAAACTTCCCAGGCTCTGAACTAGTCTACAATAACAAACTCACTTTTCTATGGAGTTTTCTTTATAATAACACTGTGGGATAGATAGTTATTATCACCATTTAATAGATGCAGAAATTGAATCTCAAAGAGATAAAAATGTCTATTATTAGGATACAGAACCAGCACTGGCATCCAAGTCTCTAGCTATCAGATCTAATGTGTTTTCCAATATACTAAACTACCTCTAGCTATTGTTCTGGGAGCTGGCTACCATGGAGCATCTTTAACAGTATTCAGTCATTCTAATGTGCTGTCTTTCTTCTTTGCATGTGGTCATAAACTTCAAAGATTTAATCTACCATTTAGAGCAGGTGTACAAATAACAGGATTCTCAGACTCCTAGGATAATTGGAAAATCCTCATAAGTTATATTTTTCTTCTAAAAATTTTATTGGTATCTTTTGTTTATTTCACCTTCATTTTTTAATGATATGCTGTTTGCTGTTTCCACCCTCACCTAGAGAGCTATTCCTTATAACAAAGAATAAAAAAAGGGAAAAATCTGTTCGACAAAACTAGCCAATACATCAACCAAGTCTGGCTTTAATTACCTCTGGTGTTCTACACCTCTATAGTAGCCTATTTCTGCAAAGAGAGGAAGAAGGCATATTCTTCTATCAGAACCTATTAAATTGAAGAACATTTAAGTAATGAGCTAGAACAAATATGTTAAAATAATTCTCATGATACTTGATCAGTTCAGCACTTTTCTGCTATGATAGCATGTTAAAGCCTAGGAATAACGCCAGAAAGAAGAGGAACACAAGTAAATCTTTTTTTTGGTTTGTTTCTTACCTTTTAGTGTCATTAGGTTGTATTTGGTGCCTCCTCCCCAACCTTCAAACTGAATTCAGACACACTTGAGGGAGTTTGTTTCTGGTTCTATATCAACTAAAAATGTCTTTGTCCAGATGATTGACAAGGGAGTTTGGCCTAGTTTGGCCTCCCAGGGAGTGTTTAGAGACATGTGAATTCATTTGCAGAAGTCAGGGTTGGGAGTCAGGGTGGAAAGGATGGGAGGACACAGTGAATATAGTGCCATTTTCATAAAGCCACAGGAAGAGAACAGGGAAGCAGGTTATCTTTCTTAAAGACAGAGTGTACCTATGATTGAGTCAGAGAGACTGGCAGTTCTGTCACCGTGATTGAAAGTTATACAAATATAAGTGAACAGGAGGTAGGTTGGGGGCTGAGAGTGTCACATTGGTCCTGAAAGGCCTCTCATACATCAATGACAGAATAGTCTCCCAGGAAAGCCCCATCCAGCTGTTCTATAGCAGGTCATCTTTCCAACATTGTACCGTCATATAGAAAGGTGAAGTTTCTTGACCTATGTAGATTGCTACAAAAAAGTGTGCGTGTGTGTGTGTATGTGTGTGTATCCACATAGTGTGTGAGGATACATAGGCAAAAAGGGTGGGGGCAGAATGCTTTATGGGTAGAAGCAGCAAGATTTTTACTGGGAGATCAGACAGCTGAATCTATAATTAAATGGCAAAATGAGTTCTGAGTGAAGGAAACCAGTGGTAGTCAGTGAGCCTTCACTGACAAAGGCAATGATGCCAGATAAATACAATGGCATTTGCTATCCCAACAGTGCACAAGAATGACTTGTTCCCCTTTCCTCACCCCTTGTGCTTTGTTAACAGAATGTCCCTGGCACTCATGTGTTCTAGCTTGCTGCCAAAAGCTTAGCTTTGCTCTTGCATAATGTTGAAGATTACTGCCATATAGCTCATAAAGTCAGCTTTATGTCTTAAGATCCAAATTTGGCTTTCAGGAGCATAGACTTCCTATAATGCAATGATCCTTGCAAAAAATTTACCCCCCTTCCCAATGTTGTCAAGTTTTTTTCCTTATCTACCCTATTGTTTTTATATTTGGATGACATAGATTTCAGTCAATGTCTGACTTCCTCTGGCTTTCTTTGAGATTATTTTAAATAAGCAATTTAACTTCTAATCCCTAGTCATTTGACACCAGGAGCCCAGTACAATAAGTCTCCATTGACATTCTCTTAAATTTAGTGTTTTTCATCATTGAAAAATGAATGCTTTGAAATTATAATGACCAAGCTTAGTCCCCAAAGAAGAGGTATGAGAAAAGCTCATTGCTTTTATGTAAAGGTAAGGGATGATGTGGAACACTGCATATAACATAAGACATTATAGATGAGTTGTTAGTTTGGCTGAACAGCTTTTTTTTACTCTTTAAAAAAAACTCTTCATTATTATCTCTGGGAGGCAGAAGGGAGAGGGATATATTGAAAAATATATGTGATGTAAAAACATTTTTTGTTTTTACAAAACTCCCTTTTTTTTGGTTAAAAATAGTGTTTTTCTACTTAAAAAAAAACACATCCAAGACAAGATGCCATTCTCAGTATATCTAAGTCAGTTTGGGGCAAATTAGCTTCCTTACTTTTTTTCTTCTTTTGCTCATTTTAAGAAAAGTTTTTAGCGATGTCTTCTGTTTCTTATAACATCATAGTTTTCCCAAGTATCCCTCCCTTTCTCTCTCCCAGAAAGCGCTCCATATAACAAATAGTATTTTAAAGAGGGAAAAATCAGCAAGCCTGATTGATACTTTGAAAAAGTTCAAAACATGTACATTATATAATATCTGTGGACTTCCCACCTCCGCAAAGAGGTTGATTGGAGTGTCCTCTCGTATCTCTTCATTTGAGTCCTTTTCATTGTTATAATTTTGTTACATTTACCTTTGTTTTTTTAGTGTGTGATTGTTCTTTCCAATTACATTGTTGCAGTTTCTGTGGATATTGTTTTCTTGGCTCTGCTTACTTCTCCCTGCAGTTCATATTGACCTTTCCATGCTTCTCTATATTCATCACACACAAAATTTCTTATGGCACAGTAAGATTCTATTATCTTCATGTACCACAATTTACCATTCTGCAATTGGTGAATGTCTATTTTGTTTCTCATTCTTTGCTATGACAAAAAGTGCTGTTATAAGTATTTTGGTGAATATCGATGAAGCCCAGTAATAGTCTCTGGTTCAGATTTGCATAATTCCAAGTTGCTTTCTAAAGTGGTTGCACTATTTCACAGCTACACCAGCAATATGTTAATGTGTCTATTATTCCCTAACCTCTCCAACATTGCCTGTTAGCACTTTGGAGGGGGTGATATAATTTTTGTCAATTTTTAGGACATGAGGTGAAACCTCAAGGTTGTTTTGACTTAAATTTCTCTTATTATTAGTGATATGGAATATTCTTTCATGTGGTTATGAATACTTTGCAATTCTTTATTTGAGAACTATTTGTTGATATCTTTGACTACTAATCGATTGAGGAATTGCTATAGTTTACGAATATTTATTATTTATATATCTTGGATACCAAACCCTTGGAAAAATTTGATGCAAATATTCCCCCATTTGACCTCTTTTCTTTTTATCCTAGGTACATTAATTTTGTTTGTGCAGAAACTTTTCAGTTTCACATAGTTAACTATCTTGACTTTTGTAATTGCCTCTATCTCTTGCTTAAGAATATATCTCCCATCCACAGCTATGAGACCTATATGATCTACTTCTCTTCTAATTTTTTAAATAGTAGGATCTTTAATACTAAGGTCATATAACCATTAAAAATGTGTTGTGATATAAGAAGTTGGTTTAAGATGAATTTCTGACTGATTGCTTTCTGGTTTACCAGCAGGTTTTTGTTTTTGTTTTTAGTCAACTAAGGAGTTTTCTCCTAGGTAATTTATGTTTTCTACTTTAACAAAAACTGAGTTATTAATTTCTATAATTTCTGATTCTCCTTTATCTAGTCTGTTCCATTGATCTATGTCTATTTCTTAACCAGAATCAGACAATTTTGATGACTGCTGCTTTATGATATAGTTGAATGTCTAGAAGAGCCATTTTCTCTGCATTTCTACTTCTTTTCATTATTTCCCTTGATATTCTAAATCTTTTGTTTTTCCAAATGAATTTTGTTATTACTTTATCAAGTTCCATAAAGTATCTCTTTGGTAGTTTGATTGGCATGACACTTAAAATATAAATTAAATTTAGTAGTATTGTTTTTATTTTATTGGCATGGTTCAGCTATAAGCACTAAATATTCTTCCAGTTATGTAAGTTGTTCTTTATTTCTGTAAGGAATATTTTATAATTGAGCCTATACAAGTCTTTCATGTGTTCTTGCTGTTTTTAAAACACACATAACATTGAGACAACTCAGTAGCAAATGCCATTATCTCTATTATACTTAATTAAATAATACCTTCAGGTAGTTCTGATAGCATTCAATAAGGCAAAGAGAGAAACAAACTTGTGAAATTGTGGTATTTTGTGATTAGAGGGTTAGCTTTGAAGTCAGGAGATTTAGATTTGGATCCTGGCTTTGGTATTTATGAATTGTGTGACCAGGAAAAAGTTGCTTAATGTCCCAGAGGCTCAGTGTCCTCTTCTGTGAAATTAGGATGGATAGTGATACTTGTGGCACCTCCCTCATAGTATGGTTGTTGTAAGACTTGAATGATATAATATATAAAAAAACAATGTGCAAACCTTAAAGTGTCATGTAAAAATCACTCATTATCATTCATAGGGCAGATAAGCCAACCCTCACTGAAGCAGCAAGGCACCCTGAGGGAGAGACAGCAGACAGGATATACCAACTAAGTCAAACCACCTCCATGACCTTGATTATTACCTCCCCTCAGATCCTGGTGGAGATAGAGCCCCAAACACAAGAGCCTTGGGAGTAGCAATGCTTCTAGCTCCAGGCTCTCAACCATTGTCATCCAGGGAAGCAGCCCTTGTGTAGAGACAGCCTTGCAACTGTTCCTTCAGGTGCTACAGCCACAGCTACTAACTACCCAAGAAAGACAATTCTTATCTTTTAAGTTCTTGACATTATCAAATAGTTCAACATCACAAACATGATTTTCTCTGTGGAAATGACATTAAAGAAGAAACACTAATGCCTTGCAGACCATGGACCTTTCCATCTGACTTGTAGCTGAAACCTTCCATATGTGTTGTCTCCTCCGGGAGCTCCTTGAGGGTAGGGACTGTCTTACTTTTCTGTCTTATTTCTCACTCTTAGCACTGTGCTTTGTACACAGAAAGCATTTAATAAATGCTTTATTCATTCATTCATTACTATGCACTGAGAGTTCCCTCTTGGCCCATTAAATTCCTTTTTGAGACCAGAGGTAGCATTTTATCACAAAATAGGTTCAGAGTTTAGGATCATAGGCTCATTAATTTAGAGCTAGAAAGGACCTTAGTTATGGTACTAAATAGAACAAAATCTTTCAGTTTGTTAAAAAACATACAGTTATGACTCTAGTCTTAACTGACAACTGACTTATAATATGGTACTCATTGGTTACAAGATAAATTAAGGAGAAAGTGAGGATAGACAAAATTCATCACCATACTGGAAAAAATAGGTTAAAAGGTCATTACAGTATCTTCATTACACAGAGAAGTATAGTGGTACATTAACAAGATAGCTAAGTTTGGAGAGGCAGTCTGAAATAATGCATGTAGGGCCAGCTTTGTTGTCAGGAAGATGTGGATTCAAGTCTCTGACAAATACTGACACAATCTCTTAGTGTCCCAGGTGACTCTTTAAGATTTTAAGTTACAGATGAAGTGCTGTTCTGTAATAAGGGTAGGACATTTCATACCAGGAATTACTCAAGTTAATGAAATCACAGGTTCAGACAAAATAAAAATCTTGAAATAATTAAATTTGACTGGTTAAAGTAAATAAGTTTCATTGGACAACAAAGTCTTTTTTTGGAAAGAAGTTGATATTATAGGACAGGAACTGTCAAAGTAACACACAGCCAGTATGGTTTCAGAAAGGGGCTAATGAGGAACACATTGCCCCTTTTCCCTGTTTTTCTGTGGAATTGCTCCAGTTAGGGATATCATTCACTGAACCAAGAAATGAAGACACAGCATAAGATAGTGGATGGTATGGAACTAGGAGTCCAGATACCTGGCTTCCAGTACAACCTTACAAGCTATGTGACCTTGGCAAGAGATTTTACTTCTCTGATCCTTGGATTCCTCCTTATAAATTGAATAAAGCAGAATTTTTTTCCTGTTAATCATATGCCATCATTGTGACATCCAGGGTTAGGCTGCATTGATAGAAATAATGTGTCCAGAACACGGAAGGTAATTGTCATACTGTACTCTGCAATCCTTACACCCTGTCTGGCATTCAGTTCTAATTGTCCCATTTGAAGGGGGATATGAAATATCCAGAGAGTTGTCAAGATGATGAAAGGTATGAAATTTGTACCAATCAGCCTATTAATCAAAAGCATTTATTAAATGCTATATCCTAGCCTTGTGCTGAGGACACAGTGATTTAAATGAAGTAGTCCCTATCCTAAGAGAGTAGGATAGAACACCTGGCTTGAAGTCAGGAAGACTTGAGTTCAAATTTGACCTCAGACACTTAGGTACGTGACCTTTGGCAAATCACTTAAACTCTGTTTGCCTCCATTTTTTTCAGCTGTAAAATGAGGACTATTAATAGCATCTAATTTGCAGGGTTGTTGTGAGGGTTGAATGAGATCATATTTGTTAAGGGCTTAGTACAGTGCTTGGCACATAGTAGAGGATGCTATAAAAAGGCTTATTTTCTTCCCAGCCTTCTCTTTACTGTGTATGTGCATTAAGTACCTCAGTCTACCTTAGGGGTGGATTGTGTTTTTTGTCCTTTTCTTTGTATCAAATGTAAGAATCATTTTACATTTTAAATGTTTGAAAGATCCCTCACTGATTTTATAAGCAGAACATTATTGACTTTCTCAACTCTCCCTGTAAAAAAGATAGACATGAATTGCTTGATTATTTATTGTCCCTATGTCTGGCATGATTTGTTTCTAAGGTGAAACAAGTTTCCAGAATAGCTACTCTTTCCTTCTTTCTTTATGAGTTTGTGTTATTGCTGACCTACTGCATCCACTAATTCCCTGAAATGACAGCAGGGGGAGCTGGCCAGTTATATATAAGACTTCTAGATGCATTTTATGAATCAAATGTTTGTTTTGCATAGTGCTATTTCTAACATGTACCATCAGGACGGTGCTCATGTATCTTAAATTTAGAAGCTCAAATTGATTTATTTTCCTAAGGTGAAGAAATAGATGAAACTAAAGACAAAGGAAACATTTTCTTTTTAAAATGATCTATTTTTATTGGAGTTTTTGTTTTTATATTATATTAATTTCTGAATATATTTGTCCTTCCATCCTTACCTAGCATGTCATACCCTGTGATAAGAATTAAGAGAAAAAAAAGTTAAAAAAAAAAAACCTATTCAAACACATTGACCATGTTGGATGGGATGTATTGTATTCTAAATCCATAATCTATAATCCCCCTATTTTCCAATGAAGGGAGGGAGAAGCAAGTTCTCAGCTTTTCTCTGGGGTCGAGCTTGGTTATTATAATTGTACAGCATTCAGTTTCAGTTTTTTGTTCTTTCTAGTTACCATTGTTATAATCATTATGTATATTGTTTTCCTGGTTTTGCTGATTTACTCTGCATCAGTTCTTATAAATCTTCCTGTGCTTTTTAAAAATCTTAATATTATAGTGCAATAATATTCTTATATTTGTGTTTAGCCAGTCCTTAATAGATGAGTACCTACTTTGTTTCTAGCACTTTCCTACCAAAAGAATATGCTACTGTGAATATTTTGATGTATAGGAGAAGTTTCTCTTTCTAACATCCTTGGACATATATGATTAACAGTGGGCCAAAGAGTATGGACAGTTTAGTGCTTTTTATCATAATTTGAAATATCCTTCCAGAATGGTTTGACCAAAACACAGCTCCACCAACATTGTATTAATGGGATTGCCTCTGCATAACCATTCCAGCTTTGACTGCTTCCATCTTTTTGTTACCTTTGCTAATTTTCAGGGTTGAGACAAACTACAGAATTTTTTAAAAATTTGCACTCAAGAGTGACATTTCCAAGACCTTATTTCATAGCAGTAGTAGACACAGGTGTCACTGAAAAGACTGAAATAGTTATTGGTGGCTTTCTTCTAATCTGCCTCTCTCCCTTTATGTACCTCTTTTATTTTTCTACTTTATCTCCTTTTCTCTCCCTGAATGTCCCTCCCTTCCTTCTCCTTTTTAGCCTTCTCCGTTGCTTAGGTCTGAAGTTCATCCATGACACTTATAAGCAGTGCTTAGCCACACTGTTGGCATGTTAGCCCTATTGGGTGAAGGATGACCTCGTAGGTTAATTGTATCCTTTTTTAGATCTGTAATCTAATTGAACTCAGTACTCAATCAATGCAGATCCCTACTCATCCCTATCTGTGCAACCCTGCTCTATGTCCTTTCATAAATCCTCAGGGGGTGGGGATGACACTCTATGTGCTGGTGGCCTGATTCTGGATATATTGACATGTTATCAGAGGAGCTTTCAGGCTATCAATCACACTTCCATTTTGCTACATGAAGAGTTGAGCTCCTTTTCACATCATATACTTTGGATGTCATCCTTTATACTGTTTCTCTGGTGTAGTTCTTCACTGGTAATATTTCAAAGAATCCTCATGTTCAACACTCATTCATTCTTTCATTGCTTTTTGGGAGACATGGAACTTTTTAATTCTTCAGATACTGTAGCAGTCTTTGTATAGTGAGACTATGGACTTAATATCCCAACACACAGGCAGATTGAGTTCTTAGAGCAGGGACGGCACCATTTTTCCCTTACAGTTCTAGGAGTATTCCTGATGGATTGCAGGGATCTTTTAAAGCTATTATTTCAAGTCCCAGCTATTATTTCAAGTCCCAGTTATGGTATATTCCTCCTGATATTTCCTCAATACCCATGATTAGCATCCTACTGTCAATTTAATAACTTTATTTTCCAAGATCAATTAATTAATTGTCATCAACTAACCTCTACAAAGAGATATTTGCTGAAAAGATAAAGCAAGACCCACAGCACCAAAATGGCATCCTGAATTAGGGCATCTATACTTCAGTCCTTGGGGAGAGTAGGTTAAAAAGTTCACTTTTGGGTAAGGCATACCTGATGGGTGAGTCACTCCTTTGAATGGTATAGAATCTTGGCTACCAGATTGATCCATTGATGGTCTGGGTTAAGCAGGTTGCTCCACAGGATTGGCTCCTTCCCAAGCTTGGCCACTGAACCACTGGTAGCTCTTCTGATGTTTCAAAGCTCACAAGGACACACCGTGGTCCATTTAATCTCTAATACTCATTCATCCAAGAGGAGGAATGAAGAAACACAGTAGGAGCAGGAGAAATGGCAGTGTCATGTGTTCAAGCGCACATGTTGGGCCAGATTTAGTAGGTCACTGGTGCTGCCTCTCTCTCCACCTCAAGGCTTATAGCAGTTCTATGAGGGTTGAACATTTGGTCAAAAAGAATCTTCAGTATAATATGCCAAGATTTCTAACTCCATTACTTGTCTAGTCATTATCAGACTCTTCAGTTCCAGATTGGTACTAGTCATGTGTGTCTGGAGCAGCTTCAGAAAATATAGCCCGATTCCAGATAATTCCCATTTGTTCCCTCTCCTTCCATGAAATGCGTCTTTCCCAGAATTGGCTGGAGGGGGTAAGTTTCAATATTTCATATTGAGTTTTTATTAGGAAAATTATTAGGCCCATGCAGGGAATGTGACAACTTAGCCGCAGGTTAGGTCCCAGGAAAAGAAGTGCTATTGATCTAAGCCATGAATGATGTGGTTAGAGAATTCAAACATACCACAAACACATGGATATTTAGGCAGAGATGCTGGTGCTAATTCAAGAAGGACTTGTCATCCTACTTTCTCCCACCATCAGGATTGGTTGAAATCAGTGGTTCTCCAAGTGTGGTCCAGGAACCCCAAGGGATCTTCGAGAATTTCTCAGGGGTTTGTGAAGTCAAAACTATTTCCATAATAATAGTAAGATGTTTTAATTTCTAAGATGGTAGATATTGATAGGACCCACATAAACAAAAACTCCTGGGGAGATCTTCAATAAATTTTAAGAGTGCAAAAGGGATCCTGAGAACAAAAAGTTGGAGAACCACTGGTTTATATACTCCTTGGTGGTACATTTCTCACAACTGCTAATGATTACAAGCAGCTGAACCAAGACAGTGTACTCCGGAGGTTAGCAGCAAAAAAAAGGCAACCCTAGTGGATTCTCTGCCTTCAAGCCCCTTCTCCATCTCTTCCACTTCAGTCCAAGAATTGAGCTTCAGGAACACTTCTTTGGCAGGCTGCAACAAGTCCAGCTCATAGAGCAGTGCCATAAGGGATTAGCTTATGGCTCTTTTGGCTCTAATTGGCCCCTTCCTCACACACAGCAACTTCCTCTGCCTACAGCAGGACAGAACTCATAAAAATAGGAGGCATTCCTTTATACCTTTGAAAAGTTCAAAGGAACCTATTTCCCAATGAGATTTAGCATCTGAAGGCAATGAGATATTCTGAGAGAAGGGGCCAGCACCCTCAGGGCACTGGGGAATAATTCTTAAAAGAGCCAAGCAGGATGCAGATGGCTGCTGAGAACCTATGGATACCAGTACTCACTGCACAGCTACTGCTTCTGCCCCAACTCCATCACCTGTCTGGGTACTCTCTCCCTCCCCCCCCCCTCTTTCTGTCTCTCTGTCTCTGTCTCTCTGTATATATATATATAGACACACACACACACACACACATAAACATATGTAGTTGGTTAGAGGATATATTTAAAGTTAGATTTGTGGATTTGGACTCATTTTGCTTCTCTTTGTTCTCTGGACATGTATTTTTCCATTCCCTTTGGGATTTTTTGATCTGCACACCTAGCCTAGTCTCATAAAGATTTTTCTAGAGAAGAGAAAATTGGCATACACAACAACATATGTTCTTGGTCACTGATTTTTCTATGGGAATCTCCCCCTCTAACCCTTTACTAGTCATCTAACAAATCTGGGTCCTTCATCGCAAGGGGAATAGGGTGAAACAGTGAATTTTTTATCACCATTAATAAGGAAAAAAGCCCTTTCTCTCCCATCCCTCAAAGATTCATGATTAGATGGTGAGTTGGTTATGATGTCCTAGGTAGGTGGCAGCATCAAAGATATTATATTTATGTCCATTCTTCAGAAAATATTATGCCATCTTCTACAAGTCCTTCTCAATTTGTAATTAATTGAAGGATGTCTATGAAGGAAGAAAACAAGCATTTGTTAAATGTCTACTATGTGTCAGTCACTGTGCTAAGCATTTTTTCAAATGTATCATTTGGTCCTCACAAGAGCCCTGGGAAGAGGGTCTATTACTATTCCCATTTTACAGTTAAGGAAACTGAAGCATCCAGAGGTTAAATGACTTGCCCAGGGTCACACAGCTAGATCTGAAACCAGATTTGAACTCAGGTTTTCCTGATTCCAGACCCAGTTGTCTATCAATCACATCACCTAGCTGCCTATGAAGCTACTTTATGTGCAGTTGGAATGCATATATATAGGGACTGGCCAATGAAAGCCCAATCCTTTTAGAATGTTCTGATATTTTTCTTTCTGGGGGTTCTCCTGCCAGGAGAACTGAACCAAATTTATAAAAATAAGAGCCATTCCCCAACTGACAAATGATCAAAGGATGAACAAGCAGTTTTCAGAAAAAGAAATCAAAGCTATCAATAGTTGCATGAAATCACTACTGATTAGAGAAATGCAAATTAACACAATTCTGACATACCACCTCACACCAATCTGGCTATTGACCACTATGACAGAAAAGGAAAATAAAAAATACTGGAGGGTATGTAGAAAATTGGGATACTAATGTACTGTTGGTAGACCTGTGAACTAGTTCAAACATGTTATTTTTTGAGTTGTCTCCCAACTCTTCTATGACCCTATTTGGGATTTTCTTGGCAAAGATGCTGGAGTGTTTTGCCATTTCCTTGTCCATCTTATTTTACAGATGAGGGAACTGAGGCAATCAGGGTTAAGTGACTTACTCAGGGTCACACAGCTGGTAAGTATCTGAGGCCAGATTTAAACTCAGTCTTTGTGACACTAGGCCTAGTGCACTGTACCACCTCGCTTCCTAGTCTGACCATTCTGGAGAACAATTTGGAACTATGTCCAAAGAGCTATAAAATTGTGCATACCCTTTGACCCAGCAATACCTCTACTAGGTCTATGTCCCAAAGAGATCAAAGAAAAGGTAAAAGGACCTATTTGTACAAAAATATTTATAGCAGATCTTTTTTTTGTGGTGGCAAAGAATTGCAAACTGAGGGGACAACCATCAATTAGTGAAAGATTGAACAAGTTGTGGTACATGATCGTGGTGGAATACTATGTGCTATGAGAAATGATGAGCAGTTGGTTTTAGAAAAACCTGGGAAGACATATATGAACTCATACAAAATGAAGTGAGCAGAACCAGAAGAACATTTTACACAGTAACAGCAATGTTATAACAATGATCAACTCTGACAGACTTAGCTACTTTGATCAAGACAATGATGAAAAATGTTATCCATCTCCAGAGAGAACTGATGAACTCATAATACATATTGAAGCATGCTTTTTTATTAAAAAAATTCTTTTACATGTAGTTGGAAAATATTTGAAGAAATAAATAAAACTATATTTTAAAAAATTCCCTGCCTGGCTTCAATTTAACACATGGAATTTTGGGGAACTGGTTTCTGACCATGAGTTATTGAGAGATGGGGATGATATGATAGATAAAAACACCCTTAAATTCTCAGAGAGTGCTGAGCCAGAACTGAATTTGCATATAAAAAGGAAGATGTGAATCTGTCAGTTTCTTTACCTTATTGGCAGGTGCAGGATGTGAATGGAAGGTCCCTTGTTCTCATTATGCTTTAAGTTTGAGCCCACTCCCCAGGTCCCTTGGGTGTACAAAGGAAGAGTGTTCCCTTTAAGGGTGATGGTGATTTTTTTATATTCTTGCTAAAACACTTTTCCAAAAGTTGATAGAGTTCTACTGGTTGATTGATTGTTGTTGTTCAGTCATTTCAGTCATGTCCAACATTTTGTGACCCCATTTGGAGTTTTCTTGGCAAAGATAACTATAGTGGTCCACCATTTCCTTCTCCGACTCATTTGACAGATTTGGAAGCTGAGGTAAACAAGGTTAAGTGACTTGCCCAGGGTCACACAGCTAGTTAATGTCTGAGGCCAGATTTGAATTCTAAAGAAGTTCCTGACTCCAGACCTGGCACTACTTCCACTGTGCCACCCACTGCCCTGGTTGGTTGATAATGGAAAGCAAAATAGCTGGGGGATCAGGAGTTACAGTGTCGGAAACTTTAGCTCTTTAGTGTTATGCCTAATGCACAAATAGGAGTAGTTAGCATACTTCTGGAGACCCAATCTATCATTCCAGGGAACTGGGACATATTTCCAGAGTAAGTACTTTGACTATGTCTGTTTAAGTTGAGAATATGGTTTCTAAGACTTAGGGTAACAATTTTAGGTGCTGTGTTGTGACCAGCCTCTGTCTGTTTCTTAGCATTAAACTTGAGTGATTTTCACAAAGTAGATCTGGCAAGCTCTTACAATGTCTACTCACCAGTGTTTCCAGGGTAACTGGTCACTGCTACTCTTTTCCATTCCTTAAAAAATTACAAGAGATGCAAATTACCTCAGTAGCTACTAGAGGGAATGTTAATTTGCTTTCTGGTAGAGATTCCTTCTATCAAATATTGAGGATATTGTGATATTCTTGGCTTGTTTTAAAATTTGAGAGCATGTTCTGAAGAAGAGGTCTATTTCCCTCTCCTCATCTTTTCTTCTAGTTTCTGTTACCAGGTGCTTAAGTCACATCTCTTTTTTTATTTTTGGTAGCATAGCAGGCACCATTGATTAGCAATGGGATGGTTTGGTCATGGATTCTAAGAGATGCAGAAATCTACTATACCAAATAGTATTTTATATATTTAGACAAAATTACTTAATTTATTTTAAACATAATTAGACAAATCTAGCAATATATAGTAAAGGAAAAACCAAGCTAAATTTTTTTTTAAAAATTCAACAATTTCTAAGTTCAAAAGTATACAGTTTCACTTCTTAACAGATAATTCTCGACTATATACCCATATCTCTATCTGTTGATAGACCCCATGGAATTCTGTGACTAGATAGATATCAGATGGCTATTTATGGATAGATGTAGCTAGAGATAGACATCTAGCTGGCTAGCTATAGATAGCTATCTCTTCCCCTATATATTTTTCTGACCTTTCTACAGTTTTGGAACCCTCTCTCCTTAAAGTTGAAGTGCCAATGTTTAAATTACATCTTAACATTACTTTACTACTTGTAGAGACATGTAATGGCATTGTTTCTGCCCCAGGTGTTTCTAATTTATTTCTCTTGGATATTCTCTGGGAAAAATAATTGAGTTACTTGACTTTAAAGGAACCAAATGGTTTTAAAACAGGACAATAATTTAGGAAGCTTTGGGCAGCAATAGAATAGGGCATAATGGGGTGGAGGCAAGACTGGGAATTTGGCTAGACAGAAAGGAAACTGGTAGGTATCAGCAGAGATCATGAGTCCAGACAAGCAAGGGGTCCAGGAGACCAGAGAGCCAAGACGAGGAACCTTGGCTAAGTGACTGAGAGCCAAGGCCTAGGATCCCAGGCAGAGTGTTTGGAAAATAAACTGAGTTCAAACAATGTATTCACGACTCCTGTTCTTGTACTCTGCACTTCAGCCAGACTGTTCTATACACTGTTCAATGACATTTTCCTGCTATCATATATATACACATTTCCCCTCAGTTCTGAAAGCTATTAAACTCAACATCTCTGATGTTTTTCGGTTGCGTTTGGCTCTTCATGATCCCATGGACTTGTTTGTGGGGTTTTCTTGGCAAAGATATTGGAGTGTTTCACCATTTCTTTCTCTGGTATTGCCCCACTTTAGAGTTGAGGAACTGAGGCAAATATTGGTTAAGTGATTTGCACAGAGTCACACACACCTACTGAGTGTCTGCAGTCAGATTTCAACTTAGATCTTCCTGACTCCAGGCCCAGCACTCTATCTGCTGTACCACCCAGCTGACCACTCCCATATCACAGACCATTACCTACCATGAAGCCTTTCCTGATTTTCCTCCAGGTATGAATGATCCTTTCCTCTTTAAATCTTCTGTATTATGTCATTTCAATTTTCTTAAGCACCAGAAATCAGGGATGGGAAACCTGTGGCCTCAAGGTCATATATGACCTTCTTGGTCCTCAAGTGCAACCTTTTAACTGAACCCAAACTTATGAAGTCAAAGGACCACACTTGAGGACCTAGAGGGCCAAACGTGGCCTCAAGGGCGCAGGTTCCCCCCTAGGAAACTGCACTAGATCATCTAAAGTGTAATTAAAAAAAATATTTTAACCTTCCCCATTAGATTGTAAGCTCTTTGAGGGCAGAAGGTGCAAAGTTTTTCGTCTTTATAGCCATAGTACTTGATCAATGATGTTTGAATGTAAGTAAATTGATTATCTATGGGTCAAAATTCCAGGTCAAAGGTCAGAGTAGTGTTGGAGGGCCCTGCCAGCCAGAATAGAGTTTGCTGGTGAAATAACATTCTTCTGAGACAGAATGTTTTGCAGCTAGAGGCAGAACTGGTCTGATGCTAGGAAGGCCTACGGGAACATACAGGTATAGACAAATAGGGACAATTGGCTACAACAGAGGAATCATAAGGAGGAACCAGGTAATTCTTAGCCAATCTATATCGTAGGAACATGGAATTTGAGGGCTCAAAGGGACTTTAGTAACCATCTAGTCCAACTTATATCTATATTAATCCTCACTATAAAATGCCTGATAAATGGCTGCCTAGCCTCTGCATGAAGACCTCCAAGAAAGGGGAATCCATCACTTTTTAAGGAAACTCATTTCCACTTTTGGATGGCTCAAATCAAGAAGCTTTTCCTGATATCAAGTCAAAGTTGACCTCTTTGCAACTTCCTGATTCTGCCCTATGGGACCAAATGGAAAAAGTCTAATCTCTCCTCTCCATGACAATCCTTCAAATACTTGAAAACAGTTATCATGTTATCATATTCCCATTGAGTTTACTCTTCTACAGATCGCCGATTCCTTCAATCTCTCATCTGACACTGCATATTATTGTTATTAATCCATGCCACCCCTCTCTTTACCATCCTGATTGCCTTCTCTTGGACGGTCTCCAGTTTATCAATGTCCTTCTGGAATCATGGTGTCCAGAACTGAACATGATACTATCGATCAGATCTGATGAAGAACATTGAACAATTATGTCCCTATTCTTGTAAGCTCTTTCCCTCAAAGTGCAGCCCAAGATCACATTAACTTTTTTGACTACCATATTAATTCACAGGCTCATCGAACTTGCAATTTGCTAAAAGCCCACAGATGTTTTAAAAAATTAACAAAATTTTTTTAGAACAACTGTTATCTATACAAGTCTCTTCTATGTTATACTTGAGTACTTGTGTTTTTGGAATTCCCCATCACACCCCCATATCAGGTATTGTTGTCTTCTGCCATTAGATTTTAAGTTTCTTGAGAGCAGAAACTGTGTTTGTTTTGTATCTTCAGGGTTTAGCACCGTGCTTGGCACGTAGTAAGCACTTAATAAGCAAATGAAATTAATTTTTTGAACCCAGGTATAAGACTGTACATTCACTCCCATTGAATGACATATTATTAGATTCAGCTTGTTGCTTTAGCCTGTCAAGATCAACTTGGATCCTGACTCTGTTATCCAATGTGTTAGCCATCCCTCCTAGTGTTGTTTCATTTGACATTATCCTATTAAATGATACTAACTTACTAGATCTCTCTGCCATAAGTAAACCAATTTCTTTATACTCCCAACCCTGGGTCTCTCACAAGGTCAACTCATGTAATTTTCTATTGCTCTCTCCAAAGTGAATAAGATTTACAAGAAGTAGTCATGCTTTTTTCATAATTTTAAGAAATGACCACTCATTTCTTGTTTAAATCATTAGATTTGGACTTCCTCCCCCACAAGGGAAACAAGTACTTCATAATATTTTTCTTTTTCATATGGTATAAAAAAAGTGTGTGTGTGTGTGTGTGTGTGTGTGAGTGTGTATGTTTCTCTGCTTTGCATATCTGTTCCAGTTTGGTTAGAGATTCAAGGGAGAGAAACTTTGCTCAGGTTCGGTGAACCTGCTCAAATATCCAAAGAGTCTGTATTTCATCAGTATGGGGAACTCTTGCTGTTAGAACACCTGTCACTATTGTAGATTGGAAGATTCCAATTCAGAATGGTCTATGACTTAGTAAATAAATGCTAGAAAATTGCTTAAGGCATACTGAGGTTAAATGACTTCTCTTCCTGGTTAATAAATGTCAGAATTTGAACCCTCATCTTCCTGACTTGCACCCAGACTACTATATACTTTATCAGACTATTTTATTAGATCAATCAACAAACATATACTATTCCTACTATGTGCAAGATTAAGTTGAGACCCAAGGAAGCTAATCAACTGGTCTAAATTCACACAGGTAATAAACACCAGGGACAGGCTTTAAATTCCAGTTTTCTCTTTCCAAAGTCAGTGCTTTTTTCCCCCATTGAATTTTCCTAGTTCTTTTCCAAAGCCAAACTTATCCATTAGGATTAGATAACATTTAGGTTCATTTTATTGCCTTTTCTATATTTTTGTTGTCATTGTATATATTATTTTTAATGGATCTTCTTTTCTTTGCATCAATTGTCTTCCCACAGCTCTCTGAATTATTCATATCTATTGTTTTCTTACAATGCAACCAACACACATTTATTAAATGCCTACTATTTGCCAGGCATAATGGTAGGTGCTGGGGATATAAAGGCAAAACAGTCCCTGACTTCAAGGAGTTTAGATTCCATCAGGAGAGACAGCATTTACACACATACTTTGTTGTTGTTGTTCAGTTGTGTCTGTCTCTTTGTGATTCCATTTTGGGATTTTCTTGGCAAAGAAAATATTGGAGTGGTTTCCCATTTCCTTCTCCAGTTCATTTGACAGATGAGGAAACTGAGGCAAAGAGGGTTAAGTAACTTGCCCAGGGTCACACAGCTAGTAAGTATATGAGGCCAGATCTGAACTCAGGAAGATGAGTCTTCTTGACTTCAGCCCCAGCTTTCTATCCACTGTGCCACCTAGCTGCCTTACACACATACACAAAATATGTACAACATGAAAACAAGGAAATTTTTTAGAGGAGGCACAATCAGCTGGGTTGGATCAACAAAAGCCTCATGTAGAAGATGGCATTTGAGGTGAATTTGAAAGGAAACTAGGAACTCTAAGAGATGGATGTGAAGAAGGAATACATTCTTGGGGGCAGGGAGGGAGATGGACACAGCCTGTCCAAAGGCATGAAGATGGGAGATGGAATATTGTGTGTAAAGAATAGAAAGAAGTCCAGTTTGAATGAACTGAAGAGGTGTAAACATAGAGCAACAATGATAGAATGTTAGTATTGAAAATCTAGTTTTTGTATTTCATGAAAAGGTTGGGGTCAGTAAAGGAGCTCTGCAATTTTCCTAAAGCAATTCAGTCTACTCTCCTCGCCCTATTCAATTCTGTATTTAGTTTGTTGTCCGTCTATGCTACCTGTCCTAGAGACACACTGTTGAGGCATCTGAGTAGGGCAGTGGATAGAGAACTGGAATCAGGAAGACCTGAGTTCAGATTTGGCCTCAGACACTAGCTTATGACATTGGGCAAGCCACTTAACCTCTACTGACCTCATCTGTAAAACAAGCAGGTTAGATTGGATAGCCTTGAAGGTGTCTTCCAGATTTGCATTTATGATTCTATGCCCTGCCTCTGAAAGGTATATGAAAGAAATAGGGTTCATTCACTACCTTAAGAAACAAAACTTGAACTGAAGTGAGTGAAGGAAGAGTTTATTTACACTCCATAACAGATGCATTCTATCCTGTAGGGATACATACACACAGTACAGAAGTGAAACCGAGCTATTTATGAATTTGTTCCTTCTGGTCCCTTCCTTCAGAACTGGGATTGGTTGCAGCTCCTCTGGGATACAATCTTTCTAACGCATCCACTACATATTGCTCCCTAACCTGTTCCCGGAATACAGGTCTACATGGATCCCATGTTCAGAAAATGGAGAGATGATGTACGCATGGGCATGTAAGTTAATATGTATAAAGGCACGTGTAGTAGTTAGGTTTCAGTGACCAGGGAGAAATTCTCAAGTTCGAGCCATGCAGCCAGTTTTGCTCTCTCTAACGTCCTTGAGCTAGGAGGCCCTGACCACCATTCTTGCAAGACAGAATGTGCTTATCTGCTAACATTGTATCCCTTAGCAAACTCCTTGAATAGCAATGTGTAATGGTAATGGTAATTTGAAGACCTTCCGGGCCCCTTAATAAGCCTAAATTGAATTTGAGGACTTTTCCTTATTTGAAAATATACTCTGCCCCCAATAGGCTGCATGTGCTCACCTGGAGCCTGTGGTGGGAGGCTTGTTTTTCAGGAAGGCACAACTCTTGTTACTTTGTAGCCAAATGAGTCACTAGGGTTGTGATACTCTCTGACCCTGGAGAGGGTTATACATACCTCTGAGGCAAGGTTTTGCTTTGGGGCTCACTTTGGGAAGAGTTGTGTAATTTGGCCAGATGAGACTCTGGGCAGCTGTTGAGCCCCCCGGCTTTGAAAACCCAGATGTTGGTGCTTCCCTCTCTGGTGACTAACTAGGTACGGATGTGATGGTCAGACAGGTAGAATCCCTGTCTGCTGAATTGTGTTATTTTTTCTGTATTTTTGTCTGCTTGTAACTTCTGTTTGTGTTCTCTGAAGTACAGGGTGCTGACTTTTCTCCTGCACTGGTACATGATCTATGTTTGTTTGATTAAAGTGAGATTGTTAACCCTTTTTGAGTTGCTTTCCTTTAGAAAAGCAGATCAAAGAACCTGTACTAGCAGCCGTCCTGGGGATGCTTAGGGTGCTTGCTGCTACACAATGGAAGCAGGACTCCATATATTACTGAATTCTTTATCTCACAGTATTCTACATCAAATATTCAAGACCTTATTTTATGCAAGTCTTTCCATGTTTTCCTAAAATCAACCTGCTCATCATTTCTTACAGACAGTAGTATTCCATCACAATCATATATCACAATTTATTCAGCCATTCCCTAATTGATGGACATAAGCTCTATTTCCAGTTCTTTGCCACTGCAAATAGAGCTGCTATAAATACTTTAGGACATATGCGTTCTTCTCCTTTTTGCCTGATCACCTCAGAAACAGACCTGATACTGGTATTGCAGGGTCAAAGTTTTATAACTCTTTGGGCATAATTCCAGATTGTTCTCCAAAGTGGTTGAATCAGTTCACACTTCCACCAGTAGTGGATTAGTGTTCTGATTTTTCCACATCCTTTCCAAGATTTGTCATTTTACTCTTCTATCATTTTAGTCTCTGTATCTTTCCATAACTGTGATTCCTTGTAATGTCTTACATTTAGGTAAGCATTTCATAGTTTTCAAAACACTGTCACATATATTTCCTCATATGACCCTCATAATGATTCTGGCAGGTAGGGAGGGATTATGATTCCCATTCAGCTGTTTTCTTGAAGAGAAATGAGAAACTCTGAATTCTTTTTGTCAAAAAGAGGGCTATTTAGAAGTACTTTCAGGACACAAGGGCATTATTAAGTCCACTAAGGACCTGTAGGATGACCTCTATGAAACAGGCTTGACAAATTCCCATCTTACCCAGTGACTAAGTGGAATTCTATCGAGGTAGGCTATTTTTAGATATTTATTTTTTGAAACTATAGAAATGGAACTTCAAAGAGCCAAGATGGTGGAATAAAACAGAAACTATAAAAATAGAAGACTTTGCAAATGCACAGTTGTCATGTTTGGGATAATATAAGCCCAAGATCTAGAGGTGTGAATTTGGACAGGAGGCCTATATCATCCGAGTAAAAGTACTTAACCTTTTTTGTCTCATGGATCCCTTTGGCAGTCTGGTGAAGCCTATGGGCACTTTCTTAGAATAAGAATTTTTTTTTAATTGAAGAAAATACTGAATTTCTTCTAGAGGTTGGTGAAAATTAAAATGTAATTTCTTTTCCTATCCAAAATCCCAGATACCCACAAGTTTAGAGCTAGCTTGAATCCCCCAGAATATCAGTTTGATTTCTGGGCTGTCTGATGAGGTGATCCCATTCTGGGCCAACTACTTACCATTTCTTTCCAGCTTGCTAATATACTATGAGCTACTTTAAGGCAAGGTTCTTTGTATACTCAAAACTTTGCTTGGAGTTCTGATGGGGTTGCTGGACAAAGAGCCTCTTTTAATATATAGCCTAATTCTATTTTAAGAGGACTACTACATTTAATAACTGATAGGTTGAAAATCATCTAATTATCTTGTGTAAGACTGTACATGGGAAAATAGAGCAAATTTGAAATGGTTTTGAACTGGAAACTGATTTTCTTGGCTGGTATTTATTATATGATTGTAACATCCTGGAAGAGGATATAAGAAACAGGAAGACAAATATACATTGTACATATTGTAGTTCTCAGTACTTAGTGTGGCCTCATCCCACTTTGTACTGTGCTCTTTCTGTTAACAACTGTTTATTTTAGCTGAGGACTGCTAACCATGTTTAGTGTGTAGATTTATACTATGTCTGGTAAAGAGAAGTCCAGGAAGGTGGTACTGGATGAAATAACAAAGAAATGCCCGGTAATTTAAAAAAAAGAAAAAAGAAAAAAATGTAACTTTTTAGTATAGAGTCATGATAAGCGTTCCTGTTCTGGGAACCCAAGATAAAGATAATCACTGTTCTTCTTTCAACTTCCAGTTTGACAGTTTTTTTCCCCATAGAAAATAAGTAAATTTAAATGTGCAACATTATTGATGTTAAGGAAGGCAGTGTGTGGGCTCATTGGAGCTCACCCCCTTCTTCTTTTGTCACTTATTACCTATGTGACATTGGACAATTCCCTTAAATTTTCTGGGTCTCAGTCTTCTCATCTGTGAAATGAGGAGTTTGAATGAAACAGCCCCTCTGGTCCCTTCCGGCTCAAAATCTAAGATTTTAACTTAAATTTTTATTGACAATAAGCTTGAAGAGAAATCAATGTTAGGATTCTTCTCATTTTGTATACTTATTACATAGTTTTTCTATAAATACTATTTTCAGAGGGACCCCTGGAATGGTTGCAATTCTTTGCTATGTGGCAGTGTGTAGGCGTTTGATTGGAGGTTTCTGATAATAACTCTAATATCTCCTCAGTGATCAAATGTACACCTACTAGATACAAACGATGGACGCTAGGACTCATTTAGGTTCTACAAATGAGTCCAACCAAACAGTCTCTTTAGTGTGGTATTTCCCTTTACAACTGAACTATTTCTATTACATATTTAAGAGCAGAAAAAGTATTTTCTCAGAACTATTCTAAATAGTATCTAAATATTCTAAATTCTCTTGAAGAAAACAGGGAAGATGAAATGTAAAGTATTAGGAGAAAGGAGGTTGGGAAGGGACTACAGGATAGTGGAGGGAACATAAAGACAGAGGATAGGGATTCTATAATATGATCCTTACTAATATGGCACAGAAACACAGAAAAACCAGTGGAGACTCTGAGTTTAAGATGCTGCAGTTCAATCTTCTTAAAACAGTAAAAGCAGTGGACTGGAAGGCTAAATTATTCATGAGTCAAAAAATTGTCTCAGCCACCTTGGGGAAAACTATTTGAATGAAAGCTAATGTTTTAAAACGAGATAAGTTGTGTGTTTTCGGTCTGTGTCTCTGGGGCACAGTCAGGTTGATATCATTTCTTGATCTCCAGGCAATGTTCCCCCACTCTTAATGGTCACATTCTGGCTCAATTCTATTATAATCCATTGTCTACTGTGCACCTGTCCCTTGTGCCTCTATTTGGCATTCAGAGCCAGGAGAAGATGAGTACAATTGAAGGGCTGGCAGATGTAGATTTCCAGGGAGGTTGGAATTGATTGGGAAAAGTGGAATGTCCTGAAGCAAAGTGATTTGGTGTAGACATGTTCATCCTTTCAGCAAATACTTATTGAATGCCTACTATGTGCAAGGCATTATACTAAGTACCACGGGGAATGTAAAGGAACATAAGGTGATCCCTGTTCTATATTGTTGTTCATCATTTCAGTCATGTTCTACTATTCATGACTCCATTTAGAGTTTGTATCTTCCTTAAGGTTTCAGCTCATTTGACAGATGAGGAAACTGAGGCAAACAGGATTAAGTGACTTGCTCAAGATCACACAGTTAGTAAGTGTCCAAGGCCAGATTTGAACTCAGGAAGATGAGTTTTCCTGACTCCTAGCTGCCATATTGGGGAGAGGACAGATACACACATAATGATAATATAAAGTCATCTTTGCCAAGTGTCATACAGGTGATATTGATAAGTGTTATAGGAATTCAGAGAGGGAAATATCTTTTCTAATTAGAACACTGTAAATAGGCTTTTTGGAAGAGGTAGGATTTGGACTGAGCCTCAAACTAGCATTTTGAGAGGAAGAGATGAGAATAGAAGGGAAGAAAGATGGGAGATTCCAACTGAATTCTTCTGCAGATGCAATAATAATAATAACAATAATATTTATATAGTGCTTTAAAGTCTTCAAAGTGCTTTACATAGATTAACTTACTTGATCCTCAATGTAAGAAAGCATAAGGTATTTTAAGGGAATGCCAGGCAGATCTGGCACACATCAGGTACTTAAGAAATGTTTAGGGACTGACTGACTGAATTCTACTGGGTTCAGTAGGAGGTAAGGTTGGAAAGGCAGTGTGGGACTAGCTTTGAATACTGAGCTGAGGAGTTTGGATTTTATTTTTTAGACAGTCATGGGAAAGAGGCATGGAAGATTTTGGAGCAGAAAGGAAGCATAATCCAAGAAGTACTTTTGGAAGATTCAACTAGAAACAGAGTGGAAAATAGTGTAGGAAGGAGGATCTGGGACTGAGAAGACCAGTTAGGAGACAATTGTAATAGTCCACGTGAGAAGTAACAAAGGACTATTTCAATGGTAGCAGTGGGAAAGGGAAAGAACTGATGAAATCAAGAAATAATAGTATCATGAGAAAAGCATAAATAGTTCTTGGTGACTGGATGTTGTGGGGTGGTAGATGATGATGATGATGATGATGATGATGATGATGATGATAGCTAACATTTATATAGCACCTTCTATGTGCTAGGCATTGTGCTAAGCGTTTTACAATTATTATTTCATTTCATCCTCACAACAAGTCTGGGAGAAAGGTGCTATTATTACCCAAGGTGATACTAGTATTAAACAATAGTGTTGGCATGTGGACCTGGGACCCCCAAACTCAAAGTCCATTCTGTCTCTACTGTACTCTGCTGACTATTATCTAGATGCATTCAGAGCACTGCCTGAAGGTGATCACAGCATCTTCATCTGCCAGAGAAGATGACATAGCATAGTCTATAGTATAAAATATGGTCAATATGATATAGCAGAGAGAATACTAGAACAGAATCAGAAGACAGGAATTCTAGGCAAATCATTTAACCTTTCTAGGCTATAGTTTAATTTATTTAATTCAATAAAGATTTGTTAAGTGACTTATCCATAAAGGGCACCCTACATGTTATACTTAGACTATCAGATGCCATTCAGAGACCTTTCATTATTCCTTTTATGTGATGAGTACCTTCAACTTAAAGTGGCTTTTTGTCTTGTATATGACTACTCTAAAGGTGCAAAGTCAAGACTTTATACTCTGGTTGTGTGTGTGTATGTATGTGTGTGTGTGTGTGTGTGTGTGTGTGTGTGTGTGTGTGTGTAGTGTCCTTATCCCAACTCCCACTTGTACTAATGAGTCAGGTCCTCAGAGGACTGGCTAGCTATAGCACCCCTTTCAGATTCTAAGGTCCCCATGTGGGACAATGGGGTCCTCTCTAACCTTATCAGCTTGAGCATAATTGCCGATTAAAGTTATTACCTCCTTTATATCATTGACTTACTCAAGGGTTAATACTCCCAATATCATTTAACCAACTGACAGCAATTAGCTTTTACAAAGGGGATAGTTACTGAGAAAATATAGAACAGAAGTAGAAACACATTCCTCTTTTCTCCCCCCTCCCCCCTTTAAAATAAGAGCACACTCTCCTCTACATCACTTTGGTCCATGGGCTCAAACTTAAATGGTTGCTACAAAGCTACAAACCCACCAAGTTCACCTGAATGTGGCAAAACTGATGAATTATTTCCAGAAAATGGTATCTGGGTCAGATTCACTGTGGGGCTAGATCCCACAAGTTAAGGGCTCACCTGTTGACAAACTTTGGTATGAATTCCACTTTCTGGACTTCTGGAAGCTTAAACTCTCAACCTTTTGAAGCTCATAAGATTACAACTGTCTCCAGTGCTCTTTTACCAAGATCTGAAAAGAATCCATATGAAAGAGATTGAAGCAATGGAAAGGCCATGTCTGGGTGAGAAAAGGTCCATGGCTCTGCTCCTACCTGGAGGCCCACAGCGTTTCATCCTTCTCACTGAAACACAATCAGGGAGGAAAGGGGAATCACTTTGTCTGGTTCAGTTCCGGCTCAGCAACCAACCAAAGGGTTTTTTCTGTATTAAGCATACAGAAATCATCCTTAAAGTAATTGCATATACTCTGAAGAGCATGTGGAAGATTTTATTAGGCAGAGCATGACTCATATGCTTGTAAGGACTCGGCTTCCATTGACCTATATCTCCTGTTATAATAGAATTCCATTCCATTATAGAATAATAAATCTAGAATCATAGATCTAGACTTTGAAAGGATCTCAGGGGTCATTTGGTCCTCCTCCCTTATTTTACAAATAAAAAAAAGCTGAGACTCAGCAAGATGAAATGACTTGGAGCTCGCACAGGTATTAAGCATAAGAAGGATTTGAACCCAGCTCCTCTGATACCAAAGTCAATGTTCTAGTACCATACTGTCTTGAGCTGTAGGAACTTTGAGAAAAGGAGGTAGGAAAATGAGGGCAGTTCAGGTCAGAGAGTCTTCTGATCAACAAGGAATCCTTGGCATTGACAATGTTTTCCTGAGTGACAGGCTTCTCAAGCCTGCTGTTCTACCTCTCAGTCAGTGAATGACAGGCTTATTATCAAGCCCCCCTATTTATCATATTTCCAATTCAATTACAGCTGAAAATTGAAGCCGGGGTTCCTCTCTGCACTTCATTATCTACTATCACACAAACATGTCTTATTTGAGCTTTAAGCAATAAAGACAGCTTCTAAACACCCTTGAATCACCCCTTGGATGGGGAAGAATAAAAACTTATGAGCCAGTCTGGGACTGAAGACAGTGTGTGCAGAGTTCCTGGAATGGCAAGAGTGCTGAAGCAGATAGGACAAGAAATAAGAAACCTAACATGTGAATCTCACATTGAGCCAATCTGACAACTGCACTTTGGATGATTGGAAGGTGGCAGAGGTTCAGATAATCATTGCTAAGTGTTACACTATAGCGTGAGGGAATTGGAGGGTCTGGGAGTTTTTCTGTAAAGGAATTTAGACTTGCATGTCCAATCAACTAATTCCCAGGGGTGGTTTGGCATATTCTATTTCTCTAAGCATTTCTTGGATGGAAAGAGAAGTGTTCTATGACCAAAGCCTCGACCCTTGGGTTTTATTCCTTCATCTCTAACTTCTCATGTGACTTGGGAGTTTTCTTTTAGTGTAGATGCTTTTTGCTTTCCAGCATGTAAAGTGGCCATTAGAATACCTGCTTAAATTACCATGGTGAACTTAGAATTAAGTGGAGAGCTCATCCAATAAGCCAATTTTCTTCTTAAGAAGTAATTTTTACAAAGAGGCAGGGTGTTGGTGTGGATAGAGGACTGGGCTGAAAGTCAGTAACTGACTTGTCATACTATGTGAGCCTGGGCAGCTCTTTAATGTCTATAGTTGAGGTAACTCTTTAGGGTTTATCTGCTCAATTATAAAGGGCTGCAACCTGCTTTAGTGGAGACATTCTGTAAAGCTTGGGAAATCAAAGAAATGAATGATTTTTATGAGCTCACTTCTCTGAAAAGGGAAAAATTCTTCTGTTAGTATGCATGGGTATGTGTGTGTATATGCACAAATATACAAAATATATTTACATGTAAATATACACACATATGTGTGTACATATACGTACATATAGATAGACGTATTGAGCCAATCGTCTGAGATTACAATTTTTTTTTTGGTTTCTGGCATGATTAGGTGGTTTAATTAATGAAAAAGCATCTAAGAAAGACTTATAAATTAAATACTAAGAATCCTAGGGTTGAATTTATCTGGGGCACTAATTAGCTGTATAATTATGGAGTAGTCATTTAATCTCTTTACGGAAGAGGGTATGTATTCTTCCCTTCCTTTCACTAGGGGGTTTTAATGAAGTTTATGACTGTTTGAACTATTTAGCATTTAGCAAAGGGCCTTAATTGGTACTATGTCAGTGATACTACATCCTGAATGATAAGAGAGATATTTTTTGTTCAGTACTTGAAGTCTAACTGGGCATAAAATGATGAAAGATTTTCTAAAGCCCCATGACCCTTCCTCCCTACGTGCCAACACAAGTCCAGAGCTTCACAAATAGTAAGGTATCTTTCAGTTCTTCATTTCTTTCTTTTCTTCATTTCAATTCTTCACAAATACTGAGATATATTTCAGTTCTTACATTCTATGAGTCTATTGACCTGATAAAGTTCTTTTCTGAAGCCATGGCGGAATCAGTTTTCAGAAGAGAACCTAATTAACCCTGTAGAGTTGAGGACAAGATAAGGCATTTGAGATTAATGAAGTAATAAATGGGCAGGGAAATGTTTGCTCTTTTATAGTCCACAGTATAGAAGCCCCCTGCCCTGGGGAAAGCAATAAAAGGAACAGCCTCATGTAATATACTGTTGTTTCCTGCAGGGGAGACAAATGTCCAAGCCAAGGCCAACTCCTAAGCTGAGCTTCACAGAAATGAGCTGTGCCTAGAGCACAGATAGTGAGAGGAAATGCTGCTTTTTTGGTTCAGCAGAAATGGGACACTGCAAAAGTAGGTAGGGTTGTCATGCTTGGCAAACAGTCACAGGATGGTAGATCTAGAAGGGACTTCTGTGGCCATCTCATCCAACCCCATCACCCTACAGAGGACAAAACTGGGACCCTCGGAGGCTAATTGACATGTCTATGGTCAAATAGGTAGTAAGTGTCAGAGATGGGATTTGAACTCATATACGGTCTAACTTTGGAACTAATGCTTTTTATTGTACTGTGCCACTGTGCAAAAGGGAAACCGACTTTAGCAGAATAGGTCAATTTTTTGGTAAGTAAAGTCTTAAATTCAGATAATTAGCCCATTGAGTTTAATTTTATGTTTTGTGCAGCCTTTGGCATGCTTGGGTGCCCAATAAAGGAGCTAGCACTTTCTGACTGCCTCAGGCCCTTTGTGTATTAGAATCTGAATCAATAAGTTGTTTTACCTATGCATGGAGTCAATAGTGTACCTGGGGTGGGGGGTGTCCTTAGCAGGACCATAGATATAGAACCAGAAGGGATCCTAGAAGTCATCTTGTCCATCTCCTCATTTTACAGATGAGAAAACTGAGACCCTGAGAGGTTAAGTGATTTGTCTAAGGTGGTCCTGTCACTAAAGATTCAGCACTTTTCCATCTGTGGATAGGAAAGAGAAGAATTGAATTAGAAAAGAAAAATGTCCATTTCTAGCTATGCCCTAGAAACAGGGAACACAAGACATTCTCACCAGGTTTCTGTATGTGTGGAAACATCTTCCTCCTGCTTTTCCTGCTTCAGTTGATTGAGGCGGATTGGGAAATAGTGGTAAGAGTGTTGAATTGAGACTTAGTTTTAGATCCCACCTCTAAAGACTTAACAGCTGTGTGGCCTCTTACCTCCACTCCCCTCTCCTCCCCTCCCCTCCTCTCCTCTCCTATTTCTCCCCTACTCCAGATTTACTTACTTTTAGGTATGTTGTTTCCCATCAGTAGACTATAAGCTCCTCAAGGGAAGGGACAATTTTCTCTTTTATCTCTATATCTTTAGTACCTGGCATATGGTAGGTCCTTGAAAACGTTTACTGAATTGAATTGAAGTCCTTTGTTATACTTAAAAATTCTAGCAATCTAGCATTAATTCAATGTTGGTTTGCATTTTCATACTGAGGAATGCCATTTCCTTCCATCTGCTAATCTTTATGTGTTTAACTGGAAGGACTAATGAATGACCAGGTGCCTTCAGATCATCCAGAAACCATGGGAAATTAACTGTGTAATAATAATGGTAATACAGGTCCCATTACCTGTTTCACAGAGACTTTTAGCAACAAATGTCAAAGGCACAACTATGTGCCTGGGAAGACATAGCATTAGAATTAAGAATAAGCTTTGTTGTGCCCTTAAAGGGCAGAGTCCAAGTATTAATTATGATTAGCTCTTAGTGGTCTCTACCCATAGGGGAGAGACATGGTTCATATTATCAAAAATATACAATAATCTCCAAAGTGTATATGTTGAGCTTCGGAGTGTGTTTGTAGCATGACTTTTTTTTCCTTTCTGAAATTATTTCACTCTTAAATATGCATTATTTAGGCTAAGACAAACTGATTTTAGAAGAAATTTCCTTTCTTTATGATTTATTCAGGTTATTCAAGATATATCCAGGGTTTGTGACTCTGGACATGTCATTTAATCTCCTGAATTGTCCAAGGCATTTCTCTAAGACTATTGGTTGCTTATACTGATAGAGTATTTCCTCACTGGGAGTGTCCTACACTGAAGAAATCACAGATGCTGTAAAAAATTCAGGCTAATACATAAATTAGTTAGCCCTTCCTATATAGCCTTCCCTGTAGGCAATCAAATCAATCAACATTCATTAACCACCTAGTATGAGCCAGGCACTGTGCTAAGTGCTGGAGATACAAAAAGAGGCAGAAGACAGACCCTGGCCTCAAGGAGTTTACAGCCTAATGGAATGGTAGATGCCAGAGTTGGGAGTAAACAAAAGGAAAAAGGAACAGGAACTGTGCTCTTTTAAAGGAGGTTGATCAAGATACCTTTTCCCCTTTGGGGCAGGGGGAACTGATTACAGGACAAAGACAGAATTGTGGTGATGGTGGATGGGGGAGAGAGAGAATGAACTTCCTTTAACCTGTCATCAACTAAAAACTGGAGAAGGACCAAGGGTCACTGGTTAACCATGGTTAGGCAATGTGTAAATGTGTGTTTAGGTGTGTGAGGGTGGTTACCATAGGAATGGCTATTTGTGGGCTAAAGAGATTCCACACATGTACAATCTTTGGTCCAGAAGTGTGGAATAGGGAAGCATATCTGAGACTCACAGTTTGCCTCTGAGAACGTACACAGGGACTCATCTCCATTTGACATGAGCTAACTAAAGACACACAGGGACAGACATAGCTGACAGGCTCAAATTCCCACTGAGCAACCTGGTTGGCAATTAGGATCTCAGGCAGCACATGGCATTAATGTCCTGATTTACATATGATGCTAGATAAGGAACCCAAGTATTGCCAAAGGATTAGAGGAAAGCTGCTAATTCCCCTCCTCTTTGTGCCTCTTCTGAGCAAGAAATTAAGCCCCTTCAAGTGCTGAGCTTTGTAGAGCCTTGTTTCTACAGGCAGAAGGAAGTTAAATATATGGTACCAAATGCCAGGGAAACAACTTGAGTCTGAACAGTGTCGTAAATTGGAAACAGTCTTGCAGTGAAGCATGGCTAATTACATCACTGGGAAGTTATTGATGTTCCTACAAATCATCCAGATGACTACAATAAAGAGTAGATCGCAGAATTTTCAGAGGTGGCTCCTGATGCCATGGGTAACAATGCTATAAATTTCTCTTTACGGCTTCTACTGCTTTGACTACTTCTATATTCATAAATGGAAAGAATTCGGGAAGTGCTGGTGGATGATAAGTAGAGTCTAAAGTAGATCAATGGGCTTTCCTCCCTAGAAAACTCTTGTCTCATCTTCTCGTTGCCTACGCGGCCCCCCCCCCCCCCCCCATCATCATCAATCACCACCACCATGACAGAATTTCTGTGCCTTTGAGAAGAGGTGCTTGTATGGGGTAATAGTTTTAAAGGGGTGGGTGGAGAGGATGGTAGATGGGGAAAGGAGATCATAAGACAGAAGTGTTTTTAGAGGAACAGATTGTGTTCCCAAGGGATTGGGTAAAGAATAGAAGCAATGACAATGTGAGGATGAAATCTCAAGTTCAGCTTCCTTATTTTATAGATGAACAGCTGAAGACCAGAGATATTAAGTGACCATAGGTAATAAAGGTATAGGGTAGAATCACATAGGTAATAAAGAATAGGGTAGAATTGGAGCCCAGGCCTTCTAACTACAAGTTATATGCTATTTCTACAAACCCCTGATGGTTCAGGTATTGGGGATGACAGACCACTGTACTTCCCTATTCTACTTGAGACACACAATAAACTTTCTATGTCCCATCGGCCACTGGGAAAGTGCCTGACTTTCTTTTGCTTGTTGCTCAGACTTCTTCTCCCCTCCCACTGATTTAAGTCATGTTTTTTTAGCTTGCTGATGAGTATATAAATCTGAATTTAAAGCTAGGCTAAGGGCAGGAAAGTTATATTTTTGCTACTAGAGCCCTGAGAGTGGTTCAGACCTATTGGCTTGATTTTTATTTTTATTTTCCTTCTTTTCTCTTCACCCATCCCTTCCTAATCTTTGCTTTAAAGCTGGTTTACAACTTTCCTCTCTGGGCTAGAGCAACTGTGTCCTAAAAAGCAGATATTCAACCAGTCATTGATAAAACAAAACAAAACACAACAACCTCCTCCTTCTCTCCCTCCATTTTTCTTCTCCCCCTCCCCGCAGAGTTCCCTGAGCTCCAGCTGGCAAGATGGAGGACTGCTAGGAGAGTAGTTATAAGATACTTCCTACGTGCAGGCACTGTGCTAAGTGCTTAACAATTATTGCTTTTTTTCATTCATACAACAACCCTAGGAGGGAGGTGCTATTATAATACCTGTTCTTTGAATGAGGACACTGAAGCAAACAGAGGTTAAGGTCAGGAAATGTGTAGATGTGTGTTTGGGTGTGTAAGAGTGGTTGCTGTGGTAATGGTTACTCCTGGGCTAAAGAGATTCCATTTGCTAAAGAGACTTGCCCACCATTACACAACTAAGTGTCTGAAGCCGGATTTGAACTTAGGCCTAGCTCTCTATCTACTGTACTACCTAGCTGCCTAGAGAGGAGTACAAAGTCCCTTTCATTTAATGGGGTTCTTAACTATTAGCTAGGGAAATAATGTCTTTCAGGCTTTCAGAGAGGTAGGACCAATAGCACTAATTCTGAGGGAGAGCAATTAATTCTTCCAGTTGCCTTTGGGCAATTCTGCTATGGAGGTTGCTGAAGATTTCAATTGGAATATTGTTGTAAGCTGTGGGTTCCATCACTTCTGGATCAATAATTGAGTAGTAACCTACTACTGCAATAACTCAGTAGTAGGCATAGCAGCTACTCATCTCCAAACCACAAATCTATAATGTTTCCTAGAATGAAGCTTGCATGGTTTGTTAAGTCATATCTGTGTTAAATAAATGGTTATGATGAACACAAACTAGCCACGTATTCAAGGCTCCAAAATGTCATTGTGGACTAGACCTTTCTCCCAAAACTTCAGTATTAATGAAGGGAAACTTGATCCTAAAACACCAATCTTCAACTGAGACAGATCCTCTAAAATTTAGCCTGTGGGTTCCATCACCTCTGAATCCTCACAGATTTGGGTTCAAATCATTGGGAATTTTCTTTCTTTTTTTTTCATTGGGAATTTTCAATGGTAATTTGCCCATCTTGGCTTGCTTGCTCTTTTCCAGTTTGGAAAGTGGAAACTAATTACTTGGTATCTCAGGTCTAATTGCTCACCATGCTAACAAATCCAGGTAAGGAGTAATATTGACTCAGCAAAACATTTAATTTGCACAGAAATGAACAGTAAAGCAATGATGATGTCGGCATACATTCTCAAACAAGTTTAAATGTATCCTCTTTTCCAGAGCAGTGAGGTGGCTCAGTGAATAGAGCCCTGGCCTTTGAGTCAGGAGGACTTAAGTTCAAATCTGGTCTCAGACACTAAACACACTTACTAGCTGTGTGACCTTGGGCAAGTCACTTAACCTCAATTGCCTTGCCTTACTCCCTCCAAAAAAAATGTATTCTCTTTCCCCCAGAACAGTTTGGGATATAGGATACTCCAAAGTACTTGTGCTCCATTAGGGCCAGGTATAGGTATATTTAGGTATTTATCCTCTTGTAGCCTGAGTAGTGACTAGGAAACATCAGTGTGAACAGTTTTGGCACCATTGTTTGGGAAAAGCTCCTGTCAACTTCTGCTGTCCAATGTTTGTTGCTTTCCTGGCCACTCCCAGCCTGCCCTGACTCTGTAGACTTCCAGCTTGGCCTCAGGCAGTGTTTGTCCTTCTCAGCAACACTTTCTTTCATCTCCATGGCTGTCCTGGCACATCTCCCTCCATGATTATGATCCCTGACAAATAAATCCATTATTCCCATATCTTCTTGGTAAGTGAAAAACCTCATCCCCAGATATTTCACTGAGATGAGAGAGGGATCAGAACTTGATTTCCTTAGTCACCTTGGGTAAAAAACACCCTTCTCTGTGTTCCCCAAATGCACAATGAACCTCTCTCCCTCACTGATAAAAGGAGGGACAGAGCACTCGAGGAGCCACCAGCTACACCCTCCTCCTAGTTAAATTATTACAGATACATAACCCTTGTATAATTATATGGTATTCTCTCTCTCTCTCTGTCTCTCTTTCTGTCTCCATGCATATGTACATATACATATGTCATATACCATCAATATTAGAGCTGCATACAGTAAACCAAATACTTAGGATGTGGGCAAGATATAAAAATCATATATCGGTGTTGTTTATTATAGACCAAATATCTAGGTCAAGTGCAGGTATGAAGTCCATATAATCACATTTGAGTTTTATTAAAAGTACATTTTATATATACTCCACCAATTAGCATTGGTTGGCTAGATTCAGAACTTTTTTGTTCATTAGTCTAGGGGTATCACATGTAAATACGGTCAACCTATCAGTCAATATGAGTTTAAGTGCCTACTATGTACTAGTACTGTTTTAAGCCTTAGGAATACAAAATAAGACAAAAAAAATATGGCATCTGCCTTCAAAGAACTCACATTCCAATAGAGAAGACAACATGCAAATAACTATGTACACACAAGATATATATATGGTGTAAATGAGAGATAATCTCAAATGAAAGACACTGGGGTAGGTGGGGTGGAAGGTAGAATTTGAGCTGAGTCTTGAAGATGGACAGGGAAGCCAAGAGGACTGTGGGTGGGGGGAGGGAGAGGGAGAAAGCATTCCATGTATGGAAGATGGCCAGGGGAAATGCCCAGAGTTATGAGATGGAGTGTCGTGTTGGAGAGATAGCCAGTATTGTTAGACTGTAGAATTTGTAGAGGGGAGTAAAGTTCATGATGACTGGAAAGGTAGGAAAGGGCCAGGTCATGAAGGGCTTTTAATTCCAAACAGAGGATTTTATACCAGAAAACTACTGGAGTTTATTAAATAAGGGTATGACATGGTGAGAGTTGAGCTTTATGAAGAAAAGTTTGGCAGCTGTAACGATACTAGGATTTGAAGATCTTCCACGCCCCTTGAGCTTGCTGACGTAGCAGGAAGGGGTGGAGCAAGAGAATGCCAGAACCAAGCTAGTCTCCGTGCGGTGCTGACTGGAAGCAGCGTCAGAGGCAGTGGCT
>CM053586.1:246354609-246399169 GCA_028646515.1 Pseudochirops corinnae
ACCCTCTTTCAGAGGTGCTGGATAAGATTTCACAATTAAGTGACTTGGGGGAATGGGGAAGAGATAAATTTCGTCGAGAGAGAAGAGTAAATAGCCAGAGGATTCAAAGACAAAATGGATTGACAAGAAGGGAATTATTTACAGCTGAGTAGAGAGGCTGGCGTGAGGGAGAGAGAGACCTGAGGCAGGGAAGCCAACCAGAAGCCTATTGCAACAGTTCATGGATGTGGTTATGTAGTCACTTTTGTACTCCCAATGCTTGCAGTTGGTAAGCTCAGTTGCCCTGGTCATGAATCCCATTTCTGGGCCCAGTGCAATGACTTTGTCCCTTGTCCCTACTAAGCCTGGTCTGTAAGTAATCTCTATTCCTTTAGGACGGGCTCTTAATCTTTATTTTTTTTGTCATGGACTTCTTTGGCAGTTTGGTGAAGCCTATGGGATATCTTCTTGGAATAATATGTACAAAATAAAATACATAAGATTATTTTAAAAAATCAATGCTATTGAAATAAGATTATCAAAATATTTTAAAAACAACTTCATAAAAAGAAAACATAGGAAGACCTGAATGAATTGATGCAAAGTTTAAATTGAGAAGAACCAGGAGATCATTGTGCACAGTAACAGCAATGTTGTAATGATTATCAGCTGTGAAAGACTTGGCTGCTCTAATCAATACAGTGATTCAAGACAACTCCAAAGGACTTATACTGAAAAAGTGCTACCCACCTCCAGAAAGAGAACTGATGAGTTCTGGGTGCAAATTGAAGTCTGATTTTCTCACTTTATTTTTTTTAAACTTTTTTTGAGATATGGCTAATCTGAACATACATTTTGCATGATTTCACGTGTATAATTGATATATTGTTTCCTCAGTGGGTGAGAAAGGCATGGGAGGGATAGAGAGAATCTGAATCTCAAAATTTAAAAATAAAAAAATGTAAAAATAAACAATAAATATAAAAAGAACAAAGCCCAACTTCATGGTCTCTAAGTTAAGAACCTCTTTCTTTAAGACTTACTAAAGCTGGAGTGTTAGGAAGAAAGAGGAGTAGTCTGGATTCTGCCTTTCCCTGGGGTTTCCTCAGGTTAGATTAGTCTTGGCAGGCCTCCCTAAAGTCCAAAAGAGTATCTCACTTTCCCCTTCATCTGGCTCTTGACCAGCACCCTCCCCACATACATTATTTGGCATCAACTTCCTATTTGCAAAGGGGCTGGTTCTTTATTGTAGCCCTCTTCTTTGATTTCTCATTGCACCTGCCCCCTAATTTGCCAGTAAGTCTGACTAAACCTCTCTGGGCAGCAGGTTGTTATCCATCCCTACTTGAAATAGAACCCAAGTCACACATTCTCAGCACATAGCACCACTGGCAGCCCACTTCAAAGCCAAGAACTCCAACTTGTGAATAGGTTAATTGACAGTCCTTTTCTGGCAAATACAACAAGATACCCTTTTTTTGCGTGTTGCATCCTTCAACTAGATTGAAAGCAATTTGAGAGCAGGAGTTGTCTTTCTTTTTATTAATTGTATCCACAGTGCTTAGCACATAATAGGAGCTTAATAAATGTTTGTTGGATTGGATTAGAAAGGAAGCTGAGAATTTTTTTACTGAGAAGGTAGGGAGAATAATAGTAATAGCTAGTATTTATATAACACTTTCAAGTATGCAAAGGACTTTATAAATATTGATCTTTGCAACAACATTGTGAGGTAGGGGTTATCATTATTCCCATTTTATAGATGGGGAAACTGAGGCTGAGGGAAGTTAAGTGACTTGCCCCGGGTCATACAGTTAGTGTCTGAAACCAGATTTTAACTCAGATCTTCCTGCTTCTAAGGTCAGTGCTATATTCATTTAGCCACCTGACTGTTATTAAGAAAGGTTCTGTTACTTTTTAATCCTCTGCCAAGACTTTGAATTCAGAGCAAAAGGTGCCATTGGGGGTGGGAGTTAGGGGGTGGGAGTGGTGGGGAAGGGCGTTTTATACAAGACTATCCTGGGAGAAATTTAGAAGACATAGAACCTCATCCACAAAGCAGTGGAGGTGGAAAGGGTCTTACCTTTGGATGCCTCCCCCAGAGGAGAGAATACTTGGCAGAGCAGTTGCATCTCACTTCCAAAATGACATCTCCTGTCGGTTTAGTTTTCCTCCATGAGAATGGCCTCTGGTCGCTGGGTGGAGGAAGCTCTGACATTGTTCTATAAAGATAGATAAAGCATTTATAAAGCCCTTGTGATGTGCCAGGAGCAGTGCTAAGTGCTAGCAACTCACAGTCTGGGCTCTCAAGGAATTACATTTGAGTGGAGGAAGACAACCCATTAGGGGAATTGGAAAAGAGAAGAAGAGAGGAGAAGGTATCCATGGAAGCAGAGAGTGGAAAGGAAGGGTTGGCTACTGGCTTGGAGGTGAAGTGAGTTAAGCTAGGTGTGAACATGGCTGATGCCCCTCCTGAAATGATTTTACTCTGTAGATAAGACTGATTCCTATAATTCCAGAGGTTACAGAAGGGCTGTGTTAGATTTCTGGAGACTGAACATGTTTTGAACCATGTTACAAGAGGGCATTTAGGAAATGGAACAAATGACATTCCGCCTTTATCTAAAACAAGTATAGGCTGACTTTTGGACCTCTGGTCCAATGCCTGAATACCCAGCCCTTTTGGGTAGTTCAATCCTGTTGGGCAGGGTTTTTAATGAAGAGAAATGGCCTCTTCAAAACATGACCTTTGTGGGGAGTATGGAAAGAAATTATCTTGGAAGGGCTTCTCTACCCCGAGGGTGCCTGGGGAAAGGTTTTTGTGTGTGAGAACTTTGAGTTAATTTTCTTGGAGTAGCACTATTCATTCTTCATTGACTTTTGCTTCAACCATATATCTTTCCTCAGACAAACTAATCTTACTGTCCTGTTCTCTTTGGCACTCCAAACCAAGCTCCTCTCTCTTATGTGACACATTGCACTTAAACCCATTCTGCTAATTTGCTTTGAAGCCCTGGAAAATCATGCTAAACCTTACTCCCTTCTCTCCAACTGGTGCTACCTGGCTCTGGGTGTTAATGCTTTTCCACTCCTTATCTTGTGTTTACTTGTAGTGCCCTATTGCTTATAAGAATCCACTATCTGCTAAAAGCCACAGCCAAGAGACCCTCATTTTCCTATAGGATCTCTCCCCTTCACTGGCCACAGCAAATCATGTTTCATTAGAATATTTAAGGCAAAAACGACATTTACTTACAATAGAATTCAAGATACACAATGAGAAATTAAAGTAAGCATCAGGTGTTCCATCACCTGTCTCCCCAAATTGTCTTTAGTCCCTGGAAAATGAAGCTGTCCACTTGTCTTTGCTCCCTTCAATGCCTCATTAGCATAATGCTATAAGGTAAGGAACAGAAAGGGTATTGATGTCATACCCAGCAGCTGAAATCTCAATGCCTAGGATTATGTTGTTTCTAGGCATGGTTATAATAACACCCAGGATACTTTGGCATTAGAATGGAAGTGTTAGGAACTTCCAGCATTGTTTCTCGACATGGACCCTGAAAAGTTTCACTTTGCCAAAGGTGCTACTCCCTTCTTTTTATCTTGGTCTTCTCCTGTAATTGAAGGTTTGGTGCTAGGAACCTTCTCGCCTCTTGTCCTTCTTATGAGACCAAGATCCAGCCTTTCTTAGAAATGCAGCAAACACTTCGACTACAGAACATACTGGCTTACTGCCACAATCTCTGCATCCCAGTGACTAAGAACTATTGGCAAATAGAGACTGTGCCAGAAGAATCCATTACTTGACAGTGTCTAGTACAAGGTAAGCTCCTTAAGGGCAGCGTCTGTCTTTTACTTTGTTTTTATACCTTTAGGACCTTGCCCATTGCAGGTTTGTTAAGTTAAACTGAATTGTGGGAAGGGGAGAAAGTCAACCTGCAATATCTTTAACAAGGATTCTTAACCCTTTGTGTGTCATGTACCCCTTTGGGAGACTGGTAAAGTCTATGGCCCCCTTCTCAGAATTATGCCTTAAATGCAGAAAATAAAATACGTAGTATTACAAAGGAAACCAGTTTTATTGAAATACAGTTATCAAAATAAATTTTTTTTAATTTCAAAAGACAAGTACATAGATCTCAGATTAAAAATGCTGATCTAGAGCCACTATCTGGGAAAATAAAATAATTGTCTTTTATTTTGGAATGTTGCTCATAAGAAATGTAGCTCAGGAGTGTGAGAAAATGGTAGGAGTAGGTTTGAAGTGAGAGAAGTGGAAATTTGTTCCTGAATCCTAGATTTGCTCTGAGTTCAAATCCTGGTTGCCGTTTACTAGTTTTGTGACAATTTATTTCATATTTCTGGGACTCAGTTTCCTCATTTGTAAAATGAAGGGGCTGGATTGTATGACCTCCAATGTACTTTCCAGCTCTAAATAAATCTATAATCTTATGACTCAGGTTTAATTTTTATCTCTTTACTTACCCCTTGTGTGACTTTGGATAAGTCACTTCTCTGGATTTCAGTTTTTTCATCTGTAAAATGAAGGTACAGGAGTATGTGTTGACTAAGTTCCCTTCCAGTACTAAATCTGTGATCTTAGTTAACCAGAAAAAATGTGCATATTTAGGTGGGACTGGTTTTGCAATCTATAAAACTAGGATATCCTTCGACTCAAAATTAAATTTTGTTTAAAGCCTAATATTTCATTTGATTCCTGAGTCTGAGGTTCCTGAGTAAATGCTTTGCTATCTAGACTCAGTTCAAGCAAGGAAGGCAATTCTGACTTGGGCTTGGCTACCTATGTGGATAAACGAGGGATAATGCTGAAGATAACTTTCCAAGATAGTCAGGGGGATGTGGAGAAGATTAAAGTCTATAAAGTACTTAGGGTAAGGCAGTGAAGTACTTACAGAAGGCCTTTTAGATTAATTAAAGTAGAATCCACCAAAGCTTAAACAACCATAAACTGTGAATGTAATTTCAGAAGATGGAAGCAATAGAGGACATAGCTACTGGGTTTGATCAGAGCTCAGCTGAGTTGCACATCAGGGAACAGATGCTTTTCTTCCTATAGAATGTCAGCCCTGAAATGCTTTGACTGATCAAGTGACAAATGCTTCAACCAATGAAACACCAGGTTGAAAGTATTACATCATTGGGGCAAACTCTGGTTGGCCGACTGAACTCTAGGGGCCAACCTAGAGTAGCTAGGATATGTGAAAACTGCTTTTTCATGGGGGCAGGTAGGATACACAATACAATGCAGCAAAGAAATGATGCTTATGCATCTTCCAATGTCTGCATTCCTGAGATCACAAAGTAGAACTCAGTGATTTACAGCAGACACTCAAGTCTATTTTGGGAGTTTTTTTTCTTTTTTTGAGGGGAGGGGTATTAAACATTTTATAAATGAACAGAGTAGACAGTAATTGCTTTACAGCCACCTTTTGCTATTTGGAAGGCCAGATATTGAACACTTCCTAAGATCATTTTTACAGCTGGAATTTTCCACAGATGACTGCCCTACCTTTTTTGGTATTCATTTAGACTGTGCACAGTCCAAATATACTATTCAGTTACAGTTACAGTGGTTAGATTGCTTGCCAAATTACTTTAGGTTATGTATACATTTACCTTAGGAGAGACTTGGGAATCCAGTACCTTACACTTGAAATGGTTCTTCTCTTTCCCTTCCTCCCACTCCTCTCTTTCTGCTCCATCTTGCTCCTTTCCTTCCTCTTCTTTGTTCATTCTTCTCCCTTTTCTTCTTCCCTTCCCTCTCCTTTTCTCTTCCTTTTTGTCTCCCTTGTCTCCAACTGCCACTGTCCTTCATATTCTCTCCCTGCCTCCATTTGTAGAGATAAACCTGGTCTTGTCCAAATGAGATCATCCAGATTTTCTTCATTCAGTGGAGATTGGCTAGAAATAATGAGAGTGCTACAGAAGCAAAGAAAGAGCTAAGAGGAAGAGAGGTTTATGGAATCCTAGTCCTGGTTTCATTGACTCTAGAATAGAACCATAGAATTTTAGAGCTCAAAGGGATTCGTGGACATTTGCACCACTGTTTGTCAGCCTGAGTTATACTATAGACTGTTTAGAATATCTCAATTGTTGGGAAATACCCATTTAGTTCAATCTCCTCATTTAAAAGATGAAGAAACTGAACCTAAGAGAGGTTGCCTAACTTGTCTAAGGGCTAGTTAGTGGCAAAGAGGAGACTTGCTGGACTAGGGTTAGTGGGAGGAAGGAAATACATATCCATATAGTTCCTACTATAAGTTAGGCAATTTCCTAAGTGCTTTACAAATATTATCTCACTTGATTCTCACAAGCTAGGTAGCATTATCACCAATCTATAGTTGAGGAAACTGAGGCAAAGAGAAGTTAACTGACTTAGGGTAACATAGCTAATAGGTATCTGAGGCTATCTTTGAACTCAGAACTTTTTGCCTCCAAGCCAAGCATTGTGCCACCTGTTGGTAGAGTTAAAAAAACAACACCAGAACTTTAGATTATAGATCTTATTTAACTCCCCTACCTTCACTTTAAGGAGGTTTCTCATCAGTGGGGAAAACTTCAGGGTTGACTAAATATAGGGTACTGCCAGATTAAGGACGAATTTGAAATTGGGCAGAGTTTTGACTTGAAATAAAGATTCAACCATTTCATCATCTAGGAAATGATGATTCTTGTCCATTAAATGAAGTGTTATCTCTTTCAAAAGATACTTCCAGATTCCCTGGTGTTAGGACTCCTTCCCTAATTCTTTTATTTTTCTTTTGTGTAGTTTGTATTTATCTGTGAACATGTTGTATCTGCTCCATAGAACATAAACTCTTCAAGGATGAGGACTATCTTTTGTGTTTATATTTCCAATGCTTGGTACACAGTAGGCATTTATTTGATGTGTGTTGATTGATTGATTGGCCTATAAACCAAGGATCAATTGAGGATGTATCATTAGGGTAAAAAAATAGCACGATAGAAATGGTAAAAATCAGCTTCTGGCTCACTTACAAAATTTCCTAGCTGCATTGAACTGGAAGAGATCTTAACTTTCTCCAAGCAATATTCAGTAGAAAAAGATAATAGTTCAGTGACAGAAGTTCAGTGACATCACCAAGAGTAATGGAATAAGATATGCATTTTTGTTGGGTCGGGATCGTCTGCGTATTTTTGGTGTCAGAGGTTCTCACCTAGATGTAAGGCAAATTATAACCTTAAAGATTGTCTAGTACAAAGATGTAAAAGTTGCAGCCTGCAAAACTCCCAGTGCTGCTAAACCAGATTAAAGTGTAATTGGGAAATGATTAATAAAATTTTAAAAAATACAATACAACATAGATAATGCTAATTTGTGATTTTCTAATCAATCTAGTCCATTGACCTAGTCCAATAATTGCCTTTTACAGATGATAAAACTGATACTCAAAGACTTGTCCAAGGTCACATAGCTGGTGACAGAGACTGGCTGACCTGGAATTCAAACCTAGGGTCCTCTTACTCTCAATCCAGCGCTTTTCCCACTGCTTAATGCTGCCTTTTAATAAAATAGAGTACATTTCTGTGGGATTTCTTACCTTCCAGGCTACTTCCACCCAGAAGCTCTGTAAAATTTGCTTTATGGCAACCTTTTGGTGGCTCATCATTAATGCTTCTTACCAGCACACAGTTCACAAAATTCAAAGAAGGAAAGCATTAACTCTTTGAAGAAAACAAGGTGAAATTTACGGTAAATCTCATGAACAAATAAAGATATCCTCCAATAAACAGGTGTCACCCCAGATACATGTATAACCTCAGTCTCTTTCAGATATATACCATCTTGAAGAGTTTCCCAGCAGGTGGCTCTTCCTGTAGTTTTGCACAGATTCCAGCAGGTCAGGGAGTGCCTAACTCAAATAGAAACAGGAACCACTAACCCCACATAACAATTGCCCCTGCCACATACTGACTTAGAGCACCACATATTCTCATTATTTAGGTTCTAGTGTATTTTAAAAAATTTTGTTAATCATTTTTATTGTGATTAATTTTTTAGATATTTCCCCAGTGACATTTTAATCTAATTCAGCTGCTTGGGATGTGTTTGACACCTTTGCTTTAGGGGACCCATGACCTTTGCCAAGGACAATTCTTCTCCTTCATGGGTAACCATACTAACACCTCTAAGAGGAATATTCCAGCTAGGTGGTGAAGTAGATAGAGCACCAGGCCTGGAGTTATGAACACTTGAGTTCAAATCTGGTCTCAGATACATCTATAGACATTTATTGAGCACCAACTGTGTGCCAGGCACTTCCTAGCTATGTGAACTTGGACAAGTCACTTAATTTATGTTTGCTGCAGGTTCCTCATTTATAAAATAGGAATAATACAGGGTGTCCCGAAAGTCTGGACACAAGAAATCTCATTAACTAGGCATATTTTCAAGAAATGAGAGGAATGAAATTTTCAACAACGTTTTATTTAATTAGCATAAATTTTCGCTGTGACAGTTTCATATGGAATAAAAGCTTTCATTAGCTATTGGGAACTATTTTCCATATTAATAAGATTAACTTAATTTAGCTAATTAATAATATTCTCTATGTCTTCCTATGAAATCTCGTTTATGCTAATTAAATAAAATGTTGAAAATTTCATTCCTTTCATTTCTTGAAAATATGCCTAGTTAATGAGATTTCCTATGTGTCCAGACTTTAGGGACATCCTGTATCACACCTACCTTCCAAAGTTGTTATGAGAATCAAATGAGATGATAATTGTAAATCACTTAGCACAGTGCCTGACACAGAGTTGTTATAAAATTGTTATTATATTATAAAATATATTATACATTTATCATACATTAAATGCTATTTGTACTTATAAACTTATGAATAATATTAATATAATATTAATACAATATTTTAAATATAATCTATTAAAATATGTTATAAAATGGGGATAATAATCATACCTAACTCCCAGGGTTGTTATGAGGCTCAAATGAGATGATAATTGTACAGCATTTACCAAAATGCCTGGACATAGTGAGTACTACGGAGCTGTTGGTCTTTGTCTAGACAAGAGACACAATTCCCCCTACACCATCACTTCACCATACGGCCAGAAAAGCCTTCTCACTTCTGGTCTTTCTTCTCTGCATTACAGTCCTTGCTGGTCATTATCCTCACAGAAGTTGCCCCTGGGAACCAGGGCATGCCACTTCTCTTATATACAAGAAGACCCTACCCATTTATACTAGGTTCAGACAGCATCTGACAATACCATTCATTGGGAAAGAAAAGGGAAAAAAAGGATGTATTTTCTAAAATTATGACACTGGCTTGCATACTGTAATCATCTAGGAAAAAGGAAGAAGAAAAGAACATTAAACAAAATCTTCTTTTCTCTTCCTGGGAAATGAAATCCAAGACCACACCAGCTTCTCCTTCCATGGTGAAAACTGAGACTGATGCTTGAAAGTCTGTTTTCTGGAAGTAGCCCATGTGAGCTGAGCACATTTGGAGTAGCAGATTGTGCTCTCTGGCTATGGAGAGTCTAACTTAATTTTGCCTCTGGGGAGGCTCAGCCTGGGTATTAGAGAGCAGGTCTGGTAGATGGTAGGACCCAGGCTTCACACACTGAATAAATCTGTCTTTGCTTATTCCTGCCTAGCTTTGTTGCTAATACCTTGGCAAGTGTTGCCTGGGATATTAACAATACCTCTCTGGCCTAGTTGTTTTTCCCCCCAGAAACAGAAATCTGTGTGTGCCTTTACCCTACAAAATTACTTTTTGATCCATTCTCCAAAAGAATAAGAATAGCTCAAATAATAGTGGTGGTTCTCCGGAGTTCTGCTCCCAGATAACAATAATTCACAGGGTTGTTTTTTTTTTTCCCCTTTCTCTTGAGGTCTTTACAAACTCTGTTACAAACACAGAACATGCATTTTATGGAACTATGTTTTTGGTTTTTTTGGCCTTGTTTCTACAGCAATTCATTGCTCAAAGAACCTTTTATAACACTAGCTCCTTTAATGAAAATAATATTCTGTATTTATGTGCAGCTTGTGGCCTCAGGAGCTGAAATCATTTCATGGACAGTATCTAATTTGCTCTCACACTATCTTAGTGAGATAGGAAAAGAGTTAGATGTTCTAGGATTATTTCTCACCAAGGAAGGATCATAGAAACTGGCCCTGGGGAAATTAAGAGATCTGTGCATGAGCTATATGGAAGGATTTTCTGCCTAGAATGAGTTACTTGGGGATATGATGAGATGGCTGCCTTGGAAAGTCTTTAATGAAATAGAAAACAATTTATCTCAGCTGCTAGAGGAGTGGTCTCGCCTGCAGACAAGGGGATGGAGTAGGTGATCTCACTGAGAGGTCCTTATGAGCCCTGAGATTCTCTTTTATTTTTTCTTCTTTGTAAAACAGAGAATGGAGTTGCAATAAAGTTCTGTGACTTCCTCAACATCAAAATGCCAGTCTGTGAAAGAGATTGAAACTAACATCCTCATATCAGTATTTCAAGATTAGTTCTGAAATTTTTAGATTATACTACTTCTTTTTTTTTTTTGGATGGTGATTGGGGTTAAACGACTTGCCCAAGGTCACACGGCTAGGGTTTTTTTTGGGTGTGTGTGTTAAGTGTCTGAGCTCAAATTTGAACTCAGGTCCTCCTGACTCCAGGGCCAGAGCTCTATTCACTGCACCACCTAGACGCCCCAATCATACTACTTCTTTAGATTATTTGGTGGAAGGGTGTATGTTTCCTCTCCTCTCCTCTTTTCTCCTCTCCTTGGCTCTCCTTTCCTCTCCTTTCCCATCCTCTCCTTTCCACATTTGTGATTTCACTTCAGCAACCCTCTCCATGGGTGCATAATGTATTTGTAACATTTAATTTTAGAGAATTAACTATGGGGGAATGGAAGGTCTCGAGACTTGTCCATAGTCATAGTATATTTCAAAGGCAAGATTCGAACCCAGGTTTTTTTTTATAACACCAAAGCTAGCTGTCCACTCACCATGGTGTTATCTCACTTATGAGAGGCAGCTTGTTGCAATAGACAGAACACTGGACTTGGTGACAGGTAAATTTGAGTTTTAATTCTGTCTCAGATCCTTACTAGCTATAGAACCCTAGGTAAGGTATCAAACCTCTCTTAGCCAGTTTCCCAATCTATAAAATGAGGATGATAACAATATCTACCTCAAAGAGTTTTTATAAGGATGAAATAAGATAATAAACATTTTGCAAACTTTAAAGGGCACATACATTAGCTATTATAATGTAAATGCGTGTGTATCCATCTAAAATCTCCCATAAGTTCATACTGGTATAATTATACTTCATAATAAATATATTCAACAACAATATGCCAAACATTTATTAAAAACCTTCTGTGTGCAGATCATTGTACTAGGTCCTGCAGGGCATATAAAGTTTAGATAAGAGACAGTCTCTACCCTCATGGAATACACAGTCTAGTAGGCAACTCTAACTCAGCCTACCCAAAACAGAACTCATCATCTTTTCCTTCAAACCACCCTTCTTCCTAACTTTCTTATTTCTGTTGGGAGCACCACCATCCTTCTAGTCACCCAGGTTTCCAATCTTGGCGTCATTCCTGAGCCCCTCTTTCCACATATCTAATCAGAATGCCAAGTCTCAAGGTTTCTGTCTCAATAACACTTATTTGATTTGCCCCTTTCTGTCTGCTCCCATGGCCACCACCCAAGTTAAGACCCTAATCACATCTCTCCTGGCCTATTGCCACAGCCTTCTAATTGTTTTCTCTGAATCAAGTCTCCCTTTCCAGTCTACCCTCCACATAACTGTCACAGTGATATTCCTAAAGTACAGGCTTAACCACATCACCCCCTGCTCCTGATGCTTCAATAACTTCCTATTGTCTCCAAGGTCAAATACAAACTCCTCTGTTTGGCATTTAAAGCTCTTCACCACCTGGTGCTAAATGTCTTCTCCAGCCTTACCATACCTCCTTCCCCTTCACAAAATCTATGATCTACTAACTATCCTTCTTACTGTTCCTCACACATGACAATCTGTCTCCTACATCCATATCATTGCCCGTGCCTGGAGTGAACTCTGTCCTTAGCTCTGCCTCTTAGAAGCTCTAGCTTCCTTCAGAGCTCCTCTTAGCTCAGGTGTTGTCTTCTACATGACGCTTCCTCTGATTTCTTGTCCTCCCCTCCCAGCTGCTAATGCCTATCCCTGAAATAACCTATAGAAATATAATATAATAAATGCAGTACAATATCGTATCATATAATAATAAATATAGTATAGTGTAATATAGCATGATGTGGCATGACATCATGTAATGTAATATAAGATACACATACATATTTTGTGATTACTTTATATGTCTACATGTTGTATGGAAGCTCCTTGAGGACAAAGATTATTTCACTTTTGTCTTTGTTATTGTATTGTTAGTGCTTAGCCTCATACCTGGCATAGAGAAAGTACTTAATAAATGCTTATTGGTCGATGGTAGTAAAAGGAATATGACACATGCACAGATAGCTATTAATAAAGCATAACCCATGATAAACAGATGAAAGCAAAACAAACAAGAAGCGTTAAGAAGTAAAGAGAAAGGAGGCCAGGAAAAGCTTCCTGGGGCTTTGAAGCATGATGGAAACTCAATAGGTAGTGAAGAAGGGGTAGGGGTAGGAGTAGAGAAGTGAGAGGTAATGGAGAAGATATTCCAAACATAGGAAACAGTGTGAGAAAAGGCATCAAGATGATTAAGTATGGGACATATATTGTGGATGGTGAGTAGTCCATTTGGGTTCAGTAGATAGGAATTATATGAGATAAAGCTGAAGTGGTAGAGTGAGATCAAATTGTAATTCTTTCTTTTCTTTCTTTCTTTTTTTTTTTTTGCTTTTTGGAGGGGGGAAAGCAGGGTAATTGGGGTTAAGTGACTTGCCCAAGTAAGTGTTGCCCTAGTAAGTGTTAAGTGTCTGAGGCCAAATTTGTGCTCAGGTCCTCTTGACTCCAGGATTGGTGCTCTATTTGCTGTACTATCTAGTCGCCCCTCAAATTATATTTCTAAAAAGTTCAACCATTTTCCTAAACACACTGGAAATGGTTGTGATGAAAAGAAACCCTGTAGTGAATTCATTTTGTAATAATAAATAAAAATAGCAAAAAAGCTCAAACCTAATTTCCAACCCCAGTCTTAAACTATTTTAGAATTTTTTATTTTTTCCATAATCTAATTTTTTCTTAAATCTTAGTACTTCTTTCCTGTACAGAATTCTCGAAATGGCCAGAATCTATCCCTCTATTCCTTACATGCTTTCCATCAGGCCTTGCCTACTCCATCATTTCTTTTCCCCCATCTCTCTTAGAGTGCACTAAGGCTGAGCATCTTGTGTGCTTAGGTTGTCTGATGTGACCTTAGAGATTCACTCAAGAGTCCAAAAGTGAGTGGTGATTCCATCAGTATGCTGCTCTCCCTATCCAGATGAGTGTATGCAGAACTGGAGTTTTCATTACTCTTACACAGATTCTCATAAACATTTCTTTATAGCATGAGCTCAGTACTAATGGGGAGGGGGTGGAGCGAAGGATGATCTGGTTAAAGCACGCAAATGATGTTATATAAATGACTTCATAGGGCTTAGGATTCTGGGCTGCTTAATGTCACTTTGGAATAATCATGCCTTTCCCTATACTTGATGTAATAAAGTGGGAGCTGGCCCTAAGGCTCCACTCCTTCTGTTTCTATGTTGTATTTTCTGGTCTAGTGTCAGTCACGTTTCAAAATAGAGATAATAAAACCTGCAGCCCCAGTAGACTGAAGAACAGTTTATCAGGCAACAGAGGCCAGCAAAAAGAAGCTTAGGAACACTAGAAAGGAACAGATCAACTTCAAGAGAGAAGACTGTAGGACTGGGAGGCCAGAAAGTAGAACATGAGTGCTTTTCCCACGCTGCCATGCATCCCCTTTTCCCTGATATAAATTGTTCATTTTCATGCTGTTCTTCAGATCAACAGCTCATCGGTATCTAGCAGAGGGGGAAACAGATCATGGATGAAAAGTAGCTAACTCTAGTTTGTCATCTGACAGATTCTAAAATAACCTATTTATTTTTTCTAACCAAGCTACTGGAGCACCTCATGTGCAGTCTACATCCTCTAAATTCACTGCTCTGATTCAGAGCCCTTGTCACAGCCTAATTAGGTCTCTGACTCCAAGCAAAAGAACAGATATGTGCGAGGAGAAGGAGATGGGTGCACGTGGTCTTTACAGGGGAGAGTTAGTAGATCAGTCTAGCTGGAGCAGAGGGTTCACCTTGCAGAGTCATCTGAGATAAGTTGTGCTTTACCAATACTTTTATCAGTTAAGCTCCATGAGCATGCTAAGGCAGTAATATGCAAGTATATTTAATATGTTATGGCAGCTGTAACTTTAGTTTGTGTTTGATTTTGTCTTTGTATTTGCTCCTCCTGTCAATGCTAGTCACAATGCCCCATGCCTGGAATTTGCTCCCTCCTCACCTTGACCTCCTGGTATCCTGGGCTTCCTTTAAGACTTAGCTTAAGCACTATCTCCTACTTGAAGCCGTCCTTGATCTGCCTATGTCCCAGTGCCTTCTCTCCTAATTCTACCCTGTCCTTAATGTGTCTATATTTTTATACCTATTTATACATGTTTTGTCTCTTCTGATGTAAGAAAGTCTCAGATTGTTCTACCTGGCCCCCGGGACAGAACTAAGAACAATGAGTGGAAATTGCAGAGAAGAAAATTTAGGTCTGATGTCAGGAAATGACTCCTTAAACTTGGAGTTGCCTCAAGAGGTTATAGGAACATAGATTAAAAAATAAAAACATTCATTAAGAGCCTACTGTGTACCAGATACAGTGAGGGCACAGTTCCTCAAGGGCAGAGACTGTTTCATTTCTGTCTTTTCATCCTCAGCACCTAGCATAGATCTCAGTACACCGCAGGCACTTAATAAATGTATATTGTTTGCTTTATTGAAAGAGAACTGGACTTGGAACAAGGACCTGGGTTCAAATCTCAGCTCTTGTCACTTACTGCCTGTGTATCCTGTGTATCCTTAAACAGTCTTTCTCAGTTTCCTCAACTGTAAAGTAAGATAAGAATAGCATGCACTTCCCAGGGATTGTTGTGAGGATTAAATGAGATGTAGTTGGCACAATGCCTGGTACATAGTAGGTTCTTACTAAATGCTTTAAAAAAAAAACCTATGCTCCTATAATGTCTTGAGGTGCCTTTAAGTTTTAAGGAGATATTTTCTGACATCAAACCTAAATTTTCCTCTCTGCAATATCCATTCATTGTCCTTAGTTCTGCCCCTTGGGACCAGGTAGAACAATTTAAGGCTTTCTTCTACATGATAATCTTCATAAGCTTGCATACAGTTAGCATCACCTTCCTGTGCCTCCTTCTCTCCAGGCTCACATAGGCATAGCATCTTTTAAATGGCTGTGTTTATTTTCTATATGTGTTGGTCCTGCAGGACAGGAACCATAAACAAGATAGCATGATTATGAGTGTGGCATTTCTTGCCTTTACAATGAATTAGAAATGTAGTTGTGAGACTTTTAGTTGCTTAAATTATATCATGTAAGTAGCAGTTTGTGGAAGAGGACCAGTCTGATCCTAATCACCGTGATTCACCAAACTAGCACAGGACCTCTTCCCTGGTGAGTCATGGCTACAATTTTTCCTATAGTTAAATGTTTCTATTCCTCTGATCAATATGAATTGGAGGAAGAGAAAGAGTGACCATTATTAGAGATATTTTTGCTTCTGTAAAAATAAGAACATATTTTGGTTGGGCTTTGAAGTTTGGAAAGTAGGTACTTGCCACAATGATCTGTGTTGTATGCACTCATCATACATATGTCCCATCTACTTTCCTTAGCCTTTCTCTTGTCAGTGCTCTGGAAGGCAAGAGGACTTGATGGCTCTTGGCAGTTTTCCCATTAATTCAAAGTCTGAATTTCTCCCCTACCCAGACACTGGCAGGTTATTCATGAACCCTGCACCTATCAAGGATCTCTTTTTTTCCCTTTTTTCTTGTTTTGGCCTTCTCTTTGAACTTGGGTGCTTGGGATCATTTTCAGGTCAGGTTTACTTTTATCCTTGTGTCCCTTCACTGATTCAGCCCTTTCATTATGGGCTTTTGATTTTTAGAAGGAGGGAGGCTTACTGCAAACAAGGTGAAGCTTTAGTTCTCTAAAAATGATTGGTGACTGGAAGCTGGGGTCTTGGTCTTCTTTCTTTCACTGCACTGGGGGTGATATCTCAGGATTTCTGGATTGCCCCTTCAAGGTACATGAGGATGAAACAGACCAGATCTGCTATGGAGCCTCTCTACCCTGACATGTAAAATATTGCCATGGCAGTTTCCTGAGGAAGTGACTTTGATTTGCCCTTGAAAAAAGTCCTTTAGTGAGTTCCAGACCCCTTTATGTAAGTCACTGTGCTTGGAGGATGATAAATACTTTGCAGAGGTTTTCCTAGGCACTTGCCATACCTAATTCATTTCTGTCCACCCCTGGAGGTCCTGAATCAAAGCTTCATGGAGAAAAAGAATCCAACGGTGGTGCCCCATGATTATTCTTTCATTTAAGGTATACTCTACTTTATATTGAGTAAGGGCTAATAAGACTATCTCTAGCTGGGAGCATCAAGGGTTGTCCCAAGGTTTGGGTGTTCAAAAAGTAACCCTGCTTTATCATAGAAACTCCTTATGGAAGGAGCTGTAGGCATTCTAGGAGACTTTTAATTCCAAATTTGGCAATGGCAGGTCTTCATTACCCATTTTGGCCTAACTGTAAACCATAGCAAAAGTAACTACCTGTTGACTTTGTCTTTCTCTTCCCATCTACAGACCCTCTGTTGGTTATATTTTTACTTTACCTTCCACACCCTTTTGATATTTCCTCACATTTAAATGTGCTCTTGGCCCATTCTATATGGTTTCAGCATATTTACTCATCAATGCAGGGAATGAACAATTCTCCCCCATTGAAATTCTTCTCTTCCTTCAAGGTTCTTATCAGGTATCTATCCTCTGTGAAAGCTTTCCTGATCCTACCATTTGTAAATGATCAAGTCAAATGGTCTACTTGTCATCTCTCCTTTTCAATCTTACATGTATCTCCACAATGTCCTTCTCCACACTCCCTTTTTCTTTCTTTTAACAAGTGACAGCAGTGTGGGGTATTAGAATGAGAGCCTAGAGCTAAGAGATACCTGGGCTCAGACTCCAACGTTTGCTAGCTGTGAGATTCTGAGCAAGTCCATTAACCTCTCAGACTATTTTTGTTCCTTTCTATAAAAGGGGGATAATAATGTCTATAGTAATTGCCTCACAGCATTGTTTTTTTTTGTTTTTTTTGTACTGAACAAAGAGCAAATTCAAAAGTATTCAGTATCTATGTGGTTCTGATCGCAGGGATGGAATAGAATCTCAGTTATAGTTGCCAGCCCAATCTGAAGCCTGTGGATGAATAATAGGGCAGGAAAGCCAGACCAAAGGGATCCTGTAGTTGTCCTTCTGACCTTGTGGAGCTTTCCAATTGGCTGATAGTGCCTGATTCCAGCAAAAGTCCCCTTGAACTAGAACCAAGAGAAAAGTCATAGGTATATTGCTCAGCTCTAAACCCAAGTTAAGAATACAAGGAGGACAGTGATCAGATTTTGTCCCATGTGAGACTACTTTGGGAACACTGAAAACTGCAGGTTCCTAAACTGAGCTATCCTTGAGATCTTGGAGTAGCACAATATTTATTACCTCAAGAAATCACCAGCAGGATCTGAGGACCCAAGCTCAGCCCAGCCATCCCTTTCAGAAGTTGACAGAGTCCAACCCTAACATAAAGCCTGAAGTCAGGAAGTAGGTTATAAAAATGAGCAAACAAAAAAAGAATCATACCATAAAAAGCTTACTAGCTTTTTTTTTTTTTTAATAGTGACAGGGATATCCAAGACATGAATCAAAAGAAGAGAATGCTCCAAAACATCTTGTGTGTGAGCTTTGTTAAATTCCAAATCAGCAAAGTGCTGATTAGCCACATGTTAATTTCAGGAAACTGTAGGCTCTTCAATTGGTGAACATTTGGAAATATGTATAGGAAAGGCTTGTGTAGTCTTTAATAAGGGTTTCTGACTCCATGAGAAGGGAGTCCAACTGGCAATGATGTAGAATGAGGTAATCCTGAAGCTCTGATCCAGGGATCTTCCGGAACTACTGAATTGTTCTAGAATTTGAGTAAGAGTTTTTCTATAATATGTTATCACCACAAGCTTAGGGGAGAATTTGGTAGCTTTGCCCAACTGTTCCTGATGCATGGAATTCACTCACTCCTCCTCTCTGCCTTTTGGCTTCCCTAATTTCCTTCAAGTCTCAACTGAAATCCCACCTTCTACAAAAAGCCTTTCCCAGACCCCTTAACACCAATGCCTTTCTTCTGTTGATTATCTTCAATTCATCCTGGCTATATATTATTTGTACATATCTGTTTGCATGTTATCTTCTTCACTAGAATGGGAGCTCTTTGAAGGCAAAGACTGTTTTTACCTTTCTTCATATTCCCAGCACACAAGTTCCTAGCAATAGTAGGTGTTTACTAAATGCTATTGACTGACTGACTGACTGACTGACTGGATTCCTTGATGTTGTTGTTTGTCCTTTGTTTTCAAAGAGAATCAGTGACATCACTGGTGATGCCTTGACTCATGAATGAATTGGATTTAAGTGAGGCAGAGGTTCACAAAGTTGTTAACATCGTTCTCTCTCCAGAGTCGTTAAAATCCAGTGGCAAGACAAAAGTCAGGATGACTAGTGATGGCCCTGTAGCAGTAGACGACCTTGGCATCTTTGATGTTTGACCAAGCTCTAAGCATCCCACAATATCTGCCTCAGCCACCTTCATGGCCGTTGGAACAAATTGTTATCTGCCCATTCCACTGGCAGAAGTCTTCACAGGTTAGTTGTAGACACCCCACTCCTCCAACTTTCTGATGGGCTCGAAGCCAGTTGGTTGCCCTTAGCCTAGTTTAGTCTGTCTGCAGAGAAGGTTTTACTGGGGTGTAGCTGCCATATATGCTACAGCTTCTTGGAGGCATAGGTGAGATTTGGATGAAGGTAGATGCTAAAGGTGGATGAGTACCCTGAAAAGGGCTGGGCAAGCCCTCACACTAGAGTGCTAGTTCTCCCTGAACACCCCAAAGACCCATTCCTTCATGTACATGTATGTGGGTTTGTGTGGGGACGGGGGGGAGGGGAGAGATATAGGGAATGTAGATACTTATCATATTTGACAAAAATTTAAATATGTCTCCATCTTAACCTGGTCACTTTATTCTGCTCCATACAGTCCAGGCTGTGAAGGATCTCCCACTTCTAATGAAAATTTGTTTTGTACACATGGGATGGCATCAAAGCAGGTGGAAGTTTATCTTGTTTAAACAAAAGCCCTTTGTTTCTTCCTAGGTTAGGCCATGGGGTAAAAAGGAGCAGTGTCTGAGATAATAGCTGTCTGAGAGATCATTCCACCATCCTGTTAGTGACCTCCTCTCTGACCCTAAACCTCTAGAGAGATAAAGCTGGAACTATGTCTTCAATACCTGTGATCTAATTCTAGGGGAGAATCGGGACCTAAAGGAAAGATCCAACCGAAGGTGTGTTTCTTCCTTTCTTTCCATTCAGACAAAGCTGCTGCATCCCCATAAGGATACAGACTGGGCCTGTGATTTCATTAGTATCATTCTGATAAAGAATCATTCTACCAATGTTCGTCAACACCAACTGAAAGCTTTAGAGAGTGGCCTAGAGCAATGAGAAGTTAATTGTCTTGTCTGGGTCACAGCCAGCATGCATTAGAGAGGAAAGACATGAATCTAGATCAGTGATTCTCAACCTTCCTAATGCCATGACCCTTTAATACTCGTATGTTGGCGTATCTGCATGTGGGCAGACTCACCTGGAGACCGATAGAGGAGCGGTGTCTCGGTTCCTAAGACCATAGGAAATATGTGTTTCCAATGGTCTCAGGCGACCCCTGTGAAAGAGTCATTCGACCCCCAAAGGGGTCGCAACCCACAGATTGAGAACCGCTGATGTAGATGGAACTGGCTTGGAGGCTGACTCTTCAGTCCCTATACCACGCTGCCCCTCTGTAAGCCCATGCCCCAGTACCATATTACAACCTGTTTCAGAGGGTTCCAATGGAGACTGTGGTCAGAAGGGGACTATAAACAGCAACAGACTTCAGTCTTTAAGTCCTTAAGAACAGACACTATATTTTATAATCCTTCTATGTCTCCTAATACCACCTATGAAAAGGCAAGAACACTTGATAAATACTTATTGATTGATATGGTGATTCATGAATGGGACTGGAATCTGGGAATCCTAGTTTTTTCACATTTATGGCATACAAGACCCCCACTTTTATTTTCTTATTTCCTGTCATATCCTACCCATTGCATATAGCCACTTGTTAGGAGAGAGATACTTGGCAAAGATGGTTTATAATGGGATTTTAGGTACCTCCAAGTAGCACTGCTCATAACGTTATATTTTTGGATTTAGCTAATTAATTCACAGGTAATAATACTTGAAGGCCTGCAATGTGCCCAACTGTGTTGGGTACTATAGGACAGTGGTTCTCAACCTTCCTAATGCCATGACCCTTTCATACAGTTCCTCATGTTGTGGTGACCCCCAACCATAAAATTATTTTTGTTGCTACTTTATAACTGTAATTTTGCTACTTTTTTGAATCTATCTGATATTCAGGATGCATTTTCATTGTTATAAATTGAACATAACCCACAGGTTGAGAACCGCTGTCTTAGAGCATGTGTAGAAGAGTGAGGTGTAAGACTGGAATTACAGGAAGGAGCCAAGTTATGAAGCATTTCAAATGACGAGGAGAGCAGCTGGGGCTCACTGAAGTGGGGAAGAATGTGACACAATCAGATACAATGCTTTTAAAAAATCAACTTGTCAATGTATAAAGGAAGGAGTGGAATGGAAAGAGACTTGAGTCAAAGAGACAACGGAGGCTATTGTGGTAGTACAAGAGAGAGGTGCCAAAGACTGAACTAGGGTTATGGCTGTGTGAGTGGAGAGAAGGGGATCTACCCAAGAGATGTTGTTAAGGTAGAAATGACCAACTTTGGTAATGGGTTAGACATGTGGGATGAGTGAAAGTTAGTAGTTGAGGCTGAAATGGAGGTCACTGGCCTCTGTGACTGGGAGGGTGGTGGTGCTCTCTGCATCACCAAGAGGCAGTGGGGAGTACATGATGAATGAGCTACAAGCTCATTAACTGTAGAGAGACTAGGGTTGGAGATATTGGTATGGGAATCATCTGCAAGGAGATGATAATTGAACTCATAAGAGCTGATGAGATCACTGAGTGAGATAATATAGATTGAAAAGAAAAAGGGAGCCCAGGAAAGAACCTTAGGGAATACCCAAGGTTAATAGGTGCAACATAGTTGAAGAATTGGCAAAGGTGACTGATAAGAAGATCATTTAAAACAATAATGATGACAATTCACACCTGCTGGTAGGAAAGGTGATCAACCAGCTGAATCCTCATTTTTTTTATAGTGACTACAAATTCTCTCAGGACATGGATCTCAGGCTCTAAAAGTGAATTTATATTGTCTGTGGTGTTAAGATTTCCTAGGACTAGAGCAGTGTCTGACTTTGCATATAGTAGGCAAGCAGGGAACACATGTTGGTAGCACTAATACAATCTTGGTACTAATGGGATTTACCAGATAGGACAGGGTTGGTATCTGTCAGATTAGGATGTCTGGTAATCCTGGAGAAGGCAGAAGGAAAAAGGATCAAGGGTTCATTTATTGGGATTAGTTATAGTAAGGAAAGGAGATATCTAGTCAAAAGAGACAAAACAAAATTAGTAGATAGAGTACTGGATTTGGCATCAGAAAGACTTGGGTCCTCTTGTCTCTCTCCTTTCTGTTGTCACTGCCATCATGGACACCGGCTGTGTGAAGCCCATCAAGCTGGCTTGGGTCACCAAGGTACTGGGCAGGACCGGTTCTCAGGGCCAGTGCACCTAGGTGTGTGTGGAGTTCGTGGACAACACGAGCCGGTCCATCATCTGAAACGTGAAGGGCCCCATGTGGGAGGGGGATGGGCTCACCCTAATGGAGTCCAAACATGAGGCCTGGAGGCTGCAGTGAGACTGACCGGTGGAGGCCACTGCACTGCCGGTCATGGAAGGACTGCTAAGGGATATGTAAAATAAAGAGTTTTGTCTAAAAGAAAAAAAGATTTGGGTTCATGTTCTTCTGATGTTTATTGCTGTGAGACACCTAACAGAACTCAGCCTCAGTTTCCTTACATGTAAAATTGGGATAATGATAACTGTAGCATCTATCTCTTAGAAATTTGGGAAGATTTGTAGAAACTGATACAGAATGAGGTGAATAGAACCTGGAGAACAATCTATGCAATCTATATATAACAGCAATGTTATAAAGACAAATTACTTTGAAAGATTCAAGAATTCTGATCAACAGAATAATCAACCCTAATTTCTGAGGTCTCATGATAAAACCTATCACACACTTCCTGATAGAGAGGCAGTTGATTCAGAGTTTAGAATAAGATGTGTATGTGTATTTGGAAATGGCAAATACAGAAATTTGTTTTGCTTAATTCTAGATGTTTATAATAGGAGTCCTGTTTTTCTGGCTTTTTTTCAATGGATGGGTGGGAGGGAGATAAAGTGAATTTTTTGGAAAATAAAATAAAATTGATGTAAAAAAATATTTACCTCCCAGGTTGTTGTGAAGCTCAGATGAATGAATAGATGAAGGAAAGAGAAAGCATTTATTAAGTACTGTTTTAAGCACTGGGAAACAAATACAAAATCCAAAGAATTCCCCTTCTAAAAGCATTTATATTTTAGTGGGGGTAGACAACATAACTAGGACAATGGTGTGGTCAGGGCGTTGTATAGTAGTTTGGAAACTTATCCAAATGGCAAGAGAACCATAGGAAAATAGAACAATACATCCTTTCCAGTAGGAATGGTAGTGCTAATTTGATTATGTTTCCAGAACTGGAAAGTGGTGAGGCTAGTAGGGGAAGGAATTTTGGAAACCTTAAAGCTCCAACCTAATGCTGGTCATTATTGTTTTTCTAGATTTCTTTTTATTTTTATTTTGCTTTTTGGAGGGGGGAATGCAGGGCAATTGGGGTTAAGTGACTTGCCCAAGGTCACATGGCTAGTTTTGTGTTAAGTGTCTGAGATTGCATTTGAACTCAGGTCCTCCTGACTCCAGGGCTGGTGCTCTATTCACTGCGCCACCTAGCCGCCCCCCATTAGTGTTTTCCTATGACTAGAGGTTAGTGAAGGAAGAGGTGGTGAATGATGCTGAAAAGTTTTGAGGAATATACATTGGGGGGCAACGAACAGAGGAAGCTCATGTTAGCCTTCTCTAGGAAGTAAGAGGTTAAGTCATCCGCTGTAGTGGGGAAAGAGGTGGAGTTTGGGGGAAAGGATAGAATAGGAGGCTTAGAAAAGATGCTATAGAGAATGAGATGAGGAGAATATTGTAGAGCAGAATCATTACTGAGAAATAGTAAAGGGCCAGTAGAAGGCAAGTAACCTAATTTTGCAGTGTGTAAAATCAGCTCAATTTTAATCTGCATTATTTACATTTTCCATCACTTTCTTTAGTCTAGACAATCAACAAAATGATAAATCAAGCCCTGATTTTTAGTATTTATGGGTTTCCAACGTGTCAGTGCTTCAACTGAAAACTTAATAACCAGTTCTTTCTCTGACTCTAGCTGGCTCTAGCACACCCTGGATTATAAATTAGTATCTGAAACAGTCAAATTCTGTGAATAGGTCAATGTCCATCAGTTACCAGCTAATTAAAAAATTGTACTTGTGTTTACATTTCTGGTTTCAACTTAATAATTCATAATTTAAAAAAACCTTTTGACTTTTAACTTCATGTAGGAATAATACTTCAAAATGCTATTTATTAAATTCAATAAAGTAATAAATTATTTTTCTCTTTATTTTTTCATTCAAAAAGCTAATTTTAAAAAGTCTTCCTTATGTGTGTTAGAAGGCACTAAATAAGGACAGTTAAATAAACAGAAATGCCATCTCGGGTTCAGTTGTTGATATGTGTACTAATCACAGATATTTGCCAGGACACATATAAATAAAATAAGAGAAATCCCTAAGTGATCAATAGCCTTTTCATTTTCATGTGTACTTGTGAACTAATTCACCACCGTCTTGCTTACTTCTCTTTGGTGGCTGAGAAGAAAGCTACTTCTCATTAAACCAAGGAAGAGGTTGGGAGTAATTTTGTTGTCTTCACTGAAGGGTTGCAGATCCACTGATTGAAAAAGTCCAGGGAATCTCATTTTCTCTTTGCAGAAATGTAGATAATTTCATTTTCTTGGGTGGTCTAGGAGAGGAACACATATCTGTGGAAAGCTTCCTTTTATAAAAGTGTCCAAGGTCTTGGACTAAGGAATTGGAACAACAGCATTTTCTATTCCAGGATTGGCCATTGATTCATTTAGTAACCTTGGCCTGTGCTCACTTGCCTGAGCTATTTTATCTGGGCCTCACTTACCTCATCTTAATAAAACAATGTCTATCAAACCCTTGCAGCAATCCATTAATTCCTTAAGTGCAGCTGTCACAAAGTGATGGTCATACTTCCACCTCCACCATTAGGAGATGGTTTAGCGGCCTCCTGAGGAGGTTCTCGGTATAAGTTGGTTATAATTTTTTCCTGGAATTCACCCTTCTTAATTTCTATTTCTGTCTCCTGTTTTGCTTACCAGCCATAGCCAAAGGTGGGGTAGAACTGTGACCTTTCAATAATAAAGAATATCTTCTTATTTAATAGAAATAAGATCTAAGGGGTCAGTCCTTTTCTTTGCAATTATGCCCACCACATGACTTCTGGGACCTCATTTTCTCAGTGCAGTCAACTGACTTTTCAGAATGATGGCAATATATGAAAGGATTGTCTGAGGATGCCTCTTCCCTGGAAACTCTCACTAGCTATTAGACACAGGAGGGTAGTGGGGCATGGAGGTACAAGGACAGAGGGTAGAGATGGGAGGAAGACTCAGGACCACATTTTCAGACACAAGCCTGCCCATGCTATTCTGGGGCAAGTTCTCATCAGCCTCAGAACATGAGAGTGGCTAACCCTAATAAGCTCACTGGCTAGCACTAGCTGACTGTTTCTCTTCTGCCACTCACACATAAATCAGAAGAAACTGATGGAGGAGGCATCCTCTCCCAGAGACATTAGAAAATCATTGGACGAGTACCTAAATCATTGACACAGACAGAAATATATAACACAAGGACCTCTGGTTTGTGTTAAATGTTGGACACTGAAAGTAACCCATGTTTCAGTCTGCTAAGTCCAGAAATTTACATCTTTGTTCTGTATTCACATAGAGAGTCTGTGACAACTTCCTCACTGAAGGTAGGAAAGGGCTAGTGAGGATCCTCATCACTGGGAACTCCTTTGTGCTGGCTTATGTCATATGCTTCAGGGTGGGAGTGGTGGGTTATGGGCACAATATGACCACAGATGTCAAGTTTAGGAACTTGTTTATAACCTTCTATAGTTTTATACCAAAGCCTTGGGGTTGCTTTGTTGTAGAGTAGCAGTCAGCCTATATCTGGAAAACTCTGAACAGTAAGCAGATAGGAGTATTTGTGGTTGAAACATCCTGTTCTAATACAAAGCATAACCTATCTAATGTCATTAATTGGTTCAATGAAATACGATTTTCAACAAAGTAGGGCAGTCACTCCATTGGAGCTCTTTAATAAAAAGGGTTACGGGGGGAAATTGGTCATTAATGAAAATATTAAACATCCTCAAAAGAACTCACAATAGCACTCCTTGCCCTCCTTTCCAAGATGACACTGACCCACAGGCATCTTTGCCCTTTGAGACTGACCATCCAACAAGAGACTCAGAAACAATGCAAGATCCTAAAAAAGCAGAGTCAGACCTTAGAACATCACACACTCCTTTTGCTGACTTTTAAGAGAATATATTTGGGATCACAGTGTGCTGAAAAGTTCATTCGTTCACCTAAATTTAATCCATATGTTTATGGGATGAATATCTGCCTTAGTTTCTGATATATGACCATGGTGGCAGACTGGGTTCCTGTTGTTCTTCCTCTCCTGTAAGACCTTATTCTGTCTCTGGTTCCATATTGCTCCAGGATTTTCCCAGTTTCCTGATCTTGTTATAAATTAACCTTGTCCCTTCCTCCTCTAACCTCTCCCCTCCTCACCATCATCATAGTTTTAATTATGAAGTATGCAAGACACAGCTACAAAGACAAAATGGAAAAAATTAGTCCCTATCTTAAGTATCACAGATCTAGAACCGAATGAAACCTTAGCAACCATCCAGTCCAGTTTCTCCATTTTATAAATAAGGGAACATGATTAGGGAGGTTGGGACGAGCTCAAGGTCCCATAAGTAGTTAAGTTGTCAGATCACATTTGGTAATCTGACTTAGTCATTGTCTACATTTCTACAGGATAGAATTGAGAAAACTTTTACCAACTATGGGGAATTGGAGAGGGCTTCATTGAGAAGGTGGCACTCAAACCAACCCTTGAAAAAAGAGAAGGATTCTGAGAGGTGGAGATGAGGAGAGAATGTATTTTTAAGCACAGAGGATTGTTTTTGCAGATTCATGGAAGTAGGAAATAGAATTTTAAGTTCTGGGAATAGCAAGTGGGCCAGTTTGGCAAGTATGTAGATAGAGGAAAGGAAAGAAATGTGAAACAAGTATAGGAAAGTAGGTTGGAGGCAACCGTGAAATTCCTTAAAACTGCAGACTAAGGAGTTTATATTTTATCCCACAGGCAATAGGAAACCCCTGAAGATTTCTGAGCCTTTACTTTGTCAGTGAAAGACAAGCATTTTTTTCTTTTAAAGAGGCCTAAGGATTCTTAAATGTCAAGAACCAGTCAAGGAAATGTCCTTGAAAAATCAGTAGGCAAACCCATTTTTAAACATCTAACTTTTTTGACTTTTAGTGTGTTACCTTAGTTGCCATGGGAACGATGGCAGTCTTTGTCAGCAGCAACAGCTGTGAGTTTAGACTGGTACCATTCTGTACCAGAGTGGCTTGTAACTTGAATGCCAAGGTTGGGAGTCAGGCCAACCATCTGGCTTTGTTCCTATCTTGCAGCGTGACCTTGAACAAGTCTCTGACCTCTCTGTGTTTTGTATTTTCCTCATCTTAAAAAAATTTTTTAAAAAATCCACGTTGGCTTTCAGACTAAATTAATTAAAAACATTAATGCACCATGAATAGCCCAGTCTCCTTGGTACAAGTTTAAATTCTGGTCCTGCAGATTAAGAATTTCCACCTTGGTTCTCAGTCCAGAGGTGCCTTTTGCCACATTCCCTGAAAAATCTCTTCATGTTGTGGGCATCTAAATCCTGCAGAGATTGACTGAAGAAGAGGTTTGACCTCTTCTCCCTAAGAGTTCTCAGAGCAGAACCAGAATACAGGGTTTGGGAGAAACTGCCTAGTCTGAACTTTAGCTTACAGAAGGTAGGGGAGTGATTGTAGCTGTTAAGCATCTAACATACATATGTATGTGTATACTGAGACATAAGGCAGGGTAGACCGGACTTACATCTTTGTGAAAGGCTTTGGGATTTCAGAGATAAGCTCTGCTATGAGTTCTAGGTATTTAATTATTATTATTAATTATCTATGAGGGAAGTAGTTGGTTGGTGTTTCCTGGAATTCATTCTTTCAGTTTATTTCTGTTTATAGCACTTAACCTGCAACCTGCCCTGGTTACCTAGTGGGCTGGGTGAGGCTGGGAGGGGAGTCTGATACAATGACTTTCCCTTTATTTGGAAAAGCTTGATTTATGATGTATTTGTTCCTGCTATTCAATGTGAAAAATAGATGCAAAGTAGTGGTTAATCTTTGAAAATCATTTGCAAGACATTCTGTTCCCCTTGGGTGCTGGCATGGTTGTTTGGATAGAGTCCTACCCAGACTCCCCAAGGGGATTTAAGTCCCTGAAGCAAATTAACGAAGATGTTCAGTGTTTTTGCTAATCTTCCCTGGAGGAAGACTGATATAATACTTTTGTTAGCTCTGGGTTGAAACTGAAAATACAAGGACAGTGATGCTAACCACCAGCAGTTCTGGAATGGCTTTCCCTGAGAGGAGACATTTCTACTAAACTGTGAACTCATGGCCAGTGCTTTTTCATCCAGCATTCTGTTGCTAGCAGAGACCCTCCAACTACTTCTTACCCTGGCTTTTGCCATTGTTCAGTTGTTTTTAGTCATGTCTGACTTCCTGACCCCATTTGGGGTTTTCTTGGCAAAGATACTGGAGTGGTACACCATTTCTTTCTCCAGCTCATTTTACACATGAGGAAACAGAGGCAAACAGGGTTAAGTGACTTGCTCAGGCTCACACAGCTAGTAAGTGTCTGAGGCCAGATTTGAACCAAGGAAGATGAGTCTTCCTGACTCCAGGTCCAGTGCTCTATCCACTATGCTACCTAGCTGCCTCGCCTAGTTTATTGCTTATTTGGGCTTAGGTTCACCAAATGTGGGGAGAAACTCTACCATACTGGCCATCTTGCTTCCTTCATCATCTCCTCTCTGACACTTTGAATTTACATCTTTAGGTTCCATTTCTGGTACCTGAGAGGTATGCCATATCCCTTCTCATGATTCCAATCAGTAGCAGAATTTGGTCACTTCCTACTTTTCCCCCAATGCCAGTTATGGAGAAAAGGTATGTGGAGTGAGGGTAGTATAAAACCAGTCATTTAAAGTTATTTTTTTTAGTTTTGTGGGGCCTTGAGTTCTTCCACTTGGTATCCCCTATGGAAGAGATGTTGAAGGACAGTGCGACAATCCCAGAATTTCCATTCTGGCTCTGACCATCAGATCTTAGTGCTTTTAGATTGGTCGATGTTGTTGCTGTTGAGTCATTTCAGTTATGTACAACTCTTTGTGACCCAAATTTGGTTGTTGTGGGGTTTTTTGTTTGTTTTTTTGGCAAAGATACTAGAATGGTTTGCCATGTCCTTCTCTAGCTCATTTTACAGATAAGGAAACTGAAGCAAACAGGGTTGCACAGCTAGTAAATGTCTGAGGCCAGATTTGAATTTGAGTCTTCCTGACTCCAGGTCTGGCCCTCTATCCACTGTACCACCTAGCTGCCTTTAAACCCATGTCAAGAATCTCCAAATGTCTCTCTTATCTCTTTTGCAGAATTGCATCATTTCTTGGCCCAAAGGCTGGCTCTTCCTGTAAACAGATGCTTTTAACATCACACTCCAAAACACTACAAATGGCCAGCAAAAAAAGTTAAATATGTTTTTTTAAAGCACCAAAATTTGATGCAAAAGGAAAAAAATTCTTTGAGATTTATTTTTGTTTGTTTATGGCATAAAGCATCACTTCTCCCCCAACTAGAATCATCTCATTGACTCACAGAAGCAAAAAAGGTTATGTTTTATTTGCTTAGGGTATTGAAGAATTTTTTCTTCCCTATTACCCAGAATAACAGACAAACTAAAAATCCACTGATTTCTTAACTGGATTTGGAAACCCTTGTTACCCTCTTAGGTAAATGTCTTGCTGAAGCTGAACGTCTAAGTATTAAAATTATTGTATTTCTCTCCTTTTGGAAGGCAGACCAGAGATCATCCTTAACAAAAGACTCCTATTGTTTCAGCAAGCTTCAGTAATGTACTCCTTTCCTCTGTCCTTTCTAGGAGATGATATCATCTAACAAATACCAGCTTTTGGTTGATGCCAGTGTTGGTGGACTGGAGGGGGTAAACATGAACTCATTCAACCCTCAAACATTAGAACTGGGGGAGGGGAAACCAGAGTCCTTTTTTAAATTTAATTTTTATTTTAATTTTCTCAATTACATATAAATGAAAAATTTTAAACATTTTTTAAAATTTTGAATTCCAAATTCTTTCTCCCCTTCATTCTTCTCTCCTTGAAAAGAAAAACAATTTGATATAGATTAGACACATGTAGTCATGCAAAACAATTCCATATTAGCCATGTGGCAAAAGAAAATGCAGACAAAAAACAAGAAGATTAAAGAAAGTAAAAATAAATAGTATTCTTAAATTTGTATTTAAGCTGCATAAGTTCTTTCTCTGGAGTTGGATAGTATTTTTTTTTTATCATAAGTCCCTCAGATTTGTCTTGGATCATTGTGTTTATGAGAATAGCTAAGTCATTCATAGTTGATCATCAAACGATATCGTTGATCCTGTGTTCAGTGTTCTCCTGGTTCTGCTCATTTTACTTGGCATCAGTTCATGCAAGTCTTCCCAGGTTTTTCTGAAAGCATCCTGTTCATCACTTCTTACAGCACACTAGTATTCATTTGCAATTATATACTGCAACTTGTTCAATCATTCCCCAATTGATGGACATCCCTTCAATTTCCAATTCTTTGCCACCACAAAAAAGCTGCTGTAAATATTTTCGTATATATAAGTCCTCCTCCATTTTCTTCAATCTCTTTCAGATACAGACCTCCTAGTGGTATTATTGGCTTAAAGGACATGCACAATTTTGAAGAATTTGGGTATAGGAACCAGAATCTTGAAGACAATAGTTTTAGTACAGAGAGGAAGGCAGCATCGTAGAAGATAGTTCATCCTTTGTATATGGACATTATATTTGCCAAAATATAAAGAAATATATAAAATATAAAAATATAAAGAAAAGGGACAGTCATATGAGAAAAACAGCTTGAAAATTCTGAGGAATTGAAAGTTGACCCTCATAAAAAGGTACTGAGAGGACCTGTTTGAAAACAGCTTAAAGTCACAAGAACCTATGGAAAGTAGGGATGGCTATAATAATAATAGTTCCACGTACATAGTACTTTAATGGTTTTGAAATGCTTTACATGTATTATCTCATTTGATTCTCACAACACCTCCATGAGATGCTACTGTTATCTCCATTTTGTAGAGGTAGAAACTAAGGCTGAGAAAGGTTAAGTCTCTTGCCCCCAGTCATACAGCTGGTAAAGCATTAGAAGCAGGATTTGCAGCACAGACTCCAAGTCTGGTACTCTATCCACTGCACCATTTAGCTTCAAGATGTTAATGTCCATCTGTTCATTTATACATGACATTTTTTTTTTTTTAGGATTTAGAAATTATAAATCACAGAGCTATTTGGGAATGGTGTGGAAATTGCATATTGTTTATATGACATCTGACTGAACTGTGGACTTTGGGTTTTTCAACCTGATAGAGGTCCTGTTTTGAGGCATTAGAAAAACCAGAGAAATGGGCAGTGAGACCACCCCCTGCTACTTGGAAAAACAGAGCAAGGGAGAATCAGAAGAACAGCTGCTTTCCTGCTGAATCAGCTGAGAGTGGACTGAAGCCCAACAGCATCTGCAGCTGCTGGGAGCTTTTTGGAGGAAATCTCTGTAGCTTTTGGAAAGTGATGGAAGAAAAGCATGATTCTCTTTGCTGTGTAGAGTTGGCTGAGATTGTTGCTCTTCAGCGCCATCTAGAACCTGAGAGCTAACTGAAGACAGAAACATTTCACAGTTGTTCTGGGAGTTTATTGAGATAAAAGCAGGACACTTCTGCTTGTGTAAAAGTTGGTTGGGCTTATTACCCATTAGAACTTGAGAAAGGAGGAAATTCTGCAGAGGTTTGACTATGTGGTCTTCTATCACTCTCTTTGGTTTGAAGAGGAAAGGCTTCACAGAGCCCCAGAGACTCAACCTGAAGAACTTTGCATTTCTATGGTTTTAGGAAAGTATTTGTCACCAACCTAGCTTAAAACTGCTATAGCACCCAGCAAAAGAAGGAGACCTAGAATACTTCATGCACCAGGCTTAGAACTGAAAGGGAATTTCACTGAAAGGGAATACTACTTTATTTAAATGGCTCAACACTGCTTCAGTGGCTCAAGAATAGCAGAGAAGCAGCTTTGTGCAGAAAAATAATTGAAAGGTTCAAAAGAGGTGATAATGGAGTATGTTTTTTCCCCTAAAAATACAATTGACATCCAGGCTTGATCAGTGTGGAATAGATTAAGTACATAATACACAGTAGTAAATGACCATTGCTAAACTCAAAGATCCAAGCTTTTGGGACAAGAACTCACTATGGGACAAAAATTGCTGGGAAAACTGGAAAGCAATTTGACAGAAACTAGGTTTAGACCAACATCTCACACTGTATACCAAAATAAGGTCAAAATAGATACACGATTGAGACATAAAGGATGATAGCATAAGCAAATTAGGAGAGCATGGAAAAATGTACCTGTCAGATCTATAGATAAGGGAAGAATTTATGATCAAATAAGAGATAGAGAGCATTATGGGATGTAAAATGAATAATTGTGATTATATTAAATTTAAGAAGTGTTGCACAAACAAAACCAATATAGCCAAGATTAGCAGGAAAGCAGAAAACTAGGGAAATTTTTACAGCAAATTTCTCTGATAAAGAAATTTCTCAAATTTATAGAGAACTGAGTCATATTTATAAGAATATGAGTCATTCCCCAACTGATATATTGGTATATGTATTCAAAGCATATGAACAGGCAGTTTTCAGATGAAGAAATCAAAGCTATCCATAGTCATATGAAAAAAATGCTCTAAATCACTTTTGATTAGAGAAATGCAAATTAAAGCAACTCCAAGGTATTGACTTATGGCTATCAGATTGGCTAATATGACAGAAAAAGGAAAATTACAAATGTTGGAGGGGGTGTGGAAAAATGGACACTAAGGCACTGTTGCTGGAGTTGTTACTAATCTAACCATTCAGGAGAACAATTTGGAATTATGCCCAAAGGGCTATAAAACTATACATACTCTTTGACCCAGAAATACCACCACTAGGTCTATGTCCCAAAGAGATAAAAGAGAAAGAAAAAGACCTATATGTACAAAAATATTTATAGCAGTTCTTTTTGTGGTGGTAAAGAATTGGAAATTGAATAGATATCCATCATTTGGGGAATGGCTGAGTAAGTTATGGTACATGATTGTAATGGAATATTATTGTGCTATAAGAAATGATGAGCAGAAAGACTTACATGAACTGATGCAAAGTGAAATGAGCAGAACAAGGAGAACATTGTATATAGTAACAGCAATATTGTGTGATGTTCAACTATGAATGACCTAACTATTCTGATCAATACAGTGATCTAAGACAGTTCTGAAGGACTTATAATGAAAAATGCTATCCACCCCCAGGTGGAGTCTGAATGCAGATCAAGGAATTTTTTTTTAACTTTATTTTTCTTGGTATTTTTAGGGGGTGTATCTGTGTTTTCTTCTGCAACATGGCTAATATGGAAATATGTTTTGAGTGACTTCACATGTTATTGTTGAATCATTTCAGTCACATCCAACTATTTGTGAGCCCAATTGAGTATAATTTACATAAAATTGCTTGCCTTTTCAAGGAAGGGACAGGGGAAAGAGGGAAGGAGAGAATTTAGAACTTGAAATTTTAAAACACAAATGTAAAATTATTTTACTTGTAATTAAGAAATATTTAATGAAATAAATAAAATATATTGGAAGAAAAAAAGAGACTTTGGGAGCCATCTAGTCCAACCTTCTTCCTTTAAGTTAAGTGACTTTTCCAGGGCCTCAAAAGTACCAAGTGGGATGTGAACCCAGACCCTTTGAGTCCAGAACTAGAATTCTTTCTACTATATCATACTACTTCCCATTGGATCATTTAGTCTAACTCATATTTAATATCCGAGGAAATTGAGTGATCCAGTATGGTCTTTTGTCCAAATTCATATATAGCTAGTGCCGCACACCATACCAACACTGTCTCCAATCTTCCCTTGCTATTTCACATAACAGGTATGTGAATTATGAAGGAGCGTGCTGGAGACAGCACACATTACCTGGAGAGAGTTAATTGGTAAATCTTGAGTGCAAGTATTTACATCTCAGAAATCAGCAAATGCTTTAAATCAGGGTTTGATTTGGTGTTTTGTTGATTGTCTGCTCAAGTAATGGGGAAAATGTTAACGCATATTAAACTTAAAGGTGCATTATGCATATATATGTATGTATTATGTGTGTATGTATGTATATATTTCCACCCAGAAGACATAGTTGTTAAATATTTATCTACACATCACTATAGTAGATGGGAGTGCCACAAGTGTATTTCTTGCTCACTCAGGATTTAGTGCACTGAGGCTAAACTCTGTCTCCCATTACACAGCAACCTTGTCAGTCATAAAGCAACCACTTGAATCAAAGCTTGCACAGGAGAGAGGTCATTTTAATCCATCCAGAAGTCTTGTAGAATCCTGGGAGAGAGTTAAGCTTGGTGTATTTGTACATTAGAGAAAGGGATAAAGGTAGCTTTGAAATGAGGCTGATAGCTTTGAAATGAATTGCCCAGCTTCTCCCCTCCCCTTTCCTCTCCTCTCCTCCCCTCCCCTCTCCTCTCTCTCCTCTCCTCTCTTCTCCTCTCTCTCCTCTCCTCTCCTCTCCTCTCCTCTCCTCTCCTCTCCTCTCCTCTCCTCTCCTCTCCTCTCCTTTCCTTTCCTTGTTGTTTCCATGATTTCTTTGCTTTGAGTTTATGGTGGGGGTCGGAGGAGAGGGGAGAGTTATGGGTAGGGTTTAGTTTGGGGGAAGGCTCTTCTATCCATCTGTGGTTTTGCAGGCATTTTCAACAATGCCCTATTGTGGCTGAGAGGAACACTGGCAAAGTAAGAGATGCAGTTGGCATAGACTACAGTGGCCCCATACTTTGCCAGTTGAAGGATGGCACCTCAAGTGACCCTTGCCTTCTGCTTTTATGTTTCAACAGTACCTACCTGCACCAGTTCCTAGCTTTGTGTTTTAGCCTGAGACAGTTCCAAACCATCCATAGAGTTGACTCTGATCTAATGGCTACCTCAGGGTTCCATCTACTTTGTTAATCAAGTCTCAGAAAAGTCTGCTCTAAGACCCTACACCATATGTAATAACTGACATTTATACTGTGGTTTAATATTTGATTAGCATTTTACATACTTGTTACCACAACTCTGTGAGACAGATGCTATAATATGTCAGATATTTTATCTCCATTCTGTTGAGTTGTTTTAGTCATGTCTAACTCTTCATGACCCCATTTAGGGTTTTCTTGGCAAAGATACCGGAGTGTTTTTCCATTCCCTTCTCTAACTCATTTTACAGATGAGGAAATAGAGGCAACAAAGTTAAGTGATTTACCCAGCATCACACTGCTAGTAAGTGTCTGAGGCCAGATTTGAACTCATGAAGATGAGTCTGATTCTACACCCAGTGCTCTATCTGCTGCACCATCTAGTTACAAATCAGGAGACTGAGTCTCAGAGCAGTTTTCTGAGTACACCTCTGAGGTAGGTACTTGAGGTATTATGATATCCTTTTGTGGATGAAGAAACTGAGGCTCAGGGAGGTTAAATGGTATTCCCATGGTCAAATAGCTAATAAGCTTCAGAAGTGGGATTCAGATTCAGATTTTGCTGACTCCAAGCATAACACTCTATACCATACTATAATCTTTGAAGGTGGCTCAAAGCTAGGTATATGAGTAACACATCAGCTCTAAGTTCACTCTCTCCTAACCTGTTCGAACAATATATAGGTTCCCCAGAACTTGGCTAGTACCATCTCCCTTCAGGGTTCTAGGAATAACTCAGAATTTTTCCAGCAGCTGGCACAATTTTGACACCTGAAGTTGATACCTGAAGAGTTGTGAGGATTTCTACAATTACTCCCAGACCTCCATCCAGTTTTGCCCAATATCACCATTTCACATCCTCACAAAATCCATTAACCCACTGAATTCTCAACATTAATGAACTAATTAACACTAATTATTTTTTGCAAAGGGAGGTTTAGTGAGAAGGTAAAGCAAGAACAGAAATTTAAAAAGATCTTGTGAACCAGGGTACACTTTCCTTGCCCCATAGTACTCAGTTCCTGGAGAGAACAGACTCAAGATTACCAACATTCCCCCCATTGTGTTTACATCTAGCAATTGTTTAACTTATGAATGAGTCACTCCCTTTCTTGAAGAAGATGGCATCAACTGCTGGGATGATTCTCTACTGGGCTGGGTCAAGCAGGTTGCTTTTGGGGGGATAGCTATTCCTTGGGCTCTGCTGATATGATTATTGGCAAACTCTGATATAGATTCTATGACCTCTTCTGCCCTTTTGGAGATTAAAAAAATCATTACAGGGAGGGATTATTTCATTCCCTGCTCCTAGCAGATTGCCTGGCACGTAGTAGGTGCTTAATAAATATTTGTTGATTGTGCGATTGATAATCTGATCCATGACATAGCAACCTTGGCAGTCATAAAGCAACCACTGAATCAAAGCTTGTAAAGGAGAGAGGTCATTTTAAACCATCCAGAAGTCTTGTACAATCCTGGGAGAGAGTTAAGCTTGGTGTATTCTGGAGAAAGGAATAAAGGTAGCTTTGAAAAGACACGGAAAGAGCAGTGCCATGCATTCACTGTCCAGGGAGATAAAACAGCTGCCACTGCCACCTCTTCTGCTTACAGTAACTCTTTCTCCTCACCTGAAAATCACCTGGGGAAGAGAGAAAACTTTCTTTTGTTCAAGATCCTTGTGTGCACATCCCCCTCTAACTTAGCCAATTAAAAGTCTTTTTGTCGCTGTTCAGTAAGCCAACAGGAAAGCAGTGAGGATACCTCTGAACTGGGGGCAGGGCCTCTCCTCTACACCTTGCTACTCATCTTACACCTTACTACAAAGAGAGCACACACTCTTTGATTCAGTGCCCCTAGCCTCCTGGAGGTTCCACAAACAAGACACTCTATCTCTCTGCTTCCAGCATTTTTTCTGGCTGCCCACTGTTCCTGAAACACTCTCCTTCCTCTGCTCTGCTCTGCCTATTGAGCTCCCCGGCTTTAAGTCCCGATTCAAACCCCATCTTCCATGGGAAGCCTTCCCCAACTACTCTTCATTCCAGCGCCTTCCCTCTTTTAATCATCTCCTGTTCATCATACATGCATGTATTTGTTTACATGTTGTCTCCCCCGTTAGATTATTAACTCCTTGAGGGCAGGGACTGTCTTTTGCCTCTTTTTGCAGCCCTAGCACTTGGCAGAGTGCCTGGCACATAGTAGGCACTCAGCAAATGTTTACTGATTGATTGATCCCTGGAAGCAAGTTCACAAAGCCTGCATGTGGGTCAATACCAGGTAGAACTAGTAAAGACTGGGCCCTCTTTGCAGTTCCCCATTCCAGGTGTTCTGATTACCTCCTCTGTACCAGTAACTTTCTTTATCTCTTTATTCCAGGAGAACATACGGATCAGCACTGTTCTGTGGTACTGATCATTTGGAGGAAAAAGAGGCTATGCATATATACATATGTATGTGAGAGTGGGATAGTGAGGTAGTAAACAAAGTCCTGATTTAAAAGCAGGTGTCATCACCTTTTCACCTGATTACCCTGATTTTCCTCTTTCCACCTCCCCCCAACTTTTTCTCCCAAATTCACTCTAGGTTTCTCTGAGCCCTTGGGGAGGGAACAGGAGATGAAGAGGTTTGGGTCTATGGCCAGATTCTAATTTAGGTCATGGAATAGTGTTTCCTGAGCCTTCTTTATTCTTCCCTTAGAGACACTAAACAGTGTTACTGCCTTGGCAGGTATTGTTATATGCACATAGAATATCCTTAAGGACATCCTTTCTCATCTGCAACTCAAAGTCAGAATTCTAGGTGACTAGAATTTTTATGGTGTTTCCTGTTAGAAAGACATCACTTCCTATAGTTTTTGCATTGATTGACAGCCTTCCTTGGTAACTCACCCAGTTTTCTCCAAAAAACTATCAAAAGACTCCTCTATTATACCAAGCATCCCATTTTCCATTCATATTCCAGTAACTTAGACAAAATGGTGGTTTATTTATGTGATGAATGAAAAGTCCAAAAGACATAATTTCTGGGTAATTAATAATAATTTTATGAATTATGGCTAGTGAATAATTAATAAAAGGATATTCATTTGGATTTCTTCTAGTAAACCAATGACTCCTCACGGAGGCCTCTTGATGGGTGCATACCCTTAGAAAAGTGAGTATTTCTGACAGGCAGAAATCAGCTCTGATTGGTTAACAATTAATGAGTGAATGAATATTATAATAAGAGATGGACATATTCTAATGAGGAGTTAGGGGACTGACTTTGATTTTGTCACTCTTACTCCTCTCTACCTAGACTACCCCCAGCCTTGGGCAATCTAGACAAGAGGATCCAACCTCCCTTCCCTACCCCATACTCCCAAGCTTCTTGGAGTAGAATGTAATGGGCTGGAATTCTCCTAGATTAGATTCTCTTTGTAAGGTTTTCTAGTTGGGTGGGCTTAGAATTCTACCTAGATAAGATAGTCAAGGTCAGGTAAGTTTTTGGGTAAGGTTAGATATCTCCATGAGAGACTGGACTTCGAATGAGGAAAGAGAAAGAAAAAAAAACAACAACCTGGATTTCCCTCCCCACCCCACCCCCCATATTAATTGGTTATTAATATAAGAGAGAAATAATCATTTCTCTCCTCTAGGGTGTTACCTAACTTCCTGTTTCCCTCTAGTATGTTGGCATTCCCCCTACTCTTCCTTTCTGAAAGTCCAATAATTGTAACCATCCCTGGATCCAAAGGCTTGGGGTACTATGATCACTCCATCTCCACTAAGAGACTCTTCTTAAGCTCTGGACTCATGCACCCAGTTGAATAGGTTTTAATTCTGAGGAGCATGACCACCTAAAGAAAGAGTTAGATCTCCTTTCTAGCATTATTTAAATCCTTATGCCCCATCCTGGAGGAGGAATTGCTTAAAGATTAGGTTTGATTCATGTCCAGCGTCTCCCCAAAAGAGGAAGGGAGTAGAAAGGTACTCAATGTTCAATTTATACCAGGTGTGGAACAAGTATTTATTTCCTATACATCAAAGAAATACTTAACACAGAAGACTTTCATGAGTAGTAATTAATGGGAAGATTTAAAACAAGTACCAGTAATAACTATGGTTAGAATATTCCAGGAAATTGAGACTTAAAATCATCAAAATATAAAGCTGGGATTATTGAATAAGCATTTTACATTTCACCTTGGTTATGCACTGTCCTCCTTAAGGTAGATGTCTTCAGGCAAGCCAGGTCAGGGATTAGGTTTACACTTGGTGGCTATTTTTTCAAAGAACACTGGGGAACTCCTTCCAAAGTGCAGCTTCCATAGTTTGAGGATCCTGGATCTCTAGACCTTTCTAGCTTAAAACAAGCTTTCTAGCTTGTTTTTCATTTGATATCGAGGTTTAGTCACTTAGGATCAGATTTAAAAAAAAACACAACCAAACAAACCTCAAAACAGAACACTTTTCACTCAGTAAGATGAACTCCCTCTTCCCTAGTCCCCAGATGCCACCTGGAAGTAAAGGACATGCTATTGTGGTGGAGAGGGCCACTTTCCACCTTCCACCTCATGGGGAGTCCCAAAGTTACATGATACCATGTGGAGTATTGAAGAAAGAGGAGAAATGGATAATCGCTCTCTTTCAAGATCCACTGACTCATCAGCACTCAATCCCAAAGCTCCTGAGTCTTTCAGTGATCTGTCACTCATGTCTGTCCAGAGCCCTAAAGGAGTTTGTCATCTCCAAATTACTCAAGCTCCAAGTTAGCCAATGTGGTTGGCTGGGTAGTTCTGTGCATACCCTATTACATAATGAAAGCCTTCTGTAAGGTGAACTTCATAACTATTCATATTCAATGTATTAATTTGTTGGAGGCCTACAATGCAAAACTAAATTTAATTTGGTGACCTTTCTCTTGCATCTTTCTTGTTCTCTTATTCCTTCCTCTCCTCAGTCTTTTCCATACTTACCTATCTGCTTCTTGCTGGTTCTGTAATGGCTAAGCCTCTCATTCCTCACTACACTGACCACTAGCCCCTGAGCCTGTTCATGCCCAAAGAACATAACCTTGCTATTAAAGTCTCATCAACTGAAAGTAGCTTCAAGACTCAAGTCAGGCAGCTTCTACACCAATGGAATCTTGTCCCTCCCTTCCATACTATCTATTCCATTCTACCCTTTACCTCATTTTGTTGCTGTTCTGTGGTTTTGGTTGTGCCTAACTCTTCATGACCCCATTTGGGGTTGTCTTGGCAAAGATATTGGAGTGGTTTCTCATTTCCTTCTCCAGCTCATTTTACAGATGAGAAAACTGAGGCAAACAGGGTGAAGTGAGTTGCCCAGAGTCGCACAGCTAGGATGTGTCTGAGGGTCAAATTTGAACTCAGGAAGGTGAGTCTTCTTGACTCTAGGCCTGGCTGTCTATCCACTGCATCATCTAGCTGCTTTTCACCTCAGAATCATAGAATTTTAGAACTAGAAGGGGCCCTAGAGGCTTCCTTATTTTTTTATCTCTTTCCCTTTCCTTTCCTCCCTCCTAAGATAGACCACAGAAAAATTAACGCTACTCTCATTTTTATATTGCCTTATAGCTTATGTTCTTCACAATGACTGTGTGAGGAAAGTATTCTTATCTCCATTTCACAGATGAGGAAACTGAGGCTCAGAAAAATTATATGACTTGTTCACTGTCTCCCAGTAAGTATCAGAGCCGGGACATATTAGGTGCTACATAAATGTAAGTTATTATTATAATTTATTAGTCACTCTGCCCTACTTCCTCATCCTTACCAATCCCAATGGTATGTGAGTGTACCCAAGGGCCTGTAAGCAGGCAAAGAAAAGGGTGGGATAGAGGAGAAAGGATGTAGAATGTCCACAACTTATCTCCACCTAACTGGATTCCTTGGCTTTCCATCTTCTAGTCTAGAGGAAGCCATTTCCCAACCCCTCTTAATTTCCTTCTCTCTCTTCATTATTTCCTATTCATCCTGTATGTAGCTGGTTTGTACAAATTTGCTTTCTTACTGTCTCCCCCATTAGATTGTAAGTTCCTTGAGGGCAGGGACTGCCATTTACCTCTTTTTGTATCCCCAGCACTTAGCACAGGACCTGGCACATAGCAAGGGCTTAAAAAAATGTTTATTGGCTGACTGCCTGCCTGATCGATGAGAGTCTGAAATCAGGTGACTGTGAATGGAAGAGAAGGGGACATATAGGAGATGCTGGGGGAAAGAAGTGATAAGATTTGGCCACAGACTGATTCTGTGACGCTAATGACAGTGAGGAGTAGAAGAAGACACAGAGATTTCAAACCTGTGAAGTCTGCAGACTGGCCTGGTGAACTTTTCAAAGAGAAGAGAACAAGGCACAAGATTCCATTGGTGCAGAAGCTGCCTGATTCGGACCTTGAAGCTACTTTCAGTTGATGAGACTTTAATAGCAAGGTTGTGTCCTTTGGACACGACCAGGCTCTGGGGCTAGGGGTCAGTGTAGTGAGGAGTGGGAGGCTCAACCACTACAGAACAATTAGGAGCTGCTGGCAATGTGGAATTAGGGTCACTTGGAAGAGGAATCAGCAGGCAATCCAGACTGCCGCTGTGATGCCAAGAGGAGAGAGCAGCCAAGGCAGGATGAATCCCTTAGTCACCTCAAAAGACATTGATCCTCTGCAGGCTTTTACAGTGAGTGAAATAACGCTAGGCTTGATACCTACCTGCTTCTTACGGGATAAGCTGGAGGAGGGACTGAGCTCTGACTACAGGCAAGGAAAGGTCTGACTTTGAGCTCCTGAACAGTGTTGCTTTGAGATTCTGAGTTTTGGCTTTTCTAGAGACAAAGAATCTGGACTGCCTCTCTGAGAAATGGGCATAGGCTTCCAGTCCACACTGAGTGTTTAATGTATTGGGTTTTTATTAATTTTTAATATTTATAATTAAAGAACTATACACAGTCATACCCCACTGTTGTAAGTAAACTCCATCAAAAAGCCACAGAGTTTGGATAAATCTAATACCTAAACCTTTAAACTAAGGGGATTAGTGTTACTACCTACCTAGAGATAGAGCAAGGTGGGAGAGAGATATCCTTCTCTCTGAGTGTCATGGTCAACAGTACTTGCTGGTGTCAAATATGTATGTATGTATGTATGCATGAATGTATGTGCATATGCATATACACATTCTCCCCTTTTAATTGAATACACATATACATGCAGTGGAGGAACTGACCAATGAGGGTCCAAAGGGGATATATTGAATGGAGGCTCAGCAGCTGCAACGTTAGAAGTCACAACCTCTCAGGGTTACCTCTGTAGTCCCAAGGGGAAGAGTAGTATTCATCCCTCTGGAGACCAAAACTTCCAGAGAGAGTTGGGTGAGTGGCCCCAGAGGAGGTACTACATGTATATATCCATATCCATATCTTTTTATAAATTCTTCCAAAGCAGATAGATTTCTTTTTAAAATTTTCAAGATTTGGGAAAAGGGAAAAGGTATGGGGGAGAAAAACCAAGGATAAAGAGGGCAGGGAATGATAGCAACCTCCTCCTCCCATCCCAACTTTTGCCCTGCTCTTTTATATAATGTAAGATGAATTCCCTCTGTGGTACTCAGTCAGATATATCATCAGTAAGCATCTCACTTATTACTTCCATACCTTCCCCCATAGAAATGTACCTCTCCTGTATCTTACCCCCTTTAAAACTAGGCTCTTGTATCTTAACCAGGTAAAATCTAGCTAAAATGATATATGAACCCCTGCTAATATATTGAAAGAGATTGCAACCAATTCCCTCCGGGACTTCTCTCTCTTCCTAGGTAAGATAGATGCATTCTAATGGGAACAGTCTAAAGATATTCCTCTTCCTCATCTTTTTAGTCATGAAGGGTGACTCTAATAGCTGGAAATTTTAAGATAAGCAAAGAAGAACAGCATAATGAGAAAATGTTTTCTTTTGGGGAGGGAGAAGGTGGTGGTAGAGGATGGGGAGGATTTGGTTTTTAAATCAAACTGTCCAGGTCATTTTGCCTCTGCCTAGTGTTTGGTTGGCTTAAGGACATTTTCCTTCCCTTCTCCCATCACCATCCTCCCCCAGCCCCTGCACCACATTATTCCCTTCCTACTTAGTTGTATCACTTATAAAACTGAACCCAAGCTTGCATGAGGTTGGAGACCTGCAATGCTTCCTAAAACCCACTGATGTCTGCTGCCAATTTTATCCTGAGCACTTGGTGGGGGGAAAGGGAAGAGTAGAATGGAGCTGATTTGACAGTAAGAAGGCAGAGTTAACGAGTTGAAATGTAGTAGTATCTGTAACATATACTTCTGATTTAAAATTTTTCCACCAAATGGAGGTGAATCTATTCTGTGAACATGAATTTCCTGACAATGAAAGACAGTCACCAGGCAAGGAGAGGATGGTATACACCTTCTCTAAAGGAGTTAGAGAAAGTATGGGGGTTCTTTATGTGGAGCTTGTAGGATTGAGACATCTCTGATGATAGAAATTTGGGAGCCATTGTGGATTCTTCTCTCCTTTCTATCCAATCTGAAGCCAAGTCCTGTGGTTTCTCAGCAAATGTTATTGACCACTAATTATGCTAGGTGTCCTTTTGATATATGTATGGGAGATACCTTGTTGGAAGAGAGCCTTTAAGGAAGTATTTTGCTCTACTGAATCAAATGCTTTTAAAAAATAGTCAATAATCAATGAACTCAGTGGGATCTTGATTTAGATCTTTACATCTTCAGTAGAATTTTGTGATAGTAAAGATGTATATTATTGTGGAATATTGCTATTCTCTATTAATACCCTTATCAAGGATACACTTGATGCAAATATAAATTATTCACCTAAAATTTTTATATAGATAGGAAAGTAGGAATATATATCAGTAGGTATTGATGTTTTCCTGGTCACCTTTTTAGGGAAATACATTAATGAAATGTGAAACTTTTTCTACATCTTTGGCATAATCCCTCCTTCAAGAACCTCATGAACCAATGTCTCATTGCCCTCACAGTAATGTGATCTCCAACATGGACATCCTCTTGGCCTATTCCAACTGTTTTTCCCTTAAGCACCATTTCTACTTCCTCCATAAACATATCTAGGACTATGCCATTAGAATCGAAATGTATCCCACCGAAGAGGAAATAAAATGTATATAAGACACATAGAAGAATGAGCCCATGGGATCATAGAAGGGCCTTGAGAGGACATTTACCACGGCCCTCTCATTTTATAGTTGGAGAAAATGAGATACAGAGAAGTTAATGGCATGTCCAGGGTGCTAAGACTAAGCAAGAGTTTGAAGGTAGCTCTTCCTGACTCAAAGTCCTCTGCTCTGTTCACTACAGGGCTACTAAGGGGTACAGTGGATAGAGTCAGATGGTGTTATGGGAATCTAAAGATCTTCCCTGCCCCTAGGCCCTTTGCTGAAGTGGCTACGTGACTTTGAGGACCCTTGGATATTTGAAAGTATACTGTGTTCCCTAATAGGCTGAATGTGGTCACATGGAGCCTGTGGCGCCAGG
>CM053586.1:246399669-246453546 GCA_028646515.1 Pseudochirops corinnae
TTCCTCCTGAACTAGGTAAATGATATGTTTGATTAAAGTAAGATTGTTAACCCATTTTGAGTTGCTTTCCTTTAGAAAAGCAGATCTAAGAACCTGTGCTAGTAGCCGCCCTAGGTATGCTAGGGTGCTTCCTGTTACAGATGGGGCAGTGACCTGGAGTCAGGGAGACTCATCCTGTTCAAATCTGGCCTCAGACACTTACTAACTGTGTGTTCAAGTTACTTAACCCTGTTTGCCTCAGTTACTCCTCTGTAAAATGAGCTGGGGAAGGAAATGGCAAGCCAGGCCAGTATCTGTGCCAAGAAAACCCCAAATGAGATCGAGAAGAGTAGGGCATGACTGAAATGACTAAGCAGCAACAACACCTCCAACAACCATTCACTGTGCCATGCTATGTAGAATGCATTAGGGGCAAAGTATTAAGTAGAATGTTTTAGGAGTAAAGGAAAGATCCAGATTTTGGGGGGAAATGAATGAGGGAGGCAATCTTCAGCTGAGGGAGTTGGGAAAGGCTTCATGGAGGAGGTGGTACTTGAGCTGAGTCTTGAAAGAAGAAAAAGATTTTGACAGGCAGAGATGAAGAGGGCATGTGTTTCAGGTATGGAAGACATTCCGCTCAAATGCCTGGAAAAGAGAAATAACCTACCACCGAGTCTAGGGAACACCAAACAGTCCATTTTAGCTAGAAGGCAAATTATGTGAAGGGAAGTTAAGTGAGATAAGACTGGAGAACAAAGCTCCTATTTGGTCCTAGAGGCTGAGAAGCCACTGATGATTTTTGAACCAGAGAAATAACATGGACAGGTACCTTTTTAGAAATTTTTGAAAAAAAAATTACCTTTTTAGAATTTTTGAAAGTTGTATTGTTGCTGTTCTTCAGTAACTTTTTAGTTAAGTTTGACTTTTCATGACTCCGTTTGGGGTTTTCTTGGCAGAGATACTGGGGTGATTTGCCATTTCCTTCTCCAGCTCATTTTATAGATGAGGAAACTGAGGCAGACAGGGTTAAGTGACTTGCCCACCATCACAGAGATAGTAAGATTAGAACTCAAGTTTTCCTGATTTTAGGATTTAAGCTCTATCCATTGCACCACCTTAGCTGCCTTGAAAGCTATATTAAAAAGAGATTAAAGGGAGGCGGGCCAGGAGGCATGAGACAATTATAATAGTCCAATGTGAGTGGAGGCAATATGGATGTAAGAGATGCTGCGGAAATAAGATAACAGGTTGCTTACCAATAGGACTTGGCAACATACTAGCTGTGGAGGCTGATGGTAAGGGAAGACTCAAAGACAATTCAGAAGTTTTTAGCCGTGATGATTGGAAGGATAGTGTTGTCCTCAATAGAAGTAGAAAATTTGGAGGAATGTCATATTTAAGGAGGAAGTTAATGAGTTCAGTTCTGACAATATTGCATTTGTGAGGCCAGAAGGATATCCAGATGGAGAGATCCAGTAGGTTCTTAGAGATGTAATCAGCCTAAAGCTCTAGAGCAGTGATTCTCAACCTGTGGGTTATGTTCAATTTGTAACAATGAAAATACATCCTGCGTATCAGATATTTACATTATGATTCATAACAGTAGCAAATTACAGTTATGAAGAAGCAACGAAAATAATTTTATGGTTGGGGGTCACCACAACATGAGGAGTTGTATTAAAGGGTCGCGGCATTAGGAAGGTTGAAAACCACTGCTCTAGAGAGAGACTGGGGATAGAAACAGGAAGTATCTGCAAAGATTTGATGACTGACTTTTTGGGAGTAGACGAGATTTGCCAAAGCAATGCAGAGATTGGAGAGAAGAGAAGACAGCCCAGGATGGAGCCTTGAGGAAAAGGCTTACTATTAGGGATTGTGGTGATATAACAAAGAGGCTAAGAAAGAGTAGTCAATTAGGTAGGAGAAAACCAGGAAAACTAGTGTCATAGAACCCAAGGAAAAAGAATGACTAGGAAGAGGAGGAGGAGGACAGGGTCATAAGGTACAGGAAAATCAAGAAGGATGAGAACTGATAAAAGGTCTTCTAATTTAGCAGTTAAGGTATCACTGGAAATGTTTGAGAAAGCAGTTTCAGCAGAGTGGTAGGTTAAAAAATGAGATTGCAAGAAGGTAAGGTAATTGAAGCAGAAGTGTATGGACAACAAATATAGATTATTTTTTTTCTAAATGTTTAGTTGCAAATAGGAAGAGAGACAATGGAAGCTGGCTTGAGGGGATATTAGGGTCAAGTCAAGGTTCCTCCCCCAAGATGAGAAAAGCTCTAAGCATGCCTTTAGGCAGTAGGGAATGATCCTGTCTATAGGGGAAAGTTTTTGTTGGGGGACAGCACCATTCTTTCTGTCACCAAGATTGGCAACTTTGGAGATATCCTCAACTCTTTATTCTGCCTCATTACCCATATCCAATGAGTTCTCACATTCTGGCAATGCTGCTTGTAAAGCACCTCTTGTATCTGTCCCTTTCTCTCCATTCATGTTTACCACCCTCTTCAGAACCTTATCACCTCTCACCTCTTTATTGCCAGCAAAAACCTTCTTATTGGCCTCTCTGCATCTAGTGTCTTGCTCTCCAAATCATTCTCTACATAACTGCCAAATTGATATTCTTGAAGGACAGGTCTTACCATGTCATACCCTTACTCAACTCCAGTGATTCCCTATTTCCTCTACGGAAAAAAAAAAAAAAAAAACCAACCATGAATTTCTTTGTTTGGCATTTAAAGCCCTTGATGGTTTGGCTCCAGCCTTTCTTTGTAGGTTTATTTCACTTCTCTTTGTGTTTTACATTCTAGTCAAACTCACCTACTTTCTGCTCCTGGCACATAACCCTTCATCTCCCATCAACCCTTTGCCTGAGCTATCCCCCAAGACTGGAATGCATTCTTTCTGCCACAGAATCTCTAACTTTCAAATACAGCTCAGGATTTCCCTATACTTATGAAATCACAATCTAACCCAATGTTTATCTATCTGTTGTTCCCATTACTCCCAGCAGAAATATAAACTCCTTGAAGTCAAAGATTTTTTTGTTTTTCTTTCTTTGCATGCTCAGTGCCTAGCACAGAGCCTGGTTTATAGTAGGTGTTCAATCAGTGCCTTTTAGGTTAAATTGAATGGAATTCTCTTGGCTTGCCTCAGTTCAGACGATGTCCACGGCTAAGCCTTCCCTGTACAGGGATGCACAAAAGATGAGGTCTGATTTACCCAGCTGTTCACTTTGGTGTTTGGCACCAAAGTCAAATCATGGTTTAGGATTATGTAACAGTACAAACTTTTGGGTCACAACAGTACCTTGTTCTGAAGTCTCTTATGACATCCTCAGCACTTATACTCTGCTGGGCTCACAGAGCAGCTCACATTCATAGAAGCCCATGAAGGTTTACAAAGTCCTTTCTTCACATATTGGAGCAGGAAAAGAGGGATTTTTTTTTTTAGGTGAAACAGATGTATTCTGCTTGATGAGGGAAACTTGAGAAATAAGCCCCAGACAGATAATGTGAACTTTGTTCTTGACAATATAATTATGGGCCATTAAAAAAATCATTAAATATAAATGGAACTAAATGACCTCTGAGGTACCTTCCAACTCTGAGATTTGGTGATTCTGGGAAAATAGTTTAATAAGGAATTAGCATAATTTTAGCAGGTATGATTAAAAAAAAACATCAGAATCAGTCTTTCATTAGAAAATCTTAAAGCTCTTGGTAGACATGATTAATTTTTACACCATCCCACCCTCATTTTCCCTCCAGTGAAGTAGAGCTATGCTGGTATACCCTGCTTTGCAATAAATATTTTCCTGGAAAAAATTGCCAGTCAACTTTTCTAATTTGAGTTCTAATTTTTCCTATAATCTACAAGATTTTTTTTTTTGGGGGGGGGTGCTTTATTGTTTTTCCAGACTTATCTTTGATGGAATGGGACTCTTGAAATCTTGAAGTTTTTTTATGTAGTTAATGATATGGAAATACTTCAGGAGAACTAGAGGGAGGTTTCTATTTAAGGGAACTAGCTATTGTGAGAGAATTCTTCAGTGAAGCACAGAATCTTTTCTTAGCGTAAATTATCACCCCCTAATTTATCAGTGTGTTCTTGGGATTTCTCCACACACCTGTAATACTCAAGTTTCTACCACCTGTTTAGAATGAGTGCAATATCTGTTTGCTAGACTGGTGCATAATGATGGAATTGCAGAGATGTTTTCCATCTCCCTCCTTTCCCCTCCACTCCCTTCCCCTCCTCTCCTCTCTTCTTTCCTCTTTTCTCTCTACTCCATTCTTTTACCTCCTTTCCCTTCCCCTCTCTCCTCCCTAGGTCAATTGATTACTCCTGTACCGCCAGTAAGGTTCAATACTAAACAATCCAGGCTAGAGAATGTCAGTTCTATATTTCCAGGCAATATTAATATGCATTCACTTACCTTTAACCATCAAAATGATCTCTCTTATGACTGTCTGAACTCTTGCCATGCTGCAGTATTCTCTGGTTCAAACCCCTTAGGAATGCTCAGCATTTGTTCAAAATTTGCCCATGACCATACTACTAAGTCACCTCTCTTACCTGGTAGAAGGTAAAGATCACTAGCTTTAGAGTTGGAGGACCTGAGTTCAAATCCCACTTCTGACACTTAGTGCCCATGTGACTTTGGGCAAATCCCATAAAGTCCATAACCCTCCAGTTTTAGCATTTGTAAAATGAGAGTGTTGGAACAGAACATCTCCACTGTGCTTTCCAGCTCTAGAATCAATGGTTCTAATAACCTTCCTCTTCTCTAGATTAAATGAGCTTTCCCACTATTTCCTTCATTGATGTTAGAGGTAGTAAAGGACAGTTTCCCACATTAACCAAAAGCTCTGGTTAAAGTGTTTAATGATGAATCATGCTTCTTATCAACCAGGTGCTTAATAGAAAGATGTTATAGGAGAAATCAGATTTGTAAGACAGAGGAAAGGGTTCTTTATTTTACAAAAGGATTTACCTTATAAATCCTTTCAGTAGTGAACATTTAAAGTATTCACTTGACAGATGGGACTCAATTACTATTAGTATCTATTTTGTTTCATACAACTTTTCTGAAACACGTCTGTGACATTAAGGGATAGCTGTAGTACAGTTTTTCCTGATACATGGGCTGCCATGGCCAAAAGATTCATCCCTGGCAGCCTTTTTTTTTTTTTTTTTTGTGGTGGTGAACCTTAGACAAGTGCTTCAAGTGAATAATGAACTAGGCCCAAACTGCATCAGATTTAGGAAATTATAGACGCTTTCAGTGATCCCAAGTAGCTGCACTCTGTCACCCAAATCTGTCTTTTAACATCAGTATGCCCTCAGTGATGCTTTATGCTTGAACACTGAAGAACACCTCACTCTTGGAAGTATCAAAATTACAGATGACCCCAAAGACAGTGAAAAGATGAAGGGTGAGTATGACTAGGCTGCAGTGTACTACCAATAAGGGTAAGGATTAGAACTGAAGAACCGAAGATGGTCAAAGACATGAGCTCTGGGTTTTCTTCTAGGTCTAGGTGGGATTCTGGGTAAGAGTGGAGAGAGTGGGAGGTAGGCTGTTTATATGATATGAGCAAAAGATAATAGATGGACAACCTGAGAGGTGTACTGGTAGCCATGAAATATTAAAAAGACCAATAGAAGACCTCTAGAGAATAAGGTAAGAATGATATCTTGGTTAGGTTTTATGGGAAGAAGTAAGCAAGAATGAGAAGGCAGCTAGGTGGTACAAGCCTAGAGTCAGGAAGACTCATCTTCCTGAGTTCAAATTTGGCCTCAGACACTTACTAGTTGTATGACCCTGGGCAAGTCACTTAACCCTGTTTATCTCAGTTTCCTCATCGATAAAATGAAGCAGAGAAGGAAACAGGAAATCATTCCAATACCTTTGTCAAGAAAATATTGATTGGAAGGGTTGGCTAGGTGGTGTAGTAAACAGAGCATTGGCCATGGGGTCAGGAGGACCTGAGTTCAAATCTAGCCTGAGACACTTAACGTGAAAAACTAGCCATGTGACCTTGGGCAAGTCACTTAACCCCAATTGCCCTACCTTCCCCCCTCCAAAAAGCAAAACAAAAAAATAGGAAACATTGATTGGGGTCATGAAGAGTCAAATACAACTGAAAAATGACTAAACAACAACACGAACAAGAATTGCATGGGTTTAGTTGGGAAGGAATCACAATCTGCACTGATGGAGGGATGACCCATTGAAAGTATTGAAGAGTGTGTGAGTGAGTGAGTGTGTGTGTGTGTGTGTGTGTGTGTGTATGTGTGAGTGTGAGACAGAGAGAGAGAGACAGACAGACAGACAGAAATGGAGATGGAGACAAGAGAGATGGGAGAGAGACAGATACAGTGAGTCAGAGATAGAGAGTTTGAATGGTAAATTGAACATTTTAGCATATGTTTTATATATGTATATATGAAATATATATCTCATATCTATTTATCTGTCTGTCTATCTGTCTATCTATCTATCTATCAAATCCTAGGCCACCAGGTGGCACGGTGGTTAAGAGCACTGGATTCACATTTAGTAGCTATGTGACTTGGGCACAGTTTTAGCCTCAGTTTCCTTATCTGCAAAATGGGGATAATAGTAATACCTATTTCGTAGGGTTCTTGTGAGGACCAAATGAGATAATATGTACAGTGCTTTGCAAACCTTAAAGTGCTATATTAATACTAGTCATTATATCTACATAGGGACAGGGACTAGATCTGTGAATTTATTACTATAGGTAACTCCTTGGTGTACATCAATGCAAATAAGCAACTTCTCTGCACCTTGTAGTTTCACAGAGTTGATTAGAACAAAAGAGATTAAGTTAATTTGGTCAGTCACATAGCCAACATGTGCCAGAAGCAGGATTTGAGCTCATGTCTTCCTTGCTTTAAGATTGACTTTCTAACTACTATGTATTCATTCTGCCTCTTCATAAACATGTACATATTTTATGTATATATATATATATATACACACACACACATTGGCATGTATACATTTTCATTTGCATATGTTTATGCATATATATTTAGTCATACTGCAAGAAGAAGGGTGGTAGCAGGGGTGGGGAACCTGAAGGCCTTCTAGGTCCTTGGGTGCAACTTTTTGACCCAGACCAAATTTTACAGAACAAATTCTTTTATTATGGGGATTCGTTCTGTGAAGTTTGGATTCAGTCTAAGGACTGCACTTGAGGACCTGGAGGGCCACATGTGGCCTCGAGGCCACAGGTTCCCCAACCGTGGATAGTGGATAGAGAGCTGGTCTCAGAACTGGGAAAATAGAGGTTTATGTCCTGTGTCTGACACTGGGTGACCCAGGATGAATGACTCAATTTCCTCATCTGTAAAATGAGGAAGTCAGACTCAAAATTTTCTTCTAGCTCTAAATCCATGATTCTGCAGTCCCAACTTGCAGAGAAAGGAATAACTTCTAGTTGCTGAAATTTCTTTGTCCTGGAGCTGCTCATATGAGTGAAATGACAAGTCTCTTTCCTACCCTTCCTTATTCATTCAGCCAGAAGGGTCCTTCTAGAGTCATTTTTGTCTCCTTGTTTTGTTTCTGCTACTGACTCATCACTGGACACCAGTAACTTAGTTTTCTTGTTTATGCCTCACATTTGTCATCTATAAAGTGAAGACAACAATATTGCTTACTGGGTCGCTTCCGGAGAATGTAGGAGGTCGTTCTGTTAACCTCAGCAAATTAAGTCTTAAGTGCCTTCTTACATCAGTAAGGAGGATTTGTGATGGAATAGTCGTCCTCAAGAGTGCTGTTTACTCTAACTGCCTTCCTGGGGAAGCCCATGAGGAAGAAGAGGAGTGAACTCCAGCAGCTAGTTTTAAGGATTAGGATGATTGTATTTTAATCCTGGATTTTCCACTTAATGTGTGATCATTGGAAAGTTTCTCATCATAAACTCTCCTATACCTCAGTTTCCCCATTCTAAGGTGGAGAAAAAAGTAAGTACATTTGTCTTGCCCCTCCTGGGTGAGGTGGGGGTAGAGTGTTTGTAATTAGTGAACTTATTCTACAGTAAATATTTTGAAAATCTCGAGTGAGAAGCATTCTTCTGTGTTTCAGTGCCAGGTAGGATTAATAGATTAACTTTCCCCCATGTCCTACTCCCCCCTTCCTCTTCTCACCTCTCCACCTCCTGCTTTTATGTGACTAACATTTTCCACTTATTTTTCTTCCCTTGAAGTGGCTTTCTGGACAAAGCTTACTTTTGTTTTTAGAGAACTATTTTCCTCTGTCATTTCCTTTCCATTCTGAAGGCAGCCCACTCAGAATATCTGATAAGAAGGGAAGGGTTGGCAGTGTCCCTGATTATGGAGAAGTTTGCTTATGCTGGTGGTCCCCTAAATGAACAACTCTCTTCCCCATGCAGTGAATTTCCAGTCTTCTGGAAAACTTTTCCAGCCCACTTGGTGATAAAAGATGAGGAACTGTTATTATGGAGGTTGGCTTCTATTTTGGGCACTGATACTCAGACTAACATTATAAACATAGTGTTTATCAGGGAGTTTTCTGACGCCCTAGGATTCTCTTTATCAAAGGCCTCTCTTGCACTGTGAGACATCAGGACATCTGTGGGATGCAGAGACAAAGAAATAGTAGTTGCTGCTATTTTGATGCACTGACGTAGCCATTTATACCTTCTGAAAGTGCTTTGTAATAATATTTTCTTGGGTCTTCCTTGGTTGATTTTGATTTTCATTTGCAAGTCAAGAATGACAAAACTAAGATAAGAAACACATGAATGGCAGCTTTTGTCTTAAAATTCCCAACCTCAGCAGAATCTGTCCTTGGCTAAGGGTATCCCACAACGTGGCACAGTGTAAAGAATATTGGAGGTGGCATCAGAAAACCAGAGTGTGGTCATGGCTTTGCCATTGGCTCATTATAAGACCTTGGATAAGTCATGTTCCTTCAATGAATCTTAGTTCCATCATCTATAAAATGAAAGAGTTGGATAAGACAATCTCCAAACTTCCTCTTGACTCTAACATTCAATGATCCTATGACATACTGATCTCTGGCAATAATTTCCCATCAAAGCAACTAAAAGTAGTCTGATATATATATATCCCAAGGGGCATTTCCAGAGTGCTAATGTTATCATTCCTGAGGTATAAATTGAGTGATCCTTACTGCTGCTCTGAAGAAACTGGAGCTTGAGACATGTCAGGTCAGAGGTTCCATCAGCAGGGCAATGAGAATTCAGCACAAGGATTCAAATATCGTCCAAAAGATTTGCACTTTGACCAGGAGGCAGCAATGGGGTGAAGGGATTACATGACTTCTTTTAGTGAATTCCTGGGCATGCCTCCTAAATGTAGGGAACATCAAACCTTTGCCATACCCCCCCTAGGCTATCTAAGCATTGGGGTGAGGAGCAGACGTACTTCACTATTGACCTGCCTTGAATGAATTCATATCAATGAGGTGATAGAAGCAAGAGGTGAATTTGTCAGATACCACTCAGTGACAAAATGTCATTTTATCATTGTCAGACCTGGCCTGCTCCCAAGCTTGCTGAATGACAGTTATTTGCACTGCTTCCCCTGATATTCTAGGGGAAAATATGGAATGAGGGAGGGATCCTTCCTTTCAGCATATGCACACACTGGGTTATTAGAGGTCAGGTTTCAATAGTTACTATCAGTCACCTACAGCCACACATGCACACACTTTTCTAGTCTCATTTCCTCTAGTCTAGCTCTTTCATTTTATGGAAAATGGAGAGCAAGAAATATGAAATTATCATTTCAGTTTACTCAGCTGGTTAGGATAGTATTGGTAATAGGCTATCGGCTACAGTCTATCTGACTCCAAGTCCAGTCTTCTTCCTAACACACCACAGTGCCCTAGATCAGGACTGGGCCAAATGAATAGAGTTCCCTTCCATTGAGAAAAGGAAGACTCCTTAGCATCCTGGAGCCCAACCAGATCTGTTTCCTCTATAAATTTGGAGTTCCCACTCTACAACTCAGGGAGAGTCAGTGACCCAGGAACCAAGAGAAGTTTTCCTTGGCAACTCTTTTCTCTCTGTCACATTTGGCCTTAAGGACAATGCTTCTAATATTTCAATATATCTACTCCAATGGAAGGGAAGCCTACCACTTGGTTTCTCAGTCACACTGACAACTGGAAAATACCTTCGTCTGGAGATGGCCAACATTGGTGGCTCAAGAGAGATTCTAGGGATGGAAACCCCATAACCAGCTACTGATAATATTGTTTCTAAGGAGAGACTCCAAACTCTGCCAATTTTTTCCTCTTTTGGTTTAGAAAAAAACTTGGCCTAATTTAGGGGCTTGGCTTAGTCCCAGATAAATCTGGCTGAATCTTGTAGGAAAAAACCTGAACCTATTGGCATGCCATTGTAGGTACTCTTTATTATTGTACCCTACCCTGCCTTCAGAGAAGATAACAGTCATGCTATGAGGTTTGAGTGTAAGCCCTATAGAACCCCAGCCTGATCTCTGTAGATCCCTTATGTGTAATAAACTTTGATTTTGTATTTATTTTGAAGGAAATTAACCTATTCATGCTTTCTTGTCAATGACATACCAGTGATTTTGATGTCTACTTATCATTTTTTCTTCTAGATAAAAAGTACTGACTTACTAACTTTGATCATGGCTTTCCCCGAATGACTGGAACTATTGATACTTGCTTATTCCAGTAACTCAGTCCCTTCTTTACACCTTGACAAGGACAGATATTTACTTACAGAATTTCCTCCAAGTTGCTATTGATCCTTTAATAACTATTTTATAGATCTGATCATTAAACCACTTCTAAATCTGCCTGACTGTGCTATTATCTAGGCCACATATTTCATTTTGTCAACAAGGATAGGATGAGAAATTTTGTTATTTTTTTCTTTCTGAAATCCAGGTACAAATTCAATGGATCCACCAATTTACTAACTAAATCTTGTCAAAAATTGGAAAAGAATTTAGTTTGGTATGACCTGCCCTTTCTGAAATAATTTTGGTTCTTAGTAATCACCACTGCCCTTTCTAAATGCTCAGAAACCACCCCTTTAATGATATACTCTATAATTAAGCTCCCTGGCCTATGGTTTGAACATTGTTCTCTTTCTTTTTTTTTTGAAAATTGGGACATTTACCCATTTCTAATCTTGAGTCATCCATCCTTTTTTCCATAGTCTTTTAAGGATCAGTGGTTATGTCTCAGCAATCACATTGACTAATTCTTTAAATATCCTGGGACATGGCTCATCTGGATCTTGGTACTTTAACTCATTAAGTATGGCAAAGTGTTCTTACTATCATGTCACTTATGTTTTAGATTTCAACTCTCTATTCACTATGTATATTCTGTTCTTTCCAATCCAAAGATGATACAAGCTTGGTAGAGAAAAGAGGACCAAATAATTGTTTTACTTTCTCTCCATGGTCCTTTATAATTGATTCATTCACCAAGTAATCCCTTCTTGGCTCTTCTTCTTGGCCTCCCAAATCAACAATCAGTCAGTCCACATGCTAAACGCTGGGGACCCAAAGACAAAAGTGAAACAGTCCCTGTCCTCAAGAGGCTTACATTCTAATGGGAGTGGCACCAGAGATGCACATAAGTATAATATGGAATCCCTTCTTGGCTCTTCTTCTTGGCCTCCCAAATCAACAATCAATCAGTCCACAAGAATTTATTAAGCATTTACCATGTGAGAGGCACTGTGCTAAATGCTGGAGACCCAAAGACAAAAGGGAAACAGTCCCTGTCCTCAAGGGGCTTACATTCTAATGGGAGTGGCCCCAGAGATGCACATAAGTATAATATGGAACATATGTGAAATGAATGCAAGGTAGCTTTGTGAGGGGACCCTCTAGCATCTGGGGAATCAGGAAAACTTGATGTTTGAACTGAGTCTTGAAGGAAATTGGAGATTCTTAGAGTTGGAGGTGAGTATAGAGTACATTCTAGACATGATAGATCGTACAAAGGCATGGAGATGGGAGATGGTATATGATATGTATGGAATAACGATGCTGGAATGAAGAGTTAGGAGGGGAATAAAGAGCAAGAAGACTAGAAAGGTAGGAAGAAGAAGGCTTTAAAAGCCAGACAGATGCCATAGGGAACCATGTTGAATAGGGGCATGACCTGGTCAGGCATGAATTTTGGAAAAATCACTTTGGAGGGTGCTGGCACCTTAACTGGCAGCAAACTCTGACTTGGAATTCAGTCACAGGACTTATAGTAGTTCCCTTTTCTGATCTTTCAGAGTGCAGGAGGACATATATTTTCCCAATTCACCATTACCTAAAAGCAGAAAACAAACCAAACTTAGACTTATTAGTCCCTTTATGAATGTGTTCTCATTTCTTGGCAGCCAACTGAAAGGCTTCTCTTCTTCACACATTAAGCAGAACAGAAACCATATACTGTATGTGCATACTCTGAATTGTGGAGCAGGACCTTTCCATTATACATCATCACATCTTCCTAGAAGCAAGCTCCTAGCCTCTTCCATGTGGCCATCGCATTGCCTAAACATACTGAATATGCTCAGAAAGGTTGGGGCTGGCCAGCACCCCTGTTACACTATCAATGTCCTTTCTAAACTGTGGTGACCAGAATTGAATATAATTTTCCAGATTGTGTTCTGACAAGGTCAGATTACAGTGGGACCATGTTAATCCGGGTAGCTATGCTTCTCTTAAATTGGTTGATGTGTTCTCTGTGTATTCACATTGATCTCTTCTTAAAAAGTTCTATTAATGCTTTAAAAAAAAAAATCAGTCAACCCTGACCCCAATGGAACCCTCTTTTATAACAAATAAAAACACTTAAGTTTTTATTGATTACTCTATCAAAGGGTATGAACAGTTTAGTAACTTTTCTCACGTTATTACAAATTGTTTTCCAGAATAGTTGATACAATTCACACCTCCATCAACAGTATATTAGTGTACCTTTCTCATAGCTCCTCAAACATTAACTATGTTCTTCTTTTATCATCTTGTCTATTTGATTGATGAGAAGTTAAACTTTGATGTGGTTTCCATTTTCATTTTTCTTGTTACTTGTGTTTTGGGACTTTTTTTATTCATGCGGCTATTGATAAAATCCATCACATTCTTCTCTTTAAATATGTCCAACTCTAATTGGCAAGTTTTTTGGGGGGTAGTTTTTTTTTTGGCTGGATAGTTTTTTGGGGGGTAGTTTTTTTTGGCTGGGTAAAACTTTGGGGTAGTTTTTTTTTGGCTGGGTAAAACTTTGCCATACTACAAATTTGCAGTAAGAAAATACTATCCTTAAACAATAATGGGGCCGTCATAAATTCCATCAGCAGGATGGATCACTGCTGTTTTGTTCATTCATGAACACATCCACTGAGAATAAACCCTTCCATCTTTTGGAATTAGAGTTTCTACTCCTGGCACTTCTCTGTTTTTATTCCTATCCTGCAATCAAATAATCCTTGGAGGGTTGTAGGATCATCAATTTAAAGACAGAAGGGCTATTAAAAGTCAACTAATTCAACCTTTTAATTTTAGAGTTGAGGAAACTGAGGCCCAGAGAGGTTGAGACTTGCCCAAATTCTTAAATGTATTGTTATTTTTTTTTCTTTTTTGGAGGGGGGAAGGTAGGGCAATTGGGGTTAAATGACTTGCCCAAGGTCACATGGCTAGTTTTTGTGTTAAGTGTCAGAAGCTGGATTTGAACTCAGGTCCTCCTGACTCCAGGGCTGGTGCTCTATTCACTGTACCACCTAGCCGCCCCTCTAAATTCTTTAGGTAGCAATGGCAGAGACGAGGTGGGAACACAGCTCCTTTGACTCCACTTCCAATGTTTTCCCCACTAAAACCAAAAGCTGGGTACATGTGCCTATCTAGGATGCCACTACAGTCACCTACAAATGGGCTGAAAACAGCCACCAGACCTATGGAGAATCTTCATGAGTAGGGGACAATATATGGCTATCAGTGAAGCAACTCTGGTCTCATATCTCTCCTGGAAACTGGAAAATAGAAGCATCAGTCTAATGGCCTTTCCACCGTAACTCACTGGGTCCTACCCAGCCCCTGATCCCGTAAATCCAGAAAGAGCACGCATTAAATTTGGCTGAACAATATCCACCATTAATAATTACAGATAGCCAAGAGGAATTTGTGGGCTGGAGCATATTGGATCCACAATGGAGACATGTCAAGGATACTACTTGTTTGATTGGAAGCATGAAGGTCTTCTATGGGAATCTTCCCAGAATCTTCCCATGCTCATCCTAGTTTAACTGATTAGGTGAACAATTGGTATAGCAGAAGGAAAACTGTGTATATAACCTATGTCAGGTTGCTTACTGTCTCAAGGAGTAGGGAAAGGAGGGTGGGAGGGATAGCATTTGGTACTGAAAACTTAAAAAAAAATGAATGTTATAAATTGTTTTTGTATCTAATTGAGAAAAAATGTCATTTTTTTTTTTAAAAAAAAAGGAGTGCTAGACCTGATATCATGAGCTGAGTTTCAGTCCTGGTTCTGCCATTTTATAATATTTTTGAATTTAGGACTACTACTTCTCTCTTGGTTTGTTTCCTAATCTATAAAATGAAGGGAATGTGTGAATTGTTCAGCAAGCTCCTTTCCAGCTCAACATCTATGTTCCGATGATAAATGTTTAACAACTGGACTCTCTGGAAAAATAAATATATATCCACACATTTTAAAGTTTAATCTGCAATTATTGACAATTTCTTAGGTCTAGACAATTAACAGAATAATAAATCAAGCCCTGATTTCTAGCAATTACCAATTTCAAAGGTGCAAATACTCATGCAAGACGGTTAGAGCACATCCTTGCCAATGTCCTACATGTGCAAATTTTTCTTCTAAGGCCTAGGGATATCATCAGGAAAGGGGTACTTGGTGCACATACCTCATAACTATCAGTTCAGGAGGTCACATAGAGACACTGGAAGCAGTATGAAGGTAAAGTTAAAAACAAGCCTGGAGCTGGAAATCTCTGAGCAAGTATATTTTTCTCCAGATCCAGTACAAAATCAGTCTCTATTGATTCCTTCAAGTCTTTGTAGATATGATTTCTGTAGATCTATGGATCCTGTAGATCTGAGAATGAAATGTTGACTTTAATTCTAGATTAACTTATTCTAACTTTCCTGCTAGACTTTGGACTTTCTGCTTTTCATTCCAGCTTATCCTCTTCTCACCTTCTCAATAGCATCCCAGGACAACTTGGTAGACTCTGGTTTTACTGGCTTTACTGATCTTCTAGCTGTGAAAATTTTGAGTAAAGTCTATTTGGGTTCTATTACATGTTCTGCCATAAACTTCTGTGCACAAGTTTCCAAATCTATGAAATGGGCATTGGGTAGATTAGTCAGGTGTAGTTTAATTAGATTTCTGTATAACGACCATAAAAATTGGTTAAGGCTCACAGCAGGTGGAACAGCTTAAAACAAGCCCTGTTGTAAATCGGTAAGAATTTTAATGAAATGTGATCTGCAGCCTTTTTTAAGGGGGCTGTTTTTGAAATCAGGAGGCATGGGTTAGAATCCATGTTCTGGTGCCTACTATCTTTCCCCCCCTTTTAAAAAATTCAATTGCATTTTATTTTCAATTCCAAATTCTCTCCCTCCCCTAACATTCTATCCCACCAATGGAGAAGGTAAAACATATATCACCCATTACAAATATGAAGTCATGCAAAAAAAAAAATTCTGCATTAACCATGTTCTGTCAAAAAAAATAAAGCAAGAAAAAGAAAGAGTGAAAAAAAAATGCTTCAATCTATAGTCCATCAGTTCTCTATTTGGAAGTGGACAGCATTTTTCATCATAAGTCCTTCAGAGCCGTGGTGGAGTTACATTGATTGGAGTTGTCTTTCACAGTTGATTATTATTATTATTATTATTATTATTTTTTTTTTTACAATACTGCTGTTACTGTGTAAATCATTCTCCTGGTTCTGTTTATTTCACTTTGCATCAGTTCATATAAGGTCTTTCTGAAACCATACCCTTCATCATCTCTTACAGCATAATAGTATTCTACCATATTCACATAGTACAATTTATTCAGTCATTCCTTAATTGATGCATATCCCTTCAGTTTCCTATTTTTTGCCCCTTCAAGAGCCACTATAAGTATTCTTTGTACATATAGAATTGTTTCCTTTTCTTTGGGATCTCTTTTGGGAATGTGCCCAGTAACGGTATTACTAGGTCAAAGGGTATGCATAGCTTAACAACTTTTTGGGCATAGTTCCAAATTGCTTTCCAAAATGGTTGAATTAGTTCACAGGTTTGCCGACAGTGCATTAAGGTACCTGTTTTCCTGTATCCCCTCCATTTCCTTTTTTTGTCATCTTAGCCAATCTGATGGGTGTGAGGTGGTACCATAGAGTTCTTTTTATTTGAAATTCCCAAATTATTAATGATTTAGAGTATTTTTTCATATGACTATTTTTTCCTTTGAAAATTGGCTCTCCACATGCCTTGACCATTTATAAATTGGGGAATGTCTCTTATTTTAAATTTGGCTCAGTTCCCTCTTTATCAGAGAAGCTTGCTACAAAGATTCTTCCCCCAATGGGGTACTTATTGTCTTTGCAATCTTTAATGAATCACCAAACGCCTTTGAGCCTGTTTTCTCATCTGTAAAGTGGGATACATGTAAATATTACTGCAAAAGGTAGTAAAGTTCAAATGTGGAATGTAAGTACTTTGTAACAGTAAAAGGCTACAAATATATAAATTCTTATTATCAGAAAGAAGGGAATAAACAATGACATGGCACCTATTATTTGCCAAGTATTGTGTTAAGTGCCTTTTACAAATATCTCATTTGCTTTGTGTGTGCTATTATTATTACCATTTAACAGAAGAGGAAACTGAGTCAAACAGAGGTTAAGTGACTTGCCTAGGATCATAAAGCTAGTAAGTTTTGGAGGCTAAATTTTGACTCAGGTTCTGTGCTCTACCCACTGTGCCACCAGGTCCCCCTGTTGTTACTATTATTGTAAGGAATTTCTAGGATTCTAAGGTTTCCTGCCATATGATTTAGGATCAGAGTGAAAAGGCTGGTGAATTTTCTTGTGGCCACCTGAAAACTTTATAGGTCTCTTTGGGAAAAGTTGGCCTATGCACAAATAGATTCCAAGAGAATGGTGTTCATGGTTACCATTTTGTTTTTATAAAACACCAATTTACTGTTGCAATATCCCCAGAGGGCGGCTAGGTGGAGCAGTGGATAGTGCCATGTCTGGAGTCAGGAAGACTCGACTTGCTGAGTTCAACCACTACCACCTGTGCGACCCAAGCCACTTAACCCCATTTGCCTCAGTTTCCTCTTCTGTAAAATGAGCTGGAGAAGGAAAGGCAAACCACTCTAGTATCTTTGCCAAGAAAATCCCCCAGTGGGGTTACTAAGGCCCAGATATGACTGAAAAACAACTGAACAAGTATCCAAGGAAGCAGTGGAGGCAAAAAAAGCAGGCTATCCTTTGTGGTTCCATGGTGCAAACAGCTACTTTGTCATGCATAAGCCAGCCAGAAGGGCTTTCCACAGAGAACTGTGTCTGGGGTCTCAAGTAATGTGCCTAGAGTGACTGATCTCTGCAGCAAAGAGCCTGACCCTATTCTGAGGTGACTTGGCAAAGTATGGGTTTCTGACAGGTTGTCATAACCTCACTTAGAGAATTGGCAGGCATTTCTGAGCCTGGACTTGAAAGGCTGTCACTTTATATGACTGTGGTGGCTTCACAGTTCATTAGAAAACTGACCTGATGATATTTCAGGTAAAGAGTGGGAGAAGGGATGCCAATTCCATGTGCATTTTTACTTAACCAAATAGTTAAGATTTGGCAAATAGTGTATATTAGATTATAGACAATTAAAAAAAATTTAACTTCCAGGTTGCCATGACAGGTGGTCTGGATTGAGTCAGGAGACCTATGTTGAGGGATGTTCTTTTAAATGCTTAACACCTAGCTCAGCAATATATATATATATAATGTATATATGAATATATATATATATATATATATATATATATATACAAATGACATTTTTAAGGCTAATCTGCATTATTATCATTTTTCTTTATCACTTATACCTAGACATTTAGCAAAGCAATAAATTAATGCTTGATTTACAATGTTTGTATGATTTCTCAGGTACAAATGCCCACATTACAGTTTCACCATTGGCTCTCTAGTCTATAAGAGCTGACTCCAGCAAATACCTGTATTGGATTATTTTTTATACTCTAGCAACTTATATAGAATTTGCAGTGACTCTCTGTGTCTCTTTTGCTTCATCTGGAGATAGTAAATCCCTTTTGATAATGAATCAATTAATAATTATTTACTGAGCAGCTGAAGAGGGAGCATGCGTAGTGAATAGCTTGTTGGATTTGTAGTCAAGAAGATCTGGGTTTGAATCTTGCCTCAGAAATTAATGACAAGTCACTTAACCTCTCTGGGTCTCATTTTCCCACCCTGCAAAATGATCACATTGGACTCAGTTGCCTCAAAGGTCCCTTCCCATTATTTTTATCTATGATCTTACGACCCTATGATTCTACTGTGTGTCTAGCATCATGGTGGACCCATTGGGAGACAAAGAAATGTATAGAATTATAGAACGTATGGAATCTTTCTATCATAGAGTTTACAACCCATTTGGAGAGAAAAGACTAATATCCATGAAGCCATACAAGTGAATGATGTAAGATAATAAATGATTAAGTACCAAATTTTGTGGGAGAAACTGTCCATGTTTTAGGAATTTAGGAATAAAGGAAGTTAGGATAGGCAAAAGCAGTTATGGAACACTTTAGAGAGGAAATGAGACAGGAGCTGGGTCTTGAAGTGTGGGAAAGCAGTAAGGGTGGAGAGGACATTCTAGATGGAGAGAATTACAGGAACAAATATATAGAAAGAGAAAAGGAATTGTCAAATGCTGTGGTCAAGGGACAGCTTAGCTTAATGAAACAAGCATTTATTAAATGTTGACTGTGCCAGCCAGGACAGCCAAATAGCAAAATGGGTAGAGTGCCAGGCCTGGAGTCAAGAAGATTCATCTTCCTGAGTTCAAATCTGGCCTCAGACACTACCAGCAGTGTGGCCCTGGGCAAGTCACTGAACCTGGTTTGCCTCAGTTTCCTCATCTGTAAAAATGAGCTGGAGAAGAAAATGGCAAACCACTCCAGTATCTTTGCCAAGTAAACCCTAGTTGTGGTCATAAAGAGTCCAATGTGATTGAAAAACAAGTGAACAACACAATAACTATGCCAGACACTGTGCTAAGTGATGAGTTGGGGTACAAATATAAAGCAGAAAGTAAAGAAGAAGACACTTAAAAAAGTGAAGCCCCCCACCTTCATAATCAGCATAATTACCGTATTCCCTTAAAACAGGGGCGTTTATTTTGGGGTCCATAGACCTCCCAAGAAATTTGCAGACTTGGATTGGGGAGAAAACGACACCTTCAGTCAGTCAGTGAGTTCCTGAACGTTTATTAAGCACCTCCTGTGTGTGTGAAACTGGATTATAAAAAAGAAGCCAAAGACAGTGCTTTCCCTCAAGGGGCTCACAATCTAGTGGGGATAGATGACAAGCAAATAAGCTGTGGACAGGATAAATGGAGCAACAGACGGGATAAATAAAAAACAATCAGTCAATAAACACTTATTTCTTTATTTACTTTTTGGAGGGGGGAGGGCAGGGCAAATTGCCCAAGGTCACATGGCTAGCAATTGTTATGTGTCTGAGGCTGGATTTGAACTCAGGTCCTCCTGACTCCAGGGCAGGTGCTCCATTCACTGCACTACCTAGTCACCCCTCAATAAACATTTATTAAGCTCCTAGTATGTGCTAGGCATTGTGCTAAGAAGTGAGCATACAAAAAAGGGGAAAAGATAGCCCCTGCCCTCAAGAACTCACAGTCTAATGGGAGAGACACCAAGCAGACAAATGTACCAACAAGCTATATTCAGGATAAATAAGAAATAATCAAGAGAGGGAAGGCACTAGAATTAAGAGGGATTGGGAAAGGCTTGTAGAAAATAACATTTTAGTTGGGATTTAAAGGAAGCCAGAGAAGCCCATAGGTGGAGATTGAGGAGGGAAAGCATTCCAGGCATGGGGGACAACCAGAGTGTCTTATTTGTTGAATAGACAGGAACCAGTGTCACTGGACTGAAGAGCGTAAGAGGAAGGAGTAGTAAGTTTGGAAAGGAAGGGGGGCAAACTTTGAATGCAAAGCAGAAGATTTCATATTTGGTTGTGGAGGTGATAGGGAGTCACTGGTGTTTATTGAATAGGGGGTGACATGGTCTGATTTGCGCTTTCAGAAAACCACTTTCCTGACTAAATGGAGGGTGGATTAGAGTGGGGAAAGACTTGAGGCAGCAGACCCACCAGCAGGGTATTGCAGTGATACAGACATGAGATGATGAGGGCCTGCTCTAAAGGGGTGGCAGGGTCAGGGGAGAAAAGGGAGCACACTGGGGAGATGTTGCAAAGGTCAAATCAACAGGCCTTGGCAACAGATTGTATACGGAGGGTGAGAGATGGTGAAGAAAGTCACGCCTAGGTTGTGAGCCTGTGGAGCTGGGAGTTTGGCATTGCCCTCCATAGTAATAGGGAGGATGTGGGGGGAGAGGGGACAGGGAAGGGTTTAGAGAAAAATGGAATGATTTTGGTTTTGGACATGCTGAGTTCAAGATGTCCAATGGACATCCAGTTTGAGATGTCTGAAAGGCAGAGAAGTGAGATTGGAGGTCAGAACAGAGCTTTTAAGGCAGCATAGGTAGATTTGAGAATCATTAGCATAGAGAGAGTAATTAAATCAATAGGAGCTGATGAGATCACCAATGAAATAGTATAAAGGCAGAAGAGAAGAGGTCCCAGGACAGAGGCCAGGATAGCTATGGTTAGAGTTCGCGGTATGAATGAGGATCCAGCAAAGGAGACAGAGAAGTATCAGTCAGATAGGTAAGTAGAGAACTCGGAGAGAGTAATGTTCCAAAAACCTAGAGAGTAGCAAGGAAAAGAAGCTGACCAACAATGTCCAAGGCTGCAGAGAGGTCAAGGAGAATGAGGATCGAGGAAAGGCCATTGGATTTAGTAACTAAGAGGTCACCGATAACTTTGTAGAGGGCATTTACGTGGCCCAGTTTTCATTAGCCGATAGCCCAGTGCCTGCTGTCTCATGCCTTCACTCTCCTTCCCATTTGAGAGGGACCTCTACCCTGAGGCATGCTGTAGTAGGTACAATATCCTAACCCCTGCCCCCATGCAAGTTAGGCTAGGTTTTCCTTAAAAGGGATTGAGACCATCTTCAAACTTGGTTGTCTCCAGGCACTAAAGGCTCAGGCTGTGGACATCATTCCCTGGTTGTCTTTGGAAGCTTTAGCCATAATGCTTAGCTGGTGGAAAACAATGGGCAGCTCAGGTAAAGGAAGCTATGCTCAGGTGAATCAACTTGGAATGTTCTCAGTGCCTATACTTACTGAATATCATTCTATTGCTATAGCTACATAAATATCCTTTTGCTAACTTTTGGATCACCTATGAGTGTCATGTTTTGTTCCAATATTGAATATAAACTACCAGTGGACTGGCCTCAGTCAGGCCCAGGCCAGAAAACATGCCCTTCTTTGAAGTGGCTGGTGACTGGCATATACCCCATTCTTTCTTCTTGAGTGTCTTGGTAAGTTGTTGTCCCCCATTCACTCAGCCTCTGATGTGTACTGACAATCTGGCTCCAATCTGTCTTTCTTGGCTAATTTCATATTACTCCCCCTCACATACTTTAAGTATGCTCCAGCCAAACTACCTGATGTTCCTTTTTGAGACATTCCAAGGCGCATACATCTGCACCTTGGCAGACTGTCCCCACATGCCTGGAATGCTCTCACTACTCATTTCCACCTCTTGGAACCTCTAATTCATTTCAAGGCTCATTTCAGACGCTGCCTCCAGCAGCAGATCTTTCTTGCTTCTGCGGTATTTTGTTTCCTCTCCCCTCCCACTGAAAGAACTTTGTATTTTGTATGTATTTTATATTCATGTTACTGTTTACTTGTTGGATCCCTGACCTTCACCACCACACCTTTCTCTCCCAAGTGGAATGTAGTTTCTTAAATGTAAGTTTCTCTTTCATTTTTATCTTTATATCCCTGATACCTAGCACAATGCCTTTGGTTTAGTAGGTGCTGAATAAATGCTTTGAATGAATGAACACTGCTCCCTTCCCAATCCTGCAAAGGCAATACATCTTCCATCTCATAACACTGCTCCCTTCCCAGTCCCATAAAATCAATGCATTAATTATGCATCTGCCACCCTATAACACTGTTCCCTCCCAACCTCACAAAATTAATACATTGACTATGGGTTTTCCATCATATATGCCAAAAAAGGCAAAATTTGGAACCTTGGTATACCATTAAAATATACACACACATACACACACAACTGAGCCAAGTTTAATGAAGCACGAGAATTGTAGATGACATGCAAATACCAGGTATTCTTTATAACTCAGATATCAGAGAAAGAATATATCAACTAAAATTGTGTCAGGGGACCACTGCAAGTATAGGCTTCAGCATATTAGTACAACATACCAGTTTTCCACAGAGGTTTCTCTTCAAGCTCTAGAGCTATGATTTGGTTCAGCTGTGTTTCAGTCGTGTCTAATTCTTCATGACCCCATTTAGAATTTTCTTGTCAAAGATACTGGAATGGTTTTCTATTTCCTTCTCCAGCTCATTTTACAGATGAATAAACTGAAGCAAACAGGGTTAAGTGACTTGCCCAGAGCCACATAGTAAGTGTCTGAGGCCAGATTTGAATTAAAGAAGGCAAATCTTCCTGACTCCAGGCCTGGCACTGTCCACTGTGCTACCTAGCTGGAAGTCCTGTGTAAGGGCTATATTTCCACCATCCACCCTAGATGCTAATGTGTTTTTTAATTAGCTATTTAATTTTATAAGTATTATCTCTGCCTCCCACTAGCTCCTTCCCATTGAACAATTAAAAAAAAGAGAAAACCCTTATAACAAATATGAACAGTCCAGCAAAACAAATTGACATTGATGGTGTTCAAAAACACATACCTCATTCTTTTTTTAAGTCCATTACATCTCTGGCATGAAGTTGGTAGAGTGGACAGTTCTTTTTTAAGGATTTCCAAATTCTATACTTATAAAGGACTTCCTGGACTAGCATTTGGGTCAAAATATAGGAAAGAACATTAGAGTTGCCAAAGGAAATCATTACCCATTTCCAGGAGATCAAAATCTCCAACACACAGATGTAAATTACTCAATGTGACCACTGCCCTGAAGGAAAGAAATGATTTTTCAGGGAAATCCCAAATAAGGTGCTCAGCCAGAATTTAATGTGAGGGTCATAAAGACCTAGATCACTGTGGGGTGATCCACATCAAACACAACTATACAAAAGAGACCTGTAAGACATGATTCCTGCTGCCCTCCAGGGGGATCAGGAAAGAGAGGTAGAAAAAGAGATGGGTTGTCACTTGAAGGGAGGGGGTGATGGTGTTTCCATCTGAAATCCCATCTGGAATGAAAGGTTTAAGCCTGGATCTCTTATGTCTAATGACCTTCCTTTCCTCACCGTTCAATCCCTCCTTAACCCCCTGCAGTCTGTCTTTAACTCTCCCTCCCTGTTGAAACCTCTCTCAGAAGTTGCTAATGATTTCCTTACCAGTCGATCTCTTGACCTTTTCTCTGTCTTCATCCTACAGGGTGAAACTCATGACACCGCTGCCCACTTCCTCCTTGAAACTCCATCTTCCCTTGGGTTCCGTGGTTCTCTCCCTTGATAAATTTTCCTCTTTGCATACTGCCTCTCCCTCTCCCTCCTCATCCCTTCAATTGTTGATATTTTCTCAAGGTCCGATCCATGATTCTTTGCTTTTCCTTCACAATATTTTTTTTCTTGATCCATCAAATTTAACAATTATTTCTTTGCTAAGAACTTCCAAATCTATCCACTTCTCCTTTTCCATCCTCTTACTTGATCATCAAGCCTGTATATATCCCTATCAGACACTTCCATTTATATATCTCACCATCACTTCAGATTCAGTGTTTCCGAAACTGAACTTTCATCTTCCCCTAATTAGCTGCGTTTCCCAGATTCTTTGTCTTTGTCATTCTTCCACTTACATAGATTAAAATCATCTCTTTCTTTCATCCTTCATAACCAGTCAATCATTAAGTCATGTTTATTCTTCCATTAAATTGTCTGTCATGTTCATTTATATCCAATTTTTTCTCTCCACTACCATCACTGTAATTCAGGATCATATTACTTGACATCTAAATGACTACTGAATTACTACAGCTTCATGACTGACCTTTTTTTAATCTGATCTTTCCCCCTACTAATCTATCCAGTGTCGCATTGCCAGATTAGTCTTCTTTACACCAGACTTCATAATGTCATCTTCTTGCTCAACAACTTTCAGTGTTTCTTTATGACAAAATCAAGGCAATATTCCTATGTCTGGCTTTCAAAGTGCTTCATAATCTTGTACTTTCTTAGCTATTCAGCATCCATTCCCTACCCTGAACCCCCAACTACTTACACTGAACTTGAATCAGGTTAATCTCATTGTACAACAAATTTTCCAATTTCCATTCCTTCATTCCTGTTTTTCCTTACATGATGATTTTGCTTTCTTCTAAACCAGGGCTTCATAGCCTGGGTTATGTGAAATTGTATGTTTAAGAAAACATGTTAACAGCTGTCTCCCTATATAATTAGTTTCCACCATTCAATCCCTCATAGTTTCTCCATAAAATACTATGTATTTTCTTTTATGCATTTAAAAAACATTATTCTGAGAATAATTTGGCTCTACCGAAGGGGCCTATAACATAAGAATGGTTAAGAACCCCTGCTCTAAATTAATAGATGCCACTCATTTAGTAATTAATCAAATGCGACTTGACATATCTATTGCTCATGTATTATCATTTAACTCTGTATTGTTACTTAAATTTTTGTGTCTTCTTCCCCAACTACATTTGTAAGCTCTTGGATGGCACAGATTTATATTTATTTATTTTATATATATATTTAATTTTTATAATTTATATTTATTTTAAATATATTTATATATTATTTTTATTTTCCCCCAAAGCACCTGAGTCTCTTGTACATAGTAGATACCTAAAGCATATTGCTTGATTAATTGTAAACACTTTATAGGACTGGAGGTATGGATGCCATTTGCAGCCTGCGATTTTCTGGGATATACTAGATATGTCCATAAACTAACAGAACTGAGTTCTAGTTTAGGTCTAATTGTTAACTACACATGTGATCTTGGGGCAAGTCATGTGATGTTCCTCAACTTCAGTTTCCTTCCCATAAAATGATATAGTTGAGGTAGAATTTTAGAGTTTCCTCTGACTGTAAAATTACATAATGCCATGATTCTTTTGTCACAGGAAGAAATGGGTTACTTAGCTAATTACTGTAGTACTTTCGTACCAGGTACTTCTAGGTGAGGTAGTAGAATGTAATGGAAAGAGTGCTGAATTTGTAGTCTGAAGAAGCAGGGTCAAAATCTGGCTTTACCATTTACTACCTATATGACATTGAACTCAACATTTCTGATCTTCCCTTTTCTCATCTGTAAAAGGAGAGGGTTGGATTAGATGATAGCCAAGAACTCTTTCAGCTCTGGATCCTATGATTTGTGACATCAGTACTTTCAAAGACAGCATAAAAGTATATTTGTGTAGCCAAAAGGGCTTCACCTTTGGAAGAAATGTAGAAAGGCAGTGCAGTAAGATTTTACACTGGCCAAAATGCAACCTAAAATTCAGGGTTTTGATGTTGTTTCTGGAAGATACTCATAATCAAGGCATGAATGTGAACTAGGAAAGTGAAGAACAGCTTTGTCTTCTTAGCTTTTGTTCTTGCTCAACTTTATGTGCATGACAATCAATGAAAATCTATGGAGCAGAGTGGGTTTTGTCACTCCAAACTCAATATCAGTCTCCCTTTTTAAATTTTGGACGAGGAACCTGAAATGGATTTGGGGGCGGGGATAAACTCTCTGTGGATGATTAAATGGAATTTACAAAGAACTTCTAACTATAATTCATATACTTATCTGGAACTATGGCTTCACCAGACAAAGGTAAAAGAAAAAATAGGCAATCTTAGCTCAGGGTATTCTTGCTTGATTTTGTTGGCTCTGGCCAGGTGTGATAGCTTATAACTTCAATGGCTATGAATGGAAAGATCTTAGCTGCCTTTGTCAGTCAAAGGCTTTCTTGTTCTCCCTCCCCCCCACCCCCCACCCCAGTAATAGCTCACATTTGCCAGCTAGCAGCTAGCATTTATAAAGTGCCTACTATGTGTCAGGTACCATGCTAAGCATTTTAAAAATATTATGTCACACCAGCCTAACAAAAACTCTGGGGGTTAAGTGTTATTATTATCTCTGTTTTACAATTGAGGAAGTTGAGGTAAACAGAGGCTAAGTGATTTGCCTAAGATCATACAGCTAGTAAGTGTTGGAGACCCAAATTGAATTCAGATCTTCTTGACTCCACTCTATCCACTAAGTGTACTTACTGTAAGCCACCTAGTTGCCTCAACTTTTAAATTACTTTAAGTTTTGCAAAGTGATTTACATATATTATCTAGTTTGATAATCACAATAAGTTTGATTGGTGAGCTTTTGCCTGCACCCCTATTGCTGAGGTGCTCACGTCGACATCATTTCACTCCTGGTTTCACTCCTCACTCTCTGGACTTTTCTACCTCCTCCTCAGTGACCTCCTCCCCCCATCCTGCCTTACAGCTTTCCATGTTGTCTTTTGTATATTGTCTTTGTATGTTGTCTTCCTTGGTTAGAATGTAAGCTCCTTGAGTGTGGGAACTTCCCCCCCTTTTGTTTGTATCCTCAGCACTTTTCACAATGCCTGGCACATAAAAAGTGCTTAATAAATGCTCCATCTATTCATCTATCTAGCTTATGAGATGAGTACTATTCCCATTTTACAGAATAGAAAACTGAAGTTCAAAGGAACTAAGTGATTTTTCCCATGTTAACACAGCCTCTAAGTATCTGAGGCAGAATATAAACTCGGAACTTCTTAATTAAAGTCCATCCTAGTCAATGTCCCTGATGAACTAAAACCCAGCAGATAATGGCAATAAGCAGTTCTGTGATGAGAGATGCCCACCAGAAACAATGTGATCCTTGCTAGAGACAGTGTCCATCAGAGACATCACAACGGGACCTAGGCCACTCTGAAGCATGGGATATGTGAATTGTCCCAATAATGCATATGCCTGGGTCATGTGCATCCCCTGTAAGTATGTCCTCTGTGAACATTCCCTATGTGTCTGGGTGGCAATGTTCCAGTGTTTTCTCCTAGATGCCTTCTCCTCAGGTGGTGCAATACTATTTGAGAGATTGTCCTATAGGAGCATGGTGGGTAGAGGTAATTCTTTTCCATTATTTTATTTGCTATGCTAGTTTATGAAAGGTTTTTTGTTATGAATTATGTTGTTACCTGGCTAATTGGGAAAAGTAAATACGTTGGTAGGGGCTTGTGAGCTTTGGCTTTTAATGAATAGTGACCCGTGAAATGTCTTGAATCTGGAGTAACTTTCTTTGAGATTCTGTGTACAAGGAGTGCCCTAAGAGCTTCTAGACACAAGGGCAATTGGGATGGCCCTACCATATCTTCCCACATTAAAACCTTTTCCTTCCTGGAAAGTCTGCAATAATTCCTCTCTACCACATCCCACATTTTTTTTTCTGGAGAACTATGATTTCATTGATATTGGAAACTCTCAATGAGGAAACTCTTGTCTACAAAATCAAATGAGCACCTGCTCTGCTACTAAGACTTTTGAGTATCTTGGACCATTGAGAAGTAATATAAATTGTCCAGGATCACACAACCAGTCAGTTGTAGTCAGAGGTAGTACTTGAACCCATTTGACTCTATTCTGGCTCTGCAACTACTGAGCTGACTTCTTTATTCCTAAACTACCTAAAGGATTCTCCTTAGCACTGTTACTTACTTCTGACAAAAAGCTTGGGTTTGCTTCCGTGCTGAGCATATTCAGAACACTTACATTTGGTGAGAACAGCTGAACTCTCCAACAATGCATTTTGTTTTGTTCTGATCTCTTATTTAAAAAACAAAAACCAAAAAGCTTTGTTTATTTGCCAATTAATCACTGCTAGGTTAAATCAGGTTGTGGGTGTCAGGATCTGGGGCTTTTGTTCACAAAGTGGCTTTACCCCAGATATATCACATAAGAAAACTGTGGCAATCTGGTACAAGGACGTGAAACACAATCCTATTAGCCTTGAATGGCCAGTAGGGATTGACATTATCTTCCCCTTCTTCTAGTGTTGCTGCGGCAAACAGCTTGACACTGCTTTGAACCATCAGACCATGAAAACTTCATTAGTAAAATCTAGTCCTTTGTGACCAAAGAAGAACAGCTGAGGATGGATGGTAGACAGAGGAGGGCTAGGTTATTTAAATAATGGCAAATAACTGAGTTTGAGGGATATAATTAAATAGAAGGGAATCAAAGGCATGTTTCCTATTGGATATCAATTAAACCTTCATTGTATTAAAGGGCTTCTTTTAAAGCCCTAGGTTAGGATATCCTCTGGAACACAGAAACCATCAAATTTGCTTTGAGATGACTTGCCATTGGCTTGAATCAATTTTTTTTTGTGACCCTTAAGCAGAAATACAGAATATCCCATTTTATGTGCATGTGTATGTATGTGTATATATGTGTGTGTATTTGTATGTATATATTGTCATTCAGACTTATCCAAAAGCATGTGTGTCTCTGAATGTGTTGCTGTCCTAAGTGCTATTCCAAATGAGCAAAATACACATGATCTGTGCCCTCTAAGAGTTCACAATCCGAAGAAGGGGGATAGCATATGAATAGATAGTGTTATGGAAGCAAGGAACATGAGCTTGAACAGTCTCTGGGAGGTAGTGGAGGACAGAAATACCTGGTGTGCTGTGGTCTACGGGATCATGAAAAGTCAAACACACTGAACAACAACAACAATGACAAAATCTTGGAGAGACACAGGTTTCAGAGATCCTTTCAGATTCCATTTTTGATGGTGTTTACAAATGAAAAGAGATGGAAACCCCAGCTGAAGTCAAATTTGCAGGTTGTGGTTTTATGAGGTTTTTTTTACAAGTTCATCCAATTTTGACTAGTCATTCCCATAATGGAAAGCCAACAGTGGGCTTCCTCAACTATTCGCCACTCTTTGAAACCTACACACACATAGATTTGTCTAGTTGGAAGGGATTTTAGCCGTTTTACAGATAAGAAACACTCTAATCTAGATATTACTCAAGTTACACATCTGACAAGTCGTAGGTAATAACAAAAAAAAGCTTGAAGTGCTTTCTGAAGCCCATTTCGGGTTGATGAAGTCTGTATTCAGGAACTACAGATGTGGAATACTATATATGCTACCAGAAGGTGTTAATAGGTTGGTTAATTTGGTTAAACTTTTTTCCCCCTTTCTATTTTAGTCCTTTGTTTAAAAAAAAAAAAAAGGAATGGTTCTCTAAGTGGGGAAGAGGAGAGGGACATATTGGGAGATGAAGATATTATACAAACACTATATATCAGTAAAAACTTTAAAAAAATAAGTCTATGTTTAGCATCCCTAAAAGATACAGAGAGAGATTAGGGACAGTTCTTTGAAACCACTACCAATATCTGATGGTAAACTGATGACAGGTCTTGTGAGATGAGAAGCAGCGTTAAAATAACCCTAACCCCAAAGTATCTTCCTCAAAAATCTGCCAGCATCTGAAACCAGTAGACTCATAACATGTTAGAGTTGGGAGGGATCTTAGCCCCTTATTCCACAGATGAGAAAACCAGAACCTAAAGAAATGAAGCGAATTATCCAAGGTTACACAGTCTATAAATGCAGGTAATGGTCCTGTTCATACTCTTTATCACCAGCATTTACACAGTACATTAAGGCTTGCAAACGCTGTACTAGCATTGTCTTATTTGATCCTCACAACAATCCTGGGAGACAGGTGTTAATATTATTCTAATCTTAAAGATGAGGAAACTGAGGCCCACAGAGGTTAGATGACTTGTTCAGGATTGTTGCACAGCTAATAAGTGTCTGAGGTAGGATATGAACTCATATCTTCATTAATTCAAATTCAGTAGTGGTTCAGTGGGCAGAGTGCCGGGTCTGGAGTCAAGAAGACTCATCTTCCTCCATTCAAATCTGACCTCAGATATTGACTAACTATGACCCTGGGCAAGTCACTTAACCCTGTTTGCCTCAGTTTCCTCCTCTATAAAATGAGCTGGAGAAGGAAATGGCAAATCGCTTCGGTATCTTTGCCAAGAAAACTCCAAATGGAGTCACCAAGAGTTGGACGTGATGGAACAACGACAACTCTATCCATTGTACAATCTGTACGGGATTTAAATCCAGGACTCCTGATTCCAACCCCAGAAGTCTTTCCATAGTATTACATTGCCTCTTCGTTCACCATTGTGATTCATACATGATACAATTAGAGAGCAATTAATGATTGAACTCAGTGGTACTGACTTTATGTAGAGTGGTAGTTCAGAAAAGGCAGAGATATTAATAATAGTTCGCATTCTTATGTTGTTTTAAAGTATACAAAGCACTTTATATATACTATCTCATTTGGTCAATAAAAGATTGATGCACTGATGGAAATTTCACAAATTGGGAATGCAATTAAAATACTAAAACATCAGCAAAAATTTAAAAGCCCAATTAAACAACAAAATAGAAATCTTAAAAATCAGAAATCAACAAAGTTAAAAACAAACAGAAAAAATCTATTGGATTAATAAATAAAAGTTGGAACCATTTTTAAAAATAGTAAAGCTACACCAAAAAAAAGATATACCATTGACTAATTTAATTAAAAAGAAGAATGAAGAAAATCAAATTACCAGTATTAAAAATGAAAAAGAATTCACAGCAAATGAAGAAAAAAGGCTATTATTAGGACCTATTTCTGTCCCATTACATGGCAACAAAACCAAAAATTTAAAAGAAATAATATATCTAACTCAATAGAATAAGAAATAGAGAGGTTAAACAACCCAATTTCGAGGAAGAAAATGAAGAAGCCATAAATGAACTTCCAAAAGGGGGAAAATTCTAGGACCAGATGGATTCACAAACAAATTCTAGCAAACATTCAAAGAACAACTAGGTGTAATATTACACAAAATGTTTGGAAAAAATATCAAAACAGGAATCTATAAAATTCCTTCTATTACATGGATAAAGAAGGTACTGATATATAAATCAAGCAGCATCAAAAGAGAAAATGAAAACTATAAAGCAATGCAAAAACCAAACAAAAAAAGAAGCCACAAAAAACCTTAAATAAAATATTAGCAAAGAAGCTAAAACAACATACAACAAAGATTATACATTCTGACCAGATTGGATTTATACTAGGAATGAGGGTTAGTTTAATATTAGGAAAGCTATAAACTTAATGATGTTAACCAAAAAAATGACAAATATTGTTATATCAATAGGCATAGAAAAAAACTTTTGATAAATACAATACTCATTTGTGTTTTACATACTCAAAAACATAGGAATAAATATATTTTCCTTAAAATTATAAATAATATCTATCCAGAGGGGCAGCTAGATAGCACAGTGGAAAAAGTACAAGACCTGGAGTCAGGAAGACTCATCTTTCTGAGTTCAAATCTGGCCTCAGACACTTACTAGCTGTGTGACCCTAAGCAAGTCATTTGACTCTGTTTGCCTCTGTTTCCTCATCTGTCAAATGAACCAGAGAAGGAAATGGCAGACCACACCAGTGTCTCTGCCAAGAAAACCCCAAATGGGGTCATGAAGGGTCAAAAATTACTGAAATGACTGAACAACAACAATCTGTCTTGAACAAAGAACTACCATTCTATGTAATGAAGATAAACCAGAATCTTTTTAAATAAAATCAGGGGTGAAACAAGGATGTCCATTATCACCACATCTATTTTACTTAATACTAGAAATGGCCAGAGGAATAAGATAAGAAAAAGAAATTAAGTGAATGAGCACAGGTAAAGAAGAAACTTTAATCATGTTTTCCCCCAGATATTATGATGATGTACTTTAAAAATCATAGGAAGTCAACCAAAAAATTAATTGAAACAATAACTTCAGCAAACTTGCAGGATATAAAATAAATCCATATAAATCATCAGCCTTTCTATATAATACCAATAAAACTCAGCAGAAAGAGATAGAGAAATTCCATTTAAAATTACTGCAGAATCCATAAAATACCAGGGAGTCTACCTTCTAAGAAACACAAGAACTATATAAATGCAGCTACATACCACTATTTATAGAAATACAGACCAAAATAATTTGGAAAAATATTAATTGCTCATGGATTGGGTAAATCAATATAATAATGCTTCTTAAAATCAATTTATTTATTCAGTGTCTTAGTAGTTAAATCATGAAAGCATTACTTTCTAGATCTAGGAAAAATAATAAGGAAATTCATATGGAGGGAGGGCAAACATATCAAGGGAAATAAATTACAATAAGCAGGAATGAAAAGGACCCAGCAGTGCCAGTTCTTAAACTACACCAAAAAAAAAAATTTCTAAATAATTTGGTACCTATTAATAAAGTAGAGAAATCAATCACAGAAGAGATTAGATACATAATTAGATACACAATCACAGAAGAGATTAGATACATAACATACAGAAGCAAATGAACCTACTAGTCTATAAACACAAAAACCTCAACTACTGGAACAAGGATCCACTATTTGATAAAAAGTGCTGAGAAAATTGTACAGTAGTACAGAAAAAAAATCGATTTAGACTAACGCCTTATACCTTATACCAAGATAAGTTCCAAAGGGATACCTGACCTGGATATAAAAGGTCACATCTTAAAGAAATTAGAGAAATGTAGCTCCTTAGTTTTATGTAAGCTCCTAGCCCCTTGGTCTGTTATCAATTTCCTTCAGGCAATCTGAACACTTCCTATCACTCCTAGTTTATCCACTGGCTCATCAGAGACAGCTACATCAACCAAGTTATTTTTATACTTTATCAGAATGCTTTTGGTTGATTTAATTCAAGAGAAATCCATTTGCACCTGGTTAAGATATAAGAGCGTAACACTGTGTCACTTATTTTAGGTGGGGTAGGATAATTTGATTGACTTGCTCAATTGACTCCACCCTTATAGATGAAACATGGAGTGAGGCTTGAAGGATGTGGTAGCCTTTAGATAAGGGGAGGGAAAGAGAAGAGGGCATTCCAGGTTGGTGAAGAGCAGAGGCAGAGATGATATTAGTGAAAGGCAGTGAATAGGCTTTCCTCCTTGCACAGAAGGATAGGGAAGTAAGGTTGGATAGATGGAATGGAACAAGATATTGGAGGGCCTTGAAAGTTTGTAGGTTCTTAAGTCTTTTTTTTTTTTTTTACTTTTCCAAATTGGTGACTCAATCCTGTTCCTGAATGATATGGAGTAAGTCAAACATTCACAGAATGCTCTGCAGACTGGATAGTTCTGTGTAGAATGGAAGAAAGAAAGACTGGAGACATAGGTATCATTTATGAGGTTACACATTGTAGGTGTGATCTGAGAATGGCCTAGACTTAGACAGTGGCAATGGGACTTTAGAAGCAAGGGTGAATCTCATGGGTATTTTCATATAGAAGAAAGATGGCGAGGTATTTGAGAGCCCTAGGTCTTGGTTCTGATTCTCATGTGACTGTGTAACCTGGGCAGTCATTAACTAGTCTGAAACTCAATTTTCTCATCTGGAAAATGAAAGAGTTGGACTGCATGATCTCTTAGGTATTTTTCAGCTTTAAGATACTATAATTCACATTATAAAACCAGTTTCTAGCCACTATGTGTGCTGTAAGAGGGAGAGAGGTACAGTATAAAATATACTGGATTTAGAGAAAGGAGACCAGGGTTTGAATCTCACTTCTGGATAAGTTACTTAACCTTTCTAGGTCTTGGCTTCCTCATCTGTAAAATGAAGGATTTGGGCTAGATGACGTCTAAGGTTCCAGCTCTAAATCTATGATTCTATGATCCTTTATATAAGGATGTCTTCCACATTTATTATTAATGTGCTCATGCATTCACTATTGATATGTAACCATTTTTGTGGTTAACTTTACATTTTTTTGTGGTAACTTGACATTTATGAAATCAATATTTTATGCACTAAATAGTCCAGAAATCCAAATGAGACAGATTTCTCCCAGCTTTGTAATCTCACCATGTTAAAGTTTTACTCTTTAAATTTTCTTTGAGAATATGAAGACTGTCATATCAGGAGATGGCAGTAGCCAGGGACAGTGATAAAGTAGCAACAGTGCCTAGAAATCGAATTCATAGGCCTAGAATGCCCACATGCAGTCAAGGAGAGGCAATAACAGAGATATGTAGCTAGTACAGATGCACCCATCCATATCACTCCAGGAGAGGCAACCCACCAGGATATGAATTCTAGTCTTCTGGAAGAATGTTGAGTTTCTGAAACCCCAGCCTTTAAGAGGCATGAAAAAAAAGTTAGGCTGCATGAGTTTCTTAGAGAGAAGAGAATTACCCAATTGATGCTAGAGCAAGAGGAACAGCAAAGGACCGAGTCATTAATCTGGAAAAGTTAGAAAGTTAAAGTTTTTAAAAGTTTTAAAAAACTTAGATTTTTTAACCTCTGCCACTATGGTGAATTGTTTGGATGGTTGAGGTCTGACAGGAAGCAGATTGCCTCTCTTTCAACATCAAGTTTGTTATCTTTCTGAGGAATGTCTGAGCATTTGGGATGGTAGGGTATATCAAGAAGTGTATAGTTAGGGGCTGATGATTGGACATAGTGGAGAGGGAGGAGAATTGTATCAATTGTTTATGAGTTATTGTGAGTCCTTTGTGTTTTCTTTATTCTTTCTGTAGGGTGATATAAAAGCTGTCCTGCTACCAATATACATTGATATACTGAATGTTTATATAGGAACTAGGAATACTTTTACTTATATCTGTAGAGAATTGGACATAAGTTATTGTGTACGTTTCCTAGAGAAAAAAAACTCTGGGAGTAGGTAAAAGCAGGTAAAAAAAGAGACATGATTTGAAGGCCACCTACAAAATTGAACCTAGTCCATGTAAATCTAGAGCTTGGTGTTCTGAGACATGGATTACACCTTATAAGAGATAGTGACATCTAGTGAAAGAGGAAGGACAACCTGAAGATCAATTATTTTTCCCTGGATATAAACCTTAACTCTGTAAGACACTAACCTTTTCTGGATCTCAATATTCCCAGCTATAAAATGAGAGGACTACTCTTTACTTGCAATGTCTCCTACCATAAACTTTCTTATGATTGCATATCAAGATGCTTAGATGAAAGATCATAAAATAATAGATTTAAAGGTAAAAGGAAGATCAGGGATCCCCTAACCTAACCTTTTAATTTTGAAATTGAGAAAACCAAGGCTTAACAAAGTGAAATATCTTGGCCAAGGTCACGGGCAGTAGTAAATAGCAGCACTGGGATTAGAACTTGGACCTTGACTCCAAATTGAGGGGCCATTTCTACTTCATTCGTTTGTAAAGGTGCTGATGGGTGCTTGTACTTTGATTTTATAGTAACTAGTGGACATCATAGACTCTGGGCAACAAGGCACGGTTCAGTTAATTGGCATTACTGGGAGAGAAAATAATGTCCTCTGGGTACAGTATGTGTCACGCATTGCTATAAATCAAGTTTTTCTGAAAGAAGTTAATGTTTATGACCAAGAGCTTGCTTTGCAAATGCTGGATCTTTTTGCCATACAAGCGTTCTCCAGGGCTGAATGGTTCACTGTTGACAGTATTTATCAGTAGAGGAGAAAGGGGCCAGTGCTTGATATCATCTCTGCCCCCTTAGCTTCCAGAATACTAATGAGGAGAGGCATACTGTGGCCTCTATTGATCTGTGATTTACTTATTCCAGATTTTTCTCGTTGCTACATGGAATTATACTTGGTTGACGGAAATCACATTGTCCGGACCCACAAAGAAGTCACTTAGAATACCTCCCTTCCCTATTTACTACTCTAAAATTGCTTGAAGCAATTTTCCTTCCAATTATACTGGTCATATATTTTTAGCTTTATTATGGTTATATCATAATGCACCCAGTATCTCACATCCTGGTAAATAAGTTCCCCCAACGTGTGTGCGCACACACACCGCCCCCTCCCCCCTTGCTTTTCCCCTAGGAACTAAATTTAATTAATTACATCATTATTATTATCCATCCCAGATGAGTGAATGGTTATATATTTGCAAGATTTCATCATATGCTTGTGTGATAAATGTTTCTCATTAGCCCAAAATGATGCACTTTAGTCATAGTGCTTTTCCTAATACTACAGGCAGCCATTGATGGTGTTGGTAGTCCGAGAATTTGATTTTACTACTCAGTGGGAGCTACTTTAGGCAGCTACTGTGTAGCTGTATTCTCTATGTACTTTTAGATAGTTGAAGCAGACAACAGGACTCCCCTACCCTTACTTCACTACACCACCCTGTTGCTCTATATACCCCACCAAAAAAAAAAAAAAAGAAGTTCTTATGCAGCTTCCATATCCTCCAGGGGATTTGTCTTCATTCTTTCAAACCCAAGAAGTTATAAAATATTGCTAGCTAGCCTTGAGTTCCTTTATCTATTGCTTAACTTTCAAATCTGACCTGAGACGCTTGCTAGCTGTGTGATTCCGGACAAGTCATTTAGCCTCTGTGTCTCAGGTTCCTCATCTGTAAAGTGTGTATAATAATGGTACCCACCTCGCAAGGATCAAAGGAGATAAAATTTGTAAAACCCTTAGCACAGAGTAGGTACTTTACTTAATGTATGTTCCTTTTCTCTTTCTCCCCTTAACTTTTTCATAGGAGGGGTGCTAATTGGTTGAGTGATACTGAAAAATACCAGATGAATATTGCTCCAGACTCAGTTTCCAACGTTTCTACTTATTTTGGTCTCCCTCCTTCTTTCCTGGGCACCACTACAGAGAACAAAGGCATGTCAGGTAGGTCCTTGGAGAGTCCAGGAAGAAAGGATGTGAGCTTATCTAATAGTCTGCTGCTTGGGGAAAAACCATCTCCAAAAGAACACAAAACAAGTCACAGCTTCTCCTGGCCTTAGTGTCCACATCTATAAAATAAGGGACTTGAACAATTGCCATTTACAGAGTATTTTAGGTTGGTCAAATGCCTTACATGTATAATTTTAGTGATCCTGGTAGATAGTTGGCAATATATAAATTGCCTGCTCATCGACTGATCTTTATGACAACTCTATGGAGGTGTAATGATCCTTGTCTTATATATAAGGAAACTTAGGTTGAGAGTTTGAGTGATTTGCCAGGGTCACATAGCTAGCAAGTGTCTGAGCTGCCAATCTAACATGGACTTTCTGACTCAGAGCCCAGGGCTCTATTCCATCTGGCCCAACAGGCTGTCATTGACATGACCATTAAGAATTATTATTTTTTTAAAATATGGTTTTCTTCTACTCTAAAATGTTAGGGCTAGAATGGACCTTAGTAATTCATAGGTTGTGAAAGGGGCCTTAGAGGACATCTGCTCTGATCTCCTCACTTTACAGATAAGGGAACTGAAGACCAGAGAGCTTAGGTGACTTGCCCCAAAGCTACACAGAAACTATTGCACACTTGTGGGCAGATGCCAAGGTGGCCAAAGAATGAAAGTAATGCCTGGGGGAAAAAAGGAGGCAGCTAGGTAGCTTAGTTAATACAGTATTAGGCCTGGAGTCAGAAAGATTTGAGTTCAAATCCAGCCTCAGACATTCACTAGTTAAATGACCCTGGGTAAATTACTTAACCTCTGTTTTCCTTAGTCCATTGGAGATGGAAATGGCAAATCACTCCAGTATCTTTGCAAAGAAAACTCCATAGACAGTTGATCCACAGGGTCACGAAGAATCAGACATGAATGAATGACTGAACAACAAAATGCTGATTTAAGAAACTGTAACGGCAACCACACTGGCATACCCAGGATGGCCACTAGCACAGGTTCTTAGATCTGCTTTACTAGGAAAGATAACTGTTCAAGGGGTCAATGATCTTTTTAATTACATTCATTAGTTCAGGGGAAGAACTTCAAAGAAAATCCAAACAAAGAAATTAGAGAAAATACAAGCAGAGAAATAAAGACCAACAGACAGGGCTTCTGTCTGAGAAATTAGCACAGATCAACAGACAGATTCAACTGTCTGACCAAGGCAAAGCTGGGAGGCTCCTTAATGGCTAAACAGAGTCTCATCTGGTCAAATCACGAGAATATATATACCCTTTTTAGAGCCAGAAGGCATCACAACCTTCGTGACTCAGTGCCTAATTAGAAATTAACAAAAGGTGTGAAAGCCTTCCTATGAGCAAGCCTTCCCTAAGTAAGCTTCCCTTAATGGACTCTACCTGAGGCCTATTAATGGGTGGGGAAGATCTTAAATCCTATTAACATTACAGAAACTGAAAATATCAATAAAACTTTTTTTTTTGCTTTCTTTTTGGAGGGCAGTTGGGGTTAAGTGACTTGCCCAAGGTCACAGGGCTAGTTTTTTTTTTTTTTAAGTGTCTTAGGCCAGATTTGAACTTAGGTCCTCCTGACTCCAGGGCTGGTGCTCTATTCACTGCGCCACCTATCTACCCCAATAAAAACTTTTTTAAAAAAAATTGGAAAGGACTGCATTTAGATTCAAGTTCTTCTATTTACCACCTAGTGAGCTTTCTTATCTGAGTCTGTTCAGGACCATGATCCCATCTCTTCATCAACTGGCTGAGGAAATTCAAACCCAGAAATATCATTCACCTAGTAAGAAGCAGAGCTACTATTGAACCCATGTCTCCTGCTTTAGAGACCAAATCCTCTGTTACTGTACACTGTCTTCCATCACTATAACTGCAGCAGGTGAAAGGAACTTTCTCTAAAGCATCTTATTTTCCCTTAATTGAATCATTCTATCATTTAAGTTCAGTTCAGTTCCTACCTATTTCTTGAAGCCTATGTGTGATAAGTCTAAGAGTCTCCCTCCAAATCCCTGTAACATTTGTTGTCTACACCTCTCACTTTAGCAGGCATTTCTGTACTGGCTTGCTTTAATAGGTCTTGACTTTCCAAGAGGTACATAGGGTGCAGGGATTGTCCATCTTTGAGATCCTTCCCTGTGTATATTTAGTGAAGTGCTCAGCTTTTATTGCTATTTTTTGTCTTTTCATCATTTTTATTTCTGAATATATTTTTCTTCTAGTCCCACTTAGAGAGCTATACTTAGTAACAAAGAATAAAAAAAGAAGGAAAAAGTTATTTCAGCAAAAATAGCCAACGCTTCAACCCAGACTGACAATACCCTGCATATGTAACATTCCATACCCACAGCTTCTCACCTCTGCAAAGAAAGGAGGGAGCTATATTTTCTAATCTCTTCTTTGGAGCCAAGTTTGGTTATTATAATTACATAGTATTCAGTTTCATTTTTTATCTCAATTTACATTATTTGTAGCATTACATCTGTTGTTCTCCTGATTCTGCTTATTTTGCATTAGTTCATGTAGGCTTTCCCATACTACTCTGCATTCTTCATAAATATTGTTTCTTCTAGTACAGAAATATACTATTCATGTACCATAATTAGTTTAGCCATTCTCCAATTAATGGACATCTACTTTGTTCCTAGTTTTTGGCTACTATAAAAATTGCTGCCGTAAATAGGACTGTACCACTTTAAAATGGAATTAATTTCACAAAATTATTGTGTAGAATTAGATAGTCCAAGTAGACAACTGGGGTTGCTGGGGACAACCCCAGCGCCCTATAGTCAGAGGGAAGACAGGGAGGGAAAACAGCAGTCTGCAGCCTCCAGAAACAGTCTTGTGGCCTGGTCATCAGCCTGCCAAAATGTTGAGGGAAGGTAAGGGCTAGAACAGGAAACGGATATAGTTAGGTTATAGACAGGCTGTGGACAGCCTTGAGGGGGCGACTAAATCACATACTGGAGGCATAGAAGTTTAAGGAACTTTGGATACAGGGCAAGAAATACCAGGCTAAAATGCTGACCCTATGTGTGAAATACTCTTTCCCAGTCCTAAGGAAGTGAGAAGATAAATTTAGAAAACTGGTCTATCCCTGTGATCAGATATGTATCATTGCACTTCTTCCCTCCCTAAAAGGTGGAATGCAGTAAAAAAAAAAACTCTTTTCTCCCTCATGGCCCAGATTTATTAGATGTATAAAAAGACATCAAAGGAAGAAAAACAGGAAGGTGGCCCAGATGCTACAGCCCTGAATATACCCAGCTAGTAAGGCATCCTTTTTTTCCCTGCCTCTTTATAGGAACAACCTCATAGTAGAGTGAGGGGAGGGGACACTCTCTGAACCAAAAATTGGGACCCATAATCTAACAATAGTTCTGTTGCAAAATTCTACAGCAGCGCACTTTCTTTTCATGAAAATGGTACTGTCCTAGTAAAATCCAAGGTGAAGGGTCTTCATGTTTGTAACTATGTACCTTTCTTCCTGTGTGCTGGAGCTCTGACCCTAGGAAGATGAAAGAGGAATTTGTTCATGTGCTTGCTTGCAAAAAGTGTAGCGATAGGAAGTCACTGAAAAGGGATTTTAAATTTGTTTCATGAATCCAAGGAAGCCAAGAGCTTCTGGGCAATGTGTGAATAATAAAGAGGAAATTCAACATCTTTTGGCTAAGGAAAAAAAATCATTTAAAATGATATCCTAGAGCTAATTAAAGTCAGCCTTTTCAGATACGTGAAGAATTGGTTTGGTAGGAATAAATGTTGTTCCTCATTGTTGAAAAAGGACTGTGAGATGTCTTTTATTCTCCTCCTTCCTCATGCTATTTCTTCTTTCCTTCCTCTTCCTTCCCACTCTAATCCTTCCCATCCCTTTCTTCTCCCCTCCTTTCCTTTCACTTCCTTTAATGTCTTCTCCCCTTCTATCCTCTCTTTTTCCTCTCCTCTCCCTCTCCTCTCCTCTCCTCTTCTCTCCTCTCCTAATAAATCAAACAACAATATGTATTAAGCACCTAGTATGTGTCAGATAGGCAGCTGGGTGGCACAGTGGATAGAGTGCTGGGCCTGGAGTCAGGCAGACTCACCTTCCTGAGTTTAAATCTGTCCTCAGACACTTACTAGCTGTGTGACTTGGCTAAATCACTTAATTCTGTTTGCCTCAGTTTCCTCATCTGTCAAATTAACCAGAGAAAGAAATGGTGAACCACCACAGTATCTCTGCCAAGAAGATCCCAAATGGGGTCATGAAGAGTTGGACACAACTGAAAACCACTGAACGATAATATATGTGCCAGATACTGGGGGTACAAGTAAAGGAAACAATCAATCCCTGTCCTCAAGCACGTAATTTTTAAATTTTATATACCTATATACGTATACATATATACACATACATATTTACACATACACATACATGTCATGTATACATTATATGTGTATGGTATATATATGACATGTATAATATATATAATATATGGGTATATACATACATGTGTGTTTGTATATACAGAACAAACATGAAGATAATAAATACAAGGTAGTTAAGTACCGAGTATTTCAGGAGGTAGGGTACTAGCAACTGGGGGAATCAGGGAAGGCTTCCTGTAGAAGGAGGTGCCTGAGCTACATTTTAAGGAAGAGAGGGATTCTGTGGAGCAGAGGTCAGGGTGGAGGCCTTTCCATGAACCAGGGACAGCTGCACAAAGGCATGAAGAGATAAATCATGCAGATTGCAGGTGTGGGGCTAATGTCAAATGAGGCTACAAAGATTGGTTACAGCCAGGTTGTGAAGGGTTTGAAAAGCCAGACAGAGAAGTTTGTATTTTATTTTGGAGGCAAGAGTGAGCTGATGAAGTTGATTGACTCATATGGTAAAACCTGTTCTTAAGGAAAATCACTTGGACAGCAATGTGGAGGATGGACTAAATGTGGAGAGACCTGAGGCAGGAAGACAAATTAAAAGAGTACTATGGGGGGGGGGGGGGTGCCTCGGTGGTGCAGTGAATAGAGCACTAGCCCTAGAGTCAAGAGAACCTGAGTTCAAATCTGGCCTCAGACACTCAACACAAAACTAGCTGTGTGACCTTGGGCAAGTCACTTAACCCCAATTGCCCTACCTTCCCCCCTCCAAAAAAAAACAAAGCAAAAAAAAAAAAAAAGATTACTATGAGAATCTAGGTGAGAGTGGCTAAGAGCCTGAACTAAGATGGAAATAAAAAGAAGTGGATCGCATGTGAGAGATGAAATGGGGTAGAAGCAGCAAGATTTGGAAACCAATTGGATAAGTTGATGCTCTTTGGAAGACTTGGGAGTAGTGGGTAGAAGTTGAAAGAGGAAGGTTTTGAGTCCCTGTGAAATGGAAGTTCCTTAGCAATCAGAGCTGGGCAGAGGTATAATAGGCAGCTTTGGAGTAATGTGTTCTCTATAACTAGAGATTTTCTTGCAGAGATTACCACCTGTTAGAAATCTTGAGGGGAGTCATGTTCAGATATGAGTTGGGCTAGGTGATCCTTGAGTTTCCACCCAACTCTTATATTCTGTGCTTCTTTGACCCTTGATTTGCACATCTCACTCATAATACATCTTGGTTCATAGGGTACCATGAAAAATTGATTCTCTGGACCAGATTTGGGCCCTCCAAGTTCTGCTGGGTTATCTCTTAAGAAAATAAAACCACACTTGGTTGAATCACACTGACTAATATTTGTATGTCTGTATATACATGTTTGTGTACATGTGTGCATGTGTGTATATACATGCCTATACCAAATTGGAGATTTGCATTTCCATGCATCTGGGTGCGGGTGAATACATTTTGTTCTTAGCCCCTCACCTTAATTCATTTATTCATTTCTCAAGAACCATTCCATTAAACGCAAATCTTTTTTACTTGCTTAAGTACCCTTTTCAAGGTGCAAGTTAAGAAGTGCCAGAGCTGCATTTAACATCAGCAGTGAGTAAGGGATAATTTAGTGTATTACAGCAGTGCATTAAAGGAGAGAAGCATTTACTAATAGACTCAATGACAAGTTGGATGATGAACTGACAGAATGATAATGTAGAGGGAATTCTGCATCAAACAGAGAAAGGACTATATAATCTTAGAGGTACCATCTAGTTCTAAGAGTCTACAATTCTGATTGTATACCATATTTTCATATATGAGAAGCAGGATTTGTGCTCTAAATCCTAATTCCAAGCTGGTGTTCTGATTAAATTTCTTAATTTCATATGTTTTTGGAATTGGATTCAGTGCCTCAATGGTAACAAATGGATGAATTCAATCCATTTTTTAGATAAAAACTTTTTTTTTTCTGTTACAACAGTAAGCAAAAAAGGAATAGAATGTATATTCTATTACACAATTAGCTTTAAAGCCCTTTTAGGCTCATAGTTGTCCTTCATTCTTGAAGAGGATCAAAATTACATCATTTTGTTGGGGGTCAAGAAGCACTATGTTCAACTATGGGTCATCAGACCAATCTGAGCCAGAAAGCTCTCCCATAAGTTGGGCACAAATAGTCCATATGAATGTTTGGAGTGGAGATGTCTCTAAATTTGTACATCTCACTCCCAGTACATCTTAGGGTCATAGGGTATCATGAGATGCACTGATCTTAGATAATCCCATATTCCATCAAGGATTACACAGAATTTCAGCATTGGAAGGGATCTCAGAGCCACTTAGTCCAACAAATGGTCATCTTGAAAACCATCAGATGGTCTTCTCTTGAATAGCTCTTCTAAGGGAGACTTCTTGAGGCAACCCATTCTATTTTCAGATAACTGTTTTGTTTTGTTCTGTTTTTTCCTGATGTTAGAATTAAATCTTCCTCTCTACAGTTACCTCCCATTGCAAATAAATTCTGTTATCTGGGACTGAATAGAACAAGTCTCATCCATCTTTCCACATGATAGCTGTAGGGCAAAAGGGGAGAAAGTTATTCCCCAAAGAGCAACACAGTGTCACAAGAATGGCAGTTTTAAGAAGAGGACAGATGCCAATAGAGAACAACATAAGTTTTTGGCCTTTGTCATCTCTGGCTCCATAGACATGTGGCTCAGTCACACAGCAAAATACGCAGCCTAATTCCAGGTCCCAGCTACTCAGGGCTCAAACTTAAGCATAGTTTAGACAAAGAGCTGAAATAACACTAAAAAAACTGTTCCCATTGCCTATGATTTCAAGACCACTGAAATTAGAGTATTTTCCAAATTACTTAATAAAGAATGAGGAATGAGGGACAGGAATCCAACAAACTTAACTCTAACTGTGCCATAGCAATCAAGTGAATGGAGATGGGGGTTGGCAATGCCAATGTCTCAGTTAGTTAAGCCTTAGCATACATGCATCTTGGGCCCATACCCATCAAATCCCATTTTTGCTGGCTCATAGCAGTCCTTCAGACATGAAGATAGATTTCTTGACCACCCAGGTCTTCTGTTCCCTGGATTAGACATCTCCAGTCCCACCAACTGATCCACATGTGGTCTGAGCTCAAGGCCCTTCACTACCCGGGTAGTCCTCTTGTGGACACTTATTAACATCCTGCTGTTTACTTCATATCACTTTTCACTTGTTCATATTTTCTTCACTGCCTTTTACCATCTTGGTATGAAATTGAACGATTTTCTTTGGTAGATTGCAAGCTCCTTGAAGGCTATGAGTTTATCTCCTCTTTTTTTATATCTTCTCAAAGTGACTTCACAGTCATTAATGTTTGGGGACTTAGTTTGCATGTACCTGAGTTATGAAAGTGTATTCAGGTGCTCCCTCTGAGTATTCATGGTTAACCAGAGCCATCACTAGGAGTTTTGGCACCTGGAGAAAATTCAGCTGAGTGTAATATATATATATATATATATATATACACACATATATATATATATATATATATATGTATATACGTATGTGTGTGTATGTGTGTGTGTCTGGAGTGGACATAGGGGGTTGGTACGTAAGGTAGAGTTCAAAGAGATAAAAATCATGGTAGCTGAGAGGATTAAGGAACTGCGGTCAGAGTATACAAAATGTCTACAGCTTGGGGTGGAAAAAGAAGATATTGTACTTATGGGGGAATAAGAAAAGTCACCTGGAGGACTATAAATGGCAGCAAGAAGGATATGGACAGAATGAAGTAAGTATCAAAAGGGGAGATGTGTTTGTTGAGTAATGGTGGAAGATAGAGGGTCTGAAAATGTCAGGAGAGCAAAGGTTGTTCCAGTTCTTCTCCATGTGCCAGGGAAAATAAGAGAGAGAGAGAGGAGAGAGAAGAGAAGAGAGAAGAAAAGAAAAGAAGAAAAAAGAAAATAAAAGGAAAGAGAGAGACAGAGAGACAGAGACAGAGAGAGAGAAAGAGAGTAATCAGTCTTGAAGAGAATAAGGTAGTAAACTTTAAAGCACTATATAACTGTTAGCTGTTGTTGTTGTTGTTGCAGATTGGGACTGAATCTGTGATTCCGTTTGTATGGGGAACTCCTGAATGCTGAAACTCTCTCTCTCTCTTCCCAGTGCAGGTCAGTACTTTCTCTGTAACTTACAGTCTTAGAGAATTGCCTAGAGCAGGGCTTCTTAAACTTTTTCCACTCTTGACTTTTTTGGCAGTTAGTTGGCATTGTGTGGCCTGAGGGCATGTGCAGTGCAAAGTGCCAATGCTGTGTGTTCAGAACCAAGCCTGCAGTGAAGTTGCATGATGCCACACAGGTGAGCACTGCCAGAAACACCTCAGGTTCATTACATGTTGGATTTTGAATTAATTTTTAGTCATTGCACGTTCAGAAACTTTTTACGATTGCCAAATTTTTTGTGACCCCATATGGGGTGGTGGTCCACAGTTTAAGACCTACTGTGACTAGAGCAGAGGTTTCAAACAGGTCCTAGGATGCATGTGGCCCATAATTCCCCCAGAATAGAAATAGTTGCAAAATATTTAACAAAATAAATAAAAACACAATAAAACATAGTTAAATGTTAATATGTGGTTTTCTTAGTCAATATGCACCTGTAGAGATCCTTATATATGACTTAGTGGCCCACATGTCTGTTTGAGTTTGACATCACTGACCTAGAGTACTGAGATGTTAACCAAGAACTACATGGGGTCTCTTAGAACTTAGGCAGGACCTGTCCATTGTTATTCAGGCAGTATGGACCCAGAGTCTCTTTGGCTCTGAGAACAGCTCTCTGTAATGGTAATTAATTTAAATTTGAAGACCCCTTTTTTGTTATTTCAAGTAAGCAGGTACTTAGCCCTTTGGAACTAATCAAACCTTTGTGGCTAAGAGGCAGAGGGTGTGAACTCTGTCTTTTGTTGCTGATATAACAGGAAGGGTTTGGCTGAAACAGGAAGCCAATGCTTTGTGTATATATAAGAAGAGCCCCAAAGAGAGAGAGTGAGAATTAGAATTTTTTTCCTGGGTTTTTGATTTTTTTCTCCTGAGCCTTTTCTCCAGGCTCCTGGTAGAGGAAACAGAGAGTTTCTCTCAGTGAGCATCTGGAAGCTGACTGAGAACTGAGAGAGGATTTCCTTGAGACCAGAATCTGGTGAAGGCTGAAGTTGCTGCTGAGAAGGCCGCCTGGGAGGCTGAGATTTCTTCTGGGTCCTAGGGACAGCCGAACTGCCGGAGGACTGAAGAAGCATGACCGGGTTAAGACTTTGTTTGTTTTTGGCTTGGTTGATCCTTGAGTGTCCAGGAACAGAAGTTGTAAAGGTTTTGAGATGTGCTGGACCCTGTGAACTTCAGTGAGTAGCAGGAACTGCCTGGAGGACTGGATGAGAACCTGGGAGCTGTCTGCCTCTGAATCCAGGTGATTGTTTGGTGGATTCAGGTAGGAGTTGGGACCATGGAAGGGGATCCAGGGAATCTAAGAGACCATCTTGAGTCAAGATGAAGAAAAGGCCTCTCCTTGGATATTGAATGCTGTGATGAAATTGAAGTTTACTAGAGACCAAGGGATGGAGGATTTGTGTAATTTTCTAATGATTGTATTTAGTGATTAATGATACTTAGTGACTGATTCTTAGATAAGTGACTGATTAAGTTAACTTATGTTTGCCCTACAAGTGGAAGACTGACTATTGTATTTTGAGATGACTGAATGACTGAGCAAGGAGGCAAACCTCCTTAGGGATACCAGATGGAGTGTTCTTTTGTTCTTTGTTCTAAATACTGCGACCACTTTGGTGAAAACTATGTGGCCATTCTAATTTTAAGCTGTTCTGAACACTATATTGTGATTTTCTGTGATAAGATGTAATGTTGTGAATACTATATTGTGATTTGCTGTGAATGTTTGCCTTGATTTGTTATGGAATAAATGGAGTGTTCACTATACTGTGTAATCAGAACCTTAAAAGCTGTTCACTGTAGCATTCTTTTGGGAAACTGCTTGTGCATGTTGTTACACTCTCCAAGCACCATACCATGCTGCCTTTCATCATCATCACCATCATCATCATCACCATCATCATCACCATCATCACCATCATCAACATCATCATCACCATCATCATCATCACCATCATCATCATCATCATTTATTACTAATACTATTATTATTATTAGGATAGGGTGAGAAAAAGATGAAGTATCTTCAGGAAAAAGCTAATCTCAGTTATTGTAAGCACCACAGGATGGAAGGAATTCAAGAGAAGGAGAACTGGAACCCTAGATTTAGAGCTGGAAAGGGACCTCATAACTTCTTTATTCATATGAGAAAACTGAGGCCTAGAGGGGTGAAGTGATTTCAGATTTGAATTCAGGTCTTCCCACTCTAAACTTATAGGGCTTCACTCTGTACCAAAATAAAGAAGGTAAAGCAAAAGGGAGGGCAGAGGAAGTAAGGAAATGAGGAGTACTAGGACTGACTTTGAGGCAGCTATGTGGCTCAGTGGAGTCAGGAGAACCTGAGTTCAAATCCAGCCTCAGACACTTACTAGCTGTGTGACTCTGAGCAAGTCACTTCTGAGCAAGTCAGTTTCCCCATCTATGAAATGGGGATAATAATAGCAGTTACTTCCCAGGGATGTTTTGAGGATGAAATGACATAATATTTGTAAAGCACTTTGCAACCCTTTCAGCGCTATACAAATACTAGCTAATATTAGAGGAAATGTCTTCCAGGTGTGTGGGAACAGCCTATGCAAAAACTTGGAGCCAGTTAGGTAGGGAACAAGTAGGAGATGGAATTATGTATTTGATCCTAGTGATAATAAGGGGACACTGGAGTTGAGTAAAGGAGTGGCATGGTCAGATCCATGCTTTGACTATTAAGTTTCTGAGGTTAAACTTGAACTCAGGTCTTTCTGACTCCAGGCCCAGAACTCTATCGATAGTACCACCTCGCTGTGATCTCTGTCTCTTTGGCTCCCTAGTTCCCTAGTTCTGAGATGGCAAATTGACAGTGGGAGATGCCACTGTAGCCCAGGAGAAGCTTGCAAGAATTTTGTGCAAATAGGGCAACAGAAATAGCTCTGGGACCCATAAATTTGTAAGTTAGGGCAAAGCATGGGGCAAAGGATAGACTTAAGCTTCCTGCAGGCAGCCATCTATCTTACCTAAGCTTTGTATCACCCCCAGCACCAGCCACAATGGTGTCTACCTAGCAGGGACTGGATAAATGTTTGTTGTTGTCGTTGTTTTAAATTTGAATTGACCTCCAGTAGCCTTCCATCAGGATCGGATCCTTGCTATGGGCCTGCCCTTATTTTGCAAAAGTAAATTCTATTTCCTGGTCTCCTAGACCCGAAAAGCCAGAAGTTGCCCTGCTTAATTAGTCAGCGGGAGCAACTGTGACTTCCCCGTTCTGTACTTTCGAGCTGATGGGCTTCACTAAGAAGGATTTCACTAACTAGGATTTCTGCTCGGGTCACACAGAATAGAGCCCGTGTGTAAAATAAGGCTGGTTGTAGATTTCTCTTCCTCAGCCACCCATGCTGTCGCACCCCCTCCCCAATGTTACTGGGGAGAGCAGAGAGTGGATAGGGTTTTCTCGGGCAGTGAGAGTGCAGCATGCTTCCTTAAGCCAAATTCCTTGTTGTGTTAATTAAAAACCAAAGATGGCTTTGATCACCGGAGACTTCATTGCATAACTGGTTTCAATGCGCTATTGTTTCCCCTGGTTTTTTTTTCTTCCCCCTCCCGCCTCCCCACACCCCGTGATGGAAATGATTTGCATTTCACACTGGGCCGGAGATCATATTTAAATGTTTCCTGGGTTTGATCTCCTTACAGGGCATTAACTAATGTTTCTGCTGACACGCCTAGTGGCGGCAAACAGATTTTAATTAACTTCAAGCTATTTGAGCTGCCATTACGGGAAGTGGCAGCTAAGGTGTTAGAACCTGCTGCTTTCTAGCCTGCATTAGTAATAATGCCATTTTGTAATTTTGTACTTACATAGCTCAGAGGGCTTTCTTTAAGGCTGGAGGAGGGTAGTTATGGGGGAGGAGGGGAGGGTGTCTAGTCAGAGAACCAGGTAAGTGGACTTGACTTGAGCAAGACATAGCATTTTTTGCCCTGGATTTTCCCAACTCATCAAAATTGTCCCCTACTTATTCTTCAAGAACATTATAGGGGTGAGTGGAACATGGAGATCTCTAGAAAGCTCCTCTGAGGGATTAAGAAGGTAGTGCCAGCAGAGATCAGGAAGCAAAAATGTCATTTTATTTCCATGTGCCTCAGTTTCCCCAGACAAAAAATAGAAGGCATATTCTAGAGCCTCATTATAACAAAAGTGGCTGCGACATTACCCATACATAGGCCTAGGCCCTTACCCTAAGGGCCTTATTATTGGTGGCAAGTGCAATGGGCTTGGATGCAGGAATGCTGGCTTTTGAATCAGCAGCAGGTTTGTCATAGAATGATTCTTGATGCTGCATCAGTACTTTACTTCTGAGTTCCTTGGTCAGTTTGTAAAATTAAAATTGTCTTATCTTTCCTTTTCCTTTCTCTTTTCCTTTTCACTTCAAGCTCCTCTAAAAAATGGAATTACTCCACAGGGAGGATGACGTTGGCCTAATAATGGTAACAGGTCATATCGCGGTAGCCCTGTAGAGCTTACAGAGTGTTTTCTTCATAACCACATTGGGAAGTAGTACAGGTGCTAGTGGATACATTTTACAGGTGAGAAAACTGAGGCTATGAGAGGTTAAATGGTTTCTCCCATGGTTAGTAAGTGACCTGAACTATGAGGAAGTATGTATGACTAGTTTATTCTATATTTCATATTTTTTTTTGAGAACTTTCTATGATCCCCTAAACAACTCCATTCTAGTCCTAATCTACTCCTGGGTCTGTTACATTTCTCTAGTTTCTTGTGATCTCACTGATGAGTATTCCCCACAGTTATAAGGATTTCAACCCATCCATGTTTGCCTATCTTGTCCAAGTCTTCCCATATGTTTGCCGCAGAGGTCTGCAGAATGTGCTGAGAACGCCCAATGAGTTGGGTTCTTTTGACACACCATGAGGGTATCAACAGAGTGTTGGGGCTGTCCATCACTTGTCCTTCACTTTCATTTGTCACCCATTTCTTTGGTAGCACTCATTATACAGCTTGTCTTTTCTAGTTCTTTGTGACACCTTGTAGCCCAATGCACCCACCATGCCCTTCTCTATTGTTCTTTGTATGATCCAAGGAGGAAGTATGGCATGGTGGCAAGAGCCCTGGCTGGGATTCAGAGGACCTGTGTTCCAATTCTGCCTCTGGTGATTATCATCTATGGGACCTTCCTGAATCCCTTTTTCCTCCTCTATAAAATGAGGGTGTTGAACTGTTCTCTAAGGCTATTTCCAGCTCTCAGCCCATGATCATCCATTTTATTCTTCAGAGGTCTGTCACCATACAACATCACCAGATAAATAGTGAAATAAAAAATGATGGGCCTTTGTTCAGTGATCTTTACATTAAGACCAGTTAATAGGTTCATGTGATCCTGAGCTCTGAAAATGAGGTACCTAGTTAGCATGTACAATGGCTATCATTTCATAGCCTTTTAAAGTTTGCAAAGCACTTGATAAGTCAGATCTCGTTTTATCCTTGCAACAATTCTGGGAAATAGGAGTCATTGTTGTTATCCCTATTTTTCAAAGGAGGAAACTGAAGCAAAAGAGAGGTCAAGTGAGTTGCCACAAAACTAACATCAGGCTGGATTTTGAACTCAGGTTCAGAAACAGCAACTGGGTGGCCTGAATGGATAGAATGCTGAGCCTGGAGTCAAGAAAACCCAAGTTCAAATCCAGCCTCAGACACCAGCTAGGTGACTTGGGCAAGCCACTTAATCTCAGTTTCCTGAGCTGTAAAATGGGTATAATAGCATCTCCCTTCCAGGGTTGTTGTGAAGTTCAAATGAGATGTTTGTAATGTGCTTAGCACAGTGCCTGGCACGTGTAAATATTTGTTTCCTTCAAGTCTTCTTGACTATAGAACCTGAGTTCTATCCTCTCTACTACCTAGCTACTTTAGAGTAGACTCTAAAGATGAAGTATAGTACAGTGTTCTTTCTATTGCTTTATACCCTTCCTTTCTCTCTGCTCCTTCCATATGCTGCCCCATCAAACAGCCCAGAGCCCAAAATACCCACCAAGAAGTTTGTTGTTCCTGGGCCTCTTCTGCTTGCAAAGACCAGGTGTGAGCTTCCTTGCATGCAGTGGAATATCTGTCTGTCTGCCAGTTAAATGGTTCTGTTTCCACCAATTGATTTAAGCGCTGTTTTCTCAGCTTCACTGAGAAACATGTAGCAATCTCTCTTGGGGGAAGAGGAGAGACAGTGGAAGAAGTCTGGCTGCTATTCTCCTAATTTTCTTTCCCTAATGCCTTCCCCTGCTCAGAGAGAGATAATCTTTGCCTATCTTTCCTGATCTTTCTAAATCTCACTAGTTAGTACCTTTCCATAAAAGCTTTGATGATTTTTTCCCCCCTGACACCAATTTCTATATCTTTCTTTGAGAGTGATAACTTGGATCTTTTAAATTTCATTTTCTAAAGTTAAAGAGCAGCAAGGTGATGCAATGAATAGAGCACTGGTCTTGGAGATAGGAAGACCTGAGTTCAAATCCAGCCGCAGACACTTCCTAGCCCTGTGATCCTGGGCAAGTTCTTAACCCTGCTTACCTCCATTTCTGCATCTGTAAAATGAACTGGAGAAGGAAATGGCAAATCACTACAGTAGTATCTTTGCCAAAGAAAACCCCAAATGGAGTCACAAAGAGTTGGTTACAACTGAAATGACTGAACAAAAACAACAAAGTAATTCAGTGATATGCCTTGTTAGGTGTGGGTGTTGCTGGCCAAACTCTCCGTCTGGATGAGTACATGTGCATCTGCAGGTAGGAAATGATAGATACTAGATACATATATAGTAGGGGCAGGGGGATAGATGGGAATTGAATTTGAGGAGTGGTGCCTTTGTTATGGGAAAGAAAGCAGGCTAAAGGTTCCCAATTCTGCCCAGTCATTTTCGTCTTGGTAGGTGAAGGTCCCAGGCTGATTTTCGTGGACCTGATGAATGATGGGAATTGCAAGCTATTTTGCCCAAAGAGCAGCCATATTCAGGAAGTGGCAGCTGAAATAGAAGAAAGGCATTTAAAAGACAAAGAACGCCTAAGGGATTATCTGAACGAATGAAGAAATGAATAAAAGAATATTTATTAAACGATCACAGTGGGCCAAGCACCATGCCAAGCTCTGGGGATACAAACACAGGAATGGTGAATTGAACCCTAAGAGAATAGATGGACAAATTTTTTGGTAGCAATGGCAGTATTGATCTGATTATGGAAAGGGAGGAGGAACTGCAGTGTTGATGTGAAAGGTAAGATACACAGGGAGGAAAGTGAAACTTGAATGGAGTGTACCTAGATATATTAGGCCTATCAGGACTGTGGAAGAGGGAGGCAGGAGGGGAGTCATCTAGAGGAGTTCTGGAGCTGAAAGACTATATCCTCTCTGAGTGGCTATAGACCAAAATCACAAAGACCTGAGATAGCCCCTGGGGCTATGAGATAAAAGTGCTTTGGCTCTTTCTGGAAAGGTCTATCAGTTGCACATTCAGCAGAAAACCAACAGAGAATGGCTTAGGGGAGATCACAAACTCAAAGTACAGCAGACAGAATGGAATAAGGGAGGACTCCAACAGTTTGCTGATGCAGTGAATTAAATGCCAGGCCTGAAGTCAGGAAGATTTGTCTTTCTGAATGCAAATCTGTTCTCAGACACTCACCAGCTGTGTGACTCTGGGCAGGTCACTTAACCCTGCTTGCCTCTGTTTCCTCACCTGTTAAATGAGCTGGAGAAGGAAATGGCAAACTACTCCTGAATCTTTGCCAAGAAAACCCCAAGTGGGGTAATGAAGAGTCTGACAGGATTGAACAACAACCAGCAGTTTGCAGCAAGGGGAAAAAGTGTCTCATAGCCTGAGAGCGTTATCTGACCAGCAAATGACACTAGCAGCCCTGTAGCAGCCTTGGAGGCAGCGAGGGCCTCCAGCAGCTATTCCAGTAGCTATGAAGCCCTAGGAACATGAACTGCTTTGACTTTGACTATTTCCTTGGCATACCTGGTCTCGAGTTGTGGGACTCTGTACTTGTAATGCCATGCACCAGCAGATTCCCAAAGGAATGCTACTGTGAACAGCTTTTAGAGTTCAGATTACAAAATATAGTGAACACTCTGTTTA
>CM053586.1:246454046-246474795 GCA_028646515.1 Pseudochirops corinnae
AAGCCTGGCGCCACAGGCTCCACATGACCACATTCAGCCTATTAGGGAACAGAGTATACTTTCAAATATCCAAGGGTCCTCAGAGTCACGTAGCCACTTTAGCAAAGGGCCTAGGGGCAGGGAAGATCTTTAGATTCCCATAACATTGGCTTGCGTGGCCTGAGGGCATGAACAGTGCAAAGTGTGAATGTTCTGTGTTTAGGACCAAGGCTGTGCAGTGAAGTTGTATGATGCAACATGGACAAGCCTGCCAGAAACACTTCAGTTTCATTACTCATTTGATTTTTAATTAATTTTTGGTCGTTGAGCATTCAGAAACCTTTTACTTGCTGCCAAATTTTTCGCAGTCCACAGTTTAAGGAGAGCTGAAAAACAACCCTTTGAGATAAATGGTGTTATCCCCAATTTGCAGATGAGGAAAACGGAATTGACAGAGGCTTGGTGACTTGCCCAGAGTCACACCACTAGTGGGTGTCTGGAAGCAGGATTTAAATTCCTATTTCACTCTCACCAAGTCCAGCTCTCTCTCCACGATGTCACCTAGACGCCTCCTTGCAAGTGTGTTGTTGTTTGTCCTTTGTGCTCAAGGAGGACCAAAATGATGTCCTGATGTCAGGGTCAATGTACAATGTGTCCAGCTGTAGTTGATCAGACCAATAAGAATTCAAAAGGCTCTACCACAGGTGGAGCACAATTAGTCCTGATGATCATTTGGGCGGGAGATATTTCTAAATTTGTACATCTCATTTCTTTTGAGTTCCTGCAATTTTGCTTTACTCTTAGAGCACAGGGCATTCTTTGATGTGGGAATGCCATGCCGGGCAGTCCTGTGCCAGTGTCTCCCATGTCTCACAATTGAAGTTCTTGAGGGAGACCTCGAAAGTGTCCTTGTATTGCTTCTTCTGACCACCATGTGAGTGCCTGCCTTGTGTGAGTTCTCCCTCCATTTAATAGTATTTTATTTTTCCCGATAACATGTAAAGATAGTTTTCAGCATTCACTTTTATAATATTTTGAGCCCCAATTTTTTCTCTTCCTCCCACTCCTTCCCTCTCCCAAAGACGCATGCAATCTGCTATAGGCAATACATGTACAATCATATTAAACATACTTCCACATTAGTCATGCTATGAAAGAAGAATAACAGCAAAAAGGAAAACCATAAGAAAGAGAAAGTAGTGCACTTCCATCTGCATTCAGATTCCATAGCTGTTTTCCTGGATGTGGATAGCATTTCCATCACGAGTCTTTTGGAATTGTCTTAGATCGTTGGATTGCTGAGAAGAGCGAAGTCTATCAAAGTTGGTCATAACACAATGTTGCTGTTGCTGTGTACAATGTTCTCCTGCGTCTGCTCACTTCACTCAGCATCAGTTCATACTGCAAGTCACAAAGTAGCCTTTTAAGGCAAATAAGTGTACATTTGGCATTTGAACAAAATGGATGGACAGCCTGTTGGAATTTTTCCCTCTGCAGCAGAGTTTGAATGCTTAGCAGTTCAGCTCAAGAAAGAACCTCAGTGTCCAATACCTTATTTTACCAAATGATCTTCAGCATCTTTGTCAGACAATTCAAAGGAAAAGAGTTCAATTTTCTGGCATAGTGCTGGTAGATTGTCCAAGTTTCACAGGTATATAACAATGAGGTCAGCACAATGGCCCTGAAGATCTTCAGTGTAGTAGTCAGTCAAATACTCTTCTCTCCCACACCTTCTTTCAGAGTCTCCCAAATGCTGACCTAGTTCTGCCAGTGCATGCATCAACCTCATCTATTTATCCATAGCTTTCAAAATTTCTCCATTTACTATAACTGATGGTTCCATATATGGATGGTGTGGTGTTGGCTGGTAGAGAACCCCCGTTTTCTTGGTGTTGTCAGGTCAAAATTAGCTCAAGGGGCAAAGGATCAATCCATACTTTGTTGCATCTCAGTCTTAGAGTCTGCAATGAATGTACAATCATCTGGGAACAAAAAGCCACAAACCAACTCTCCCTCCACTTTAGTCTGGGCTTATCTTTTCAAGTTAAATAATTTATTGTCAGTTCAGTAGTTGACTTTGCTGTTTTGTTGAAGGTGTCCAACAACATCACTGAAAACATCATGCTAATAAGCTTGGGAGCAAGCACACAGCCCTACTTTATTCCATTGGTGCAGTGACTGGGAAAGTGCAGGAGCATTGTCCATTACCCAGAAATGATGCCAGCATGTCATCATGAAAGTGACATACAATACCGATGAACTTTTCGAGGCACCCAAATTTTGCCATGATCTTCCATAGGCCCTCATGACTTACAGTATCAAAGGCCTTGGTTAGCTTGATGAAAGTTATGTACAGACCTCTGTTCTGCTCCTGGCATTTCTTCTGAAGTTGATGGACAGTAAACACCATGTCAATCACTCCTCAGCCTTTTCTGAAGCCATGTTGACTCTTGGGTAGATGAACACCTTCCAGGTAAAGGATTAGCTGATTAAAGAGAATTCTAGCAAGAATCTTGCCAGCAATAACTATGAGAAACCCCTCTGTAGCTGTCACAGGACAACCTATTTCCTTTTCATTTCCATAGGTGGAAAATAGAAGCAGCCTTGATCTCCTGAGGAATAACCTCTTGCCATATATCCCAGAAGATTTTAGTCATCTTTTATATGAGCAGGGACTTCCTACCTTGTAGATCTCACCTGGAATGGAATCAGCACCAGGCACTTTGCCACATGAGAGAAGCCTAATGGCATCTAAAACCTCTTCTACAATTGGAAATTCTGCTAGAGAAGGACTGACTTCAATCTGAGATAAAAGGTCAATGACTTCAGCATTGGTTGATGATGGTCTATTGAGAATACTATGGAATGTTCAACCCATCTCTCCAGGATCATGTTCTTATCATTAATCAATGTGGCTCCATCAGTGTTGAGTAGTTGAGATGCAGCAAATGTCTTTGGCCCATAAATAACAGAGTATCATAAAAGTGCTTTGGATTGTTATTATCAGCATAAAACTGAATTTCTTCTGCCTTCTTATTGAGTCAAGAATCCTGCATATCTCTAAGCTTTGTTTGCACTTTACTTTTGATAGAGTTAAATGCTGCTTTTAGAGACTGATGAACTATCTTGTTGGTAAACCCTTCAGAGTTCTTGTTTTTCATTTAGTTGCTTCTGAATTTCCCCATCACTTTCATCAAACCAATCCTGATGTTTGTGAGTGTTCTGACACAGATGAATAAATGTGATGCTGTATACAAATCTCTGAAAGTTGCCTACTCCTTTTCCTGCTGCATTGTTATCAATAGTGTGTTGACTGAACTTTCCCTCCAAGTCATTAACAAACTGTTGACACATGAGTACTCTATCTGTTGGCAATTAGTCTTCTAATAGTAGTCGCAACCTGGGGCCACTGCTTTTGTTGATTATCGATGTTTAGCTTGGAGAGGATAAGTCTGATCAGTCCAGCACTCTGTGCCACACATCACTTTCATCACTCTCATATCCTGTCTGGCTCTTCTCCATACAATGACATAGTCTATTAAATGCCAATGTTTGCTGCTAGGGTGCATCAATGAAATTTTGTTGCATTTAGGTAGATGGAAGACAGTGTTGGTGAGGAGAAGATCATGAGATGCACAAGTCTTCAATAGTAAATGACTGACTGTTGCTGTTACTGCTTCTGACTCCATTTCCCAATGACTCTCTGCCATGTCTGATAGTTGGTGCCTACTCTGGCATTAAAATCATCTAGAATTACAAGCTTGTCTTCTTTTGGAGCATTGATGATGAGAATCTCCAGGTCTTCATAAAGTTTTTTTGTTTGTTTGTTTGTTTGTTTTTTTACCTCATCAGGGTTTACCATGGTTTATCGTGTTCTAATGATAGTAGTATAGTGCTCTCCTGCAAGTGGTAACCTCATCATCACAAGCCTGTCATTCACTCCTTTTAGAAGGCATATGAGCTTATTGACTAGATTAGATTTCAATGCAAAACCAACACTGCATCACTGCAGCCATTTCAGAAAAATGTGTATCCAGTTCCAGCTTTTTTAAGCTGGCCTTCATTTGCCAATCTTGTTTCACTCATGGCTACCATTTGGGTGTGATACTTGCTGAGTTCTTTCACAAAATCTGTTTATCTTTCAGGTCTACTAGATTTCCTGTTGTCCGTAAGTGTGCACATATTCCATGTGCCAATGGTGGGTGGAATCATCTTCACAAAAGTTTTTGGACATGTTTTGTGTTTCGGTTACAAGGTAAGATCCCCATTTGCCATGATTAACAGGCCAAGGTTAGGTGAAACAGACATTTTTGAGGCATTTTTTTTTCTAGCCCCATCCTCACTCCAAAAGGTGAGCAGTGTAGTCTTTAAGAACATTTAAAGGGGCAGCTAGGTGGCGCAGTGAATAGAGCACCAACCCTGGAGTCAGAAGGACCTGAGTTCAAATCTAGTCTTAGACACTTGACACTTACTAGCTGTGTGACCTTGGGCAAGTCACTTAACCCCAATTGCCTTGCCTTCCCCCCCCCCTCCAAAAATAAAAAAGAACACTTAAGGGTCTGCTCAATCCCACTGTTGCTTCAGTCCAGTGAGGAGATGACCCTATGGCTTGGGCCATCTGTGTGTAGGGTTGTGACTACAGCTCCCAGTGTATCTACACCTGCTGCTTCATCATTAGCCCAGTGCCACAGAACTTTGAGGTAGGTAAAATAGTAAGATAGTGAAATAGTAACATAGTAAAATAATAAATAATAAAATAGTCAAATACTAAAATGATAAAATCATAAAATTATTGAATAGTAAAATATAAAACAGTAAAAAGGTACGGGCGATGCCTTTTGAAGAGTATAAATTGGATTTAAGTGAGGCAGAGTTACACAAAGTTGTCAGCCTCTGTCTTTCTATTAGTCACCAGGGTCTAGTGATAAGACAAAAGTCAAGATAATTGGCAATGGCTCTGGATACAGTCTATGACCTTGACATTTTTGGTATCTGACCAAGCTCTAAGTGTTCCACAGTTCCTGCTTCTGCTGCCTTCATGTCCCATTGATACAAAATGTTCACATCTGCCTTTACTGCTCAGGAAGTCATCACATTCTTGGGATAGACACCCCATTAAATCACCAATGGGTTTTAGGTCTGTTGGTTACCTACAACCTAGCTTAGCCTGTCTGCTGAGATGGTTTACTGGATTGTGGCCACTGCATATGCTACAGCTTCTTGGAGAAGGTGAGAGCTGGGAAGCATCTGATCCCCAAAGGTGGATGAGCAGCCTTGAATAGGACTTAGAAGCCCTCCCACCAGAGTTACTAGTCCTCTCTTCAACACCAAGACCATTAGCCATTGTTCGGAAACTTGACTATCACAAGCATCACAAGAGACTGGTGAGAGTTTCGCTACATGTATGGCAAATCATTAATTTTTCTTTTAGAGGGCACTTTGTAGGATCCTCTTGCATGATACCAATTTGGGAATGTTAATGGCCTAACAAAAAATACCACTAGTAAGATTCCATCAGTATATCTTATGGAAATTAAAGAAGAATTTTTCCATAGTAATTGCATCCATAACATATACACTGAAAGCATTTTTCAATAGGCAGACACTCAATAATTTTTGTGTGCAGGGAAAAGACCATGAGGGAATAAATGTTTGTTTTTTTTTTTTGAGGGCTAAGGGGGTTAAATGACTTGCCCAAATTCACATGGTTAGTAAGTGTGTCAAGTGTCTGAGGCTGAATTTGAACTCAAGTCCTCCTGACTCCAGGGCCAGTGCTCTATTCACTGCACCACCTAGCCACCCCAGAATAAATGTTTTTAAATTAATTTATTCCAATTATAGAAAATTCAGTTTCTCTCTATCCCATTCCACTCCCCTTACAGAAAAAGAAAGAAAAATGAAATCCCCTACTGGCCATGTTCTTGAATCAACTTTTAAAGACAAATTTAAATTAGAGGGAAATCCTGGGATACCATTCTATGGATGGAAGCAGGGGAAGTGTGAGACATAGACCCCAGTATACTGAGAATTGTGGATTTGGGGGATAAGGGCACAGCCAGGTGGGGAAGAGCTCACCTGTAATGGGGCTGACAATATGGAGGGATGAGGATAGTGGGTGATGTAACAGCTTCCTATTTCAACTAATTATTCTTGCTTCCTTGGAATTAGGCTCAATTGTTTCCATACTGTTGAAGGATTAAAATTGTTGCCAGAACATTCTAAATTTTGATTCCCTGGGGCAAAGCTCCAGTAGCCTTATCCTACTCTTGTCAATAGGCTCGGCAGAAAAACAGAAGAATGATTTTCATGATATTCAGTATCACGTTAGGCTCAGATTCCTAATCAGACTGGACAGAGTCACAGGTATTCTCCTTTGAGATCCAAATATTCAGAGTGTACCTTCTTCAAGAAGTTCTACCTTGAGTAAGGACATTCAAAATCCATTGAAAGGAATATCAAGTCACTTGAGTTCCGTTCTCTACATTTCTTCCTTTGACCGAAGCCCCATTTCTGTTTGATTTCTTATTGAGGAATACATCATTATTCATGATAACCTCAGTGATAACCCTATCCTTGTGAGAGGCTATTCCTCAAGTTCTCTTCTGAGACCAGCATGCACTTTGAACATAGATACCAGATCCTTGACTGCAGAAACAAACATGAACTCAGGGTAAATTACTGAAAAGTTCTTTTTCTGCTCTCCAGCCTTATTGAGATTCTCGGCTTTTCCTTCAAATTGCTTGCGTGTTTACAACTCATCTGGTTAATATTTTTACTTCTTCTATCACATCTTTACACATTTATGTCTTTTTTTATCACCTCTTTACAACCTGATAGCCACATCCAACTTCCTTTCCTTCCTCTTACTAATCTCTTATTTTGCTTTGGCAGTTTGCTTTACTTATCCTTTATTACTTATATCGCTTTATCAACTAGCTTGTTCTTCTCTTCAGTTCCTTTCTCCTCAAGTCTTCCCCTTCTTAAACTTAAACATTTTTTCTTCCATAACTGAAGTTCAAGGTATTTTCCCAAATTTCTTCTTCCCCAGTTCAATATTGTGCCTTCCTTACAAATCCAAATCCATCTCACATGTCTAGCAATGTCCTCCTTATTATTCAGTGTGAGTCTTCCTCCATTGCCTTTTGCCATACAATTTTCTCTTTGGAAGCAGAGATCTAGAAAAATTTTACTTGATTTAAAAAGAAAAATTACCACTCAGCATTAGACTAAGAGGTATGGCTAGACAGAAAATTATCTGATAAATATCTGGAAGTTTTAATAGATTGAAAACTCAGCATAAATCAGCTAAGTGATATGTAAGCCAAGAAAGCTATTGCTAACTTTGTCTTAAGAGAGGTACAGTTTCTGGGAAGCAGGGTGGTCATAGTCCTTCCCTAGTCAGAACACAGCTGAAATATTTTGTTCAGTTCTGAGGATCATATTTTACATAGGACATTGGGAAGTTGGAAATGTTCCTACAATGGGGAAATCAGCTATGGTGAAGGGTCCAGAGTTCTTTCCATAGAGAGATTGCTTGAAGGAATTAAAAATGTTTAGCCAGGGAAACAGAAGACAGTGGGACCATGTGATAGCCATCTGTGAATATTTGAAGGGTCATCCCATGGAAGAGGGCTCATATTTTTTTTCTGCTGATACAAGAAAGCAGAAAGTTACAAAGAGAAAAATGTAATTTTGAGGTCAGGAAAAAAATTGTAATGGTCAGAGCTATTCAAAAGTGAAATGAGTTACTTGTGGAGGTATTAACAACAACTACTGAAATGTGTATACTGCTTACTCTGTGCCCGGCACTGTCCTAAGTGCTTCACAAATATCTTATTTGATTCTCACAACAACCCTGAGAGGCGGGTGCTACTATCCTTATTTTAAACATAAGGAAAGAGAGGCAAATAGAGTCACACAGCTAGGAAGTATCTGAGACTGGATTTGGACTCAGGTCTTCCTGGCTCCAGGCCCATGCTTTTTCTACTACACTGTACCACCTAGCTAGTCTAGTAGGTTCTCACTCACTGTAATACAAGGCTCTAACAAAAGTTGCATAAGCACTTGTTTGCACTATTGTAAAGGAAATTCTTTTTCAGGTAGAGGTTTGGGAGCAGCCTGATGCTCTGGAAAGAGTGCTAGATGTGGAGTTAAAGTTCAGAGGTTTGATTTCTGATTCTTCTCTTTACTATGCATATGGCCTTAGACAGGTTATTCAACCACTTGAGCCTTCACTGCCCTTATCTATAAAACGTGAGGGCTGGACTTTACCTCCAATGTTTATGTCAACTGTAATTCTATGATCCTGTGACTAGATAGCCACTGAGGTCTCTTCTAGCTCTGAAGTTGTGATGATGATATGTTGTATATCATTTTGTTGGGCAGCTAAGACTCATCTTCCTGAGTTTAAATGCAACTGTAGACACTTACTAGCTGTGTGACTCTGGGCAAGCAACTTGACCCTGTTTGCCTCAGTTTCTTCATGTGTAAAATGAGATGGAGAAGGAAATGGCAAGCCACTCCAGTATCTCTGCCAAGAAAATACCAAATAGGGTCATTGAAGAGTTGGACACAACTGAAAAACAAGTGAACAATAACAACAAATCATCCCATTGGATGGTGTCCCAAAAAAGAGAGCTCTATGCTGCAATGGCTGTTGTGCATATGGAGGGAGACGTGAGTCATCATTGGGAAGAACATTGGGCATGGCACCATGTACCTGAGTGAGAAACTTACTTAAGTTGGTTCCAGATATTCTTCAGGAAAGGAGCAGGGAGAAGAGAATACTAGGGCAGCAGAAATGAGGGAGACTTTGGAATAGGGTACAAGCATGAGAAATTGGACCCATGTTGTTCCTGGACTTGGCTACAATCCTAGAAACTGCTAAGAATGGATCTCCAGTGGTAAGATCATTCCCTCCTCGGTTGAGCTGAGTTCTTATTTCTCTCCCAGACAAAGAGTTCATTCATTCTTCTCTATTCTTTGATCTATCCTAAATCAATGCTACCAAAATCAAACCCTGAAGGCATATGTTTACTTAGAAAACCACAAATTAACATTACCTATGTTGTATTGTATTTTCTATTAATTATTGTTAAAACTTTTCCAATTACATTTTAATGTGGCTCTGCACTCAGGAATTTTGTCAAGGCTGTGAGTTTCTCCTCTGTTCTAAATTATATAATTTCTTCAATTTTTATCTACCGTTTCCCTTGGGCAAATGGGTTTATTTGCTACTTGTGGTGACTTTTTGTGCACCTGGTATTTAGCAGGAAGGACTAAGTTTGTAAGTATAAGCCATGGGAGTGACCAGGGGCATAGATTTTATTCTGAACCTATCATCCCTTAGGTTAGAAATGACTTAAGGGTGACATATTGATGAAGAAATATTCCCTAGCACCTTCTTTCCTAGAGCTTGCCTGCCCCTTCCAGCTATTGTATTGGTGGTATAGGCATGGCCCTTGGATATCCTTTTGCTCTCCTTACAGACAAGTCAGACCTTAGATCATATCTCTCCATCCCACCCATGAAGCATTTCTTTATTTATTAGCCCTACACAATATAAGCCTTAAATTTATGAACACAAACCATGCTGTGATGGCATACTCTCATTTTATATATACTGTCTGTTACAGATGGATGATCTCTGTTTTTACTTATTACCTAATTTGAATTGGAGTTATTATTAAATACCATGCATTATTTATCAGCTTATCTGATGTTTACCAATGAAATGAATTAAGACTCTAGGAATTCTTGAGCCTCAGACAAATTCAATGGAGTAGGGGAGAAAGAATAGAGGCAAGACATCAGGAACCCAAAAGATACACTGACCATAAGTGCTGTTTCACTTATGGAGGGGATGATCCATTCTTTGGATGAGAGGAGGGGATGGTCCATTCTTTGGTCTGTACTCCTGTGAAAAATGTGATAGGAGACCTCTAGGACAGGGGGACCATGACAAAAGAACTTTGGTATGGCAGCCTGCAATGGTTGCATAAAGTAAGATGTAAGGATGGTGTTCATCATGAGAAAAAAGTTCTTCTCCCTCTCTAACAAGAAATGTGTTCCCAGATATTGATGTCCTAGGGAAAAGTCCTAGTTGCCCCCAAGTAGTTACAGTTCCACTCTGAGGGGAAACTATCAAAGTGATCAATTTTAAAATTATGTGTTGATGCTTTATCATTGCTGTTACTATTTGATGTGGTATCATGGATTTGCATATCAAAGCTTTGGGCTTAGGTATCCACAGGGGCATGCTGATAAATGTTTAACAGCTAGTACCAGGGCAGTGGGGTCGGGGGAGGGAGCAGGGAAATGTATGCAGGGCACACTTTTAAGTTTACTCTGCATTTTTACCATTTTCTCCATCACTTGCATAAGTCTAGACGATCCACAAAACAATAAATGAAACCCTGATTTGTAGCATTTGCTTGATTTCTGATATCCAAATGCTCACACTGAACATTTAATACATTGGATCTCATTCCTGGAGAAGAGTTATATAAAAGATACACTTAAAAAGTTAAATACGCTGTCAAAGAAATAAAGGGAGGGAAGCTCAGTGCAGTGAGCCAGACTCTAGTCTAGAGTTTCTTTGAAGTACGTTTCTGGGATTTGCTCAGAAGGATGCTAGGAGCTATGAACTTTCTAGAAGCTTCTCTGAAGCCACCCAGTAGTCCTTAAGCTGTGCTCCGTACCAGGGAGGGATCTCCCAGGGGTGGCCATGAAGACCACTCAGTGCTTCAGTCTCCTCTACTGTATTTATTGGCATAGAGTAGTTTTTGGCTTGTTTTTTTTTGTTTTTGCCTCTCCATGGAAATAGTGTCCTGGAGGGCTCCAAAGGCCTCCCACCAGAAAGGAATGGATTTCATGGATTGTAGATGCCAAACCCACAGACTAGTGAGTCACATTCTCCCCTTAGCTACACACCTGCCAATCCTTCCAGCATTGACTAGAGATCCATACTCGTATCTATGGGTGCAATTTGGCCCACTGTGCCTAGGTTATAAGGCAGATTCTCTTATGAAAATTCATTTAAAAGTTCAGCCTCCATCACAATCCACTTAAGGCAAGGAACTGGAGAACATGTGACATAAAATCCAATTTAGCTATTTGCTAAATGGCCCCCAGATTTGTTGGAGCTGGTACTCCATTTTTACCAAGTATAGTCACACTGCATTTTGCCTGGAAATTTCCTTACAAGAAATTTCCTGGCTTTCTAGATCTAGTTTTTAATTTTTCCTGCTCTTTGAGACCAAAATACGAATGAAGCAGTACAACCTTTCTAAGTGTGTTCTATTCCTGGATGTAAGAAAGCAATACCCTAGCCTGAAATACCCTAGCATCCAAAGCTAGGTTTCTTCCTCACACATGAAGTCTTTTAGCATGAATGACAATATATACATAGAAAGTTTATGAAAAGCCAGTGCCCTTCTAATTCAGTCGGGAATTTGTCCCTTCATTAATTGCTACTGTCATTCCACGTTATTAAATACCTAACAACTTATTAGAGCAGCTTTCAAAGAAACAAATGCTGATGGCGATAACTGTTGTCATCAGTATTTTACTATAATTGTTTAATGTGTGCTTTCTTAGCTTTTGATATTCCAATAGAATTATGATATCCCATTGTGGATACTCTTTCCACCAGAGTAGATCACAACTCTTCCATACTTTGTCATCCTGGACAATCCTTGTCCCTGATTTTCTATAAATTCTCCAAGGCCGTGGTTCTCAACCTGTGGGTTATGTTCAATTTAAATACATCCTGAATATCAGATATTTACATTACAATTCATAACAGTAGCAAAATTACAGTTATGAAGTAGCAACAAAAATAATTTTATGGTTGGGAGTCACCACAACATGAGGAACTGTATTAAAGGGTCACGGCATTAGGAAGGTTGAGAACCACTGCTCCAAGGAATATATATTATAAACTTTAGATACCAGAGCACAAGGGTACCCATATGGCACAGTGGATAGAATGCCTGGCCTGAAGTCAGGAAGACTCATCTTCCTGAGTTCAAATTCAGCCTCAGATACTCACTAGCTATGTGACCCTGTACCCTGTTTGCCTCAGTTTCTGCATCTGTAAAATGAGCTGGAGAAGGAAATGGCAAACCACTCCAGAATGTTTGCTAAGAAAACCCCAAATAGGGTCACAAAGAGTTGGACACAACTGAACAGCAACAACCAGAGCACAACTCGGAATCTCTGTAATTCCCGGACTTTTGCTGCATGACTGGCTCACCTCTTTTTCCAAATACACACATACATACATACACACACACAAACACACACACCAAAACAAAAATATATACAATATACACATATACAGCTATACATAGATTTATATGTGCATATACACATATTTATATGCATATATGTATATTCATGTGTGTGTATGTGTATATTTGATAATGACTTTATTCTACTCCTTAGGTTTGTATCATTGTTGGTGATATACTTATGGTGCATTGTGGGTGAGTCTACTCATACCCACCAGGCATTTTGTATTTTGCTTTGGATTTCATACAGTTTTGGTTCTTCTGAGATCATGGTGTTTCATAATTCACAGCCATATAACATCACTGGGAGAACTTTTATGCCAAAAAAAAAAAAATGTACTGTTACAGCAATAAGCCACTTGGTATTACTTAAAGAACCACACAATTTTAAAAGCTATCCAGCCAAATTGCCTTCTCCTGTTTCAGTTCTAAGCCCAGCTTATTGTCCAACTGTTTTACTTGTTCAAAATGCTGAAGGGATAACTGAATAGGCTTCCCAAATTACAGAATGCCGAAATCTGAGCAATGTGTATTTTTCATCCACTTTATTTTTCAGATGTGAATGACAAAGCCAATTGCTTTTTGGGTGGCTATGGATCTCGGCAGGCTCTGAATTATTTCAGAATTCATTGCAATCAGCAGAATGTCACCAATGAATAGGAATAACTGGAGATCTTTACCATCTATGGGGAAATCCTTCTTTCATTTGGACTCTATAAGGGGACCCTCTGACCCTAAGAATTACCTTTAAGTGGGCATTTAGGGTCCACTTAATATTGTTATTCATCAGATCTTTGAACAATTGGTTCTGTAATTGCAAGCTATTACTCACCAGAGCACTGAACAGTTATGTCTATAGTTGTAATTATCAGAGAATCTTGTATAACTTTAATATTTGTATAATAATACCATTTATATATTGCTTTTAAGTTTGCAAAATACATTATATATGTTTTCTCAGCTGATCCTCACAACAACCTTATGATATAGGTGCTATTTTTTTATCCCCATTTTACAGTTAAAGAAATGAAGACAGGCAAAAGTTAGGTGACTTGCCCAGGGTCACACAGCTAGTAAGTGTCTGAGGCAGGATTTGACCTCAGGTCTTCCAGATTCCAAGTCCAGCATTCTAGGCATTGCCTCACTGTCTCTAGGTAAGGAGTGTTGTATGTATGGAGATATCTTTCTATTTTTTCTATAACTTCTATTTCTCTGTTGTTGTTATTCATTACTCTTTACTCAGGACTTAGAGCCTTTGACTATTAGAGATACCACAATAGGAAAGACCGTTCTCAGAAGGTCCCTTCAAGAGCGCCTCTTTCCTTGCCCTTGTAATTACAAGAAAATCCTCTTGGTATTCTTCACGCCCAAACCATGAGCAGCATAGTGCAGGATGAAAAGATCCATCCCTCCCAAACATAGTAAGGGAACACAGAGCACAGCGGAAACACATCAACACTTACAAAGGGAAAGGCATCCAGAAACACCTTTCAGTGCGACTTTGCCTGTCTCCTCCAACCTCTCTGAAGTCTCGAAGTTCACTGTGATAGGGGCTACTTTCCAAATCCCAGATTAGAATCCCTGCTTGTCTTTGCTCATCAAAGATGATGCTTGCAAGCATCCCCAGAATGAAAAAGCTGAGGGCTGCAGTCACTGCCTTCCCACCTCCACAGCAGAGCTATACTGCCTTTCTTGCTCTTCTGGCTAACAACTAGAAATTTGGGAAGCAAACCCAGTTTCCCCCCCTCCATCCTACAGATAAGGAAACAGAAACCCAAAGGAGTTAGATGATGTGGCTAAAGTCACATTGCAAATGTGTAGCAGATTTAAGATTAGGAATCATATCCTCTGATATTGTTTAATAGTCTGCATGTATGTGAGTCAAATAAGGACCTAATTATAATACCCGAGGTGAGGGATCATTATGCTTCTATTCCTCTTGTGTTCCCAAGTAAAAACTGTCCCCCCCCCTTTAAAATTTCTGCCTTTATTAGAGCCCTAAAACAAAGGGGAATTTTTTTTAATTATTATTTTAAAGAGATATCTTTATTTGGAATCCTTGCATTTCACACTATGAAGTTGGACTTGGCCAATACACTTTTTTTGTGCCAAGGTCTCTAATCGAGGCAGAAGCCCTTATTTAAACAAACAAACAATAAATTTTGGTAACAAAGAGCAAGGCTTGAATTTATTCATTGTTCTTTTCTTATCTCGAGCATTAACCAGAGTTCTAATGGAATAGCCAGTGAATGGTAACTATGGCTTCCGCTATTAGTCTTTCTTTAAAAGGGGTCATTATACTTCCAAAGCAAAGACTTTTTTTTTTAAACCCTTCATTTATATGTAAATATACATCAAAGCCAACTGTGATTCAACCAAGATGCTTTCTCCTTTGCTCTCTGGCTTCGTCTCCTCCTCCCCTCTCCCCCCCCCAAGGAAGTCAAGACACAATATTTTTTGACCTCACAGCTGATTCATTTGACACTGAGCAGGCAAGGGGTGGGGGTGGGGGTGGGGGGGATTGACTGAAGGATTAGATAAAGGAAACCAGCTGTGACCTGGCACAGACTTTTTTCAAAGCACAAAAAGGGACTTGCAATCAACACACTAGTATGGAATAAACACTGATGGGAAAATCTGACTTGGATTCTAGTTCTAGCTCTGCCACTTGCTGTGTGACCTGGGGCAAATCAAATCAACTCTCTGGGCCCCGGTTTTCTCCTCTGCAAGATAACAGTCGCTAGCATTTATATTTTTAGCATGTTAAGATTTGCAAAGCCTTTACACATATTAATACTTATTTGACTGATCCCACGAAGCCCCCTGTTAGCTAGGTGTGATTATTAACCCCGTTTTAGAGGTGAAGAAACTAACTCAGAGGAAGGTTAACTATTTTATGTACCTATTCATGTAACTAGTTACTGTCTTAGGCAAGATTTGAACTAAGCTCTTCCGCACTTCAGGTTTAACACTCTAGTCACTGGACTACTTAACTGTACTGCAATGGGGAAATTCTATTAGATGATTTTTTTTTGAGGGGGGGAAGGCAACACAATTGGGGTTAAGGGACTTGCCCAAGGTCACATAGCTAGTTAAGTGTCCTGTCTGAAACTGGATTTGAACTCAGGTCCTCCTGACTCCAGGGCCAGTACTCTATTCACTGCGCCACCTAGCTGCCGCTATTAGATGATTCTTAAGATACCTTAGAATTCTACTATTCTATTATCTTACAAATCAGCCTGCTTCAAGAAATGGTCAAAAGCATTAATAAGGTACAACTTAGCCTGACATGAATTTTGATTTTAATTTACCATACAGAACATAAGAACAAAGACTTGGGTTCTTAACCTGGTTTCCATGAACTTTTTTTTTTAATTGTGACAATTGTATTTCAATATAATTGGTTTCCTTTGTAATCATTTACGCATTTTGGTTTTTAAGATATATTTTTATTTATTTGACTAAATATTTCCTAATTACATTAAAAATTTCAACATTCATTCTTTAAAATTTTGAGTTCCAAATTATCTTCCTTCCTAGTGCTCTTCCCCTACCACTTGATAAGGAAAGCAATGCCATCTCAACTATACATGTGAAATCATTTATACATTTTATTTTATACTCTTAAAAACATTTTGAGAAGGGGTCCATAATCTTCACCAGCCTGTTGCATTGGACCATGACAGAAAAAACAGTTAGGAAGCCCTATTCTACAGCATCTTTCTCCTTCATTCAATGACTATAAACTTCATTGGTCTAGGCCCTAGGGAAGAAGCAAAATTAAATAAAATTGAATTAAGTAAGGTCTTGGCCCAGTGGATAGAAGACTGGGCCTAGAGTTAGAAAGACACAAGTTTAACTCTTATCTCAGATACTTGTTGCATGGCCCTGGACAAGTCACTTAGCCTCTGCCTCGGTTTCCTAACTGTGATAATAATAGTACCTACCTCACAAAGTTGTGAGGATCAAATGAGATATTTATAAAAGCACTTGACGCAGTGCCAGGCACATAGTAAATTACTTAATAAATGTTTGTTTCCTTCCTTTCTAGATACTAGAATAAAGAACTCTAGTCTCTCCTGTCCAGAAACCACTTGAGTTGACAGGCACCATAAAGGACAAGTAAAAGGATCACTCAACCTATTCCAATCAGTTCTCTCTGCCAGACCTAGCCCCTCAATTTTACTGATGAGAAAATTGAGACTAGGAAAGTTAAGTGACCTGTCCAAAGTCACAAGAAAAAAGTGTCAGGGCTAAGTTTCAAACCCAGTGTCATCCTGTCTCTGTGACCCTGGCCAGAGTGGGAGGCAGCTTAGAGCCAAGGGCTCCTATCCATGTTGAGGCACTCAGGGAAGCAAGCATCTTAGACTTTATGCACATAATGGCTTAATCAGCCTTTAACAAATTTATTCCTATAGCTCACACTTACTTAGAGCTTTAGGGTTTGCAAAGTACCTTACCCATGTTATCTCATTTAACTTTGGGGTCTTATTTGACTTCATTTTTCATGATGTCCTCCATGAGTCCTCCAACTATTAGCACCCTCTCCCTCCTCGATTTTCCTTGTCCTATCCTATCCTACACCAATAGAATATAAGCTCCTTGAGGCCAGGGAATTTTTTTGTTCATTTGTTTCTAGTGCCTAGAGCAGCACAAGGAACAGAGGTATCTAATACAAATTTGTTCAATTGAAATGAATGGAGGCAAAGCCAGCTCTTTGTGTAATCTTTGGGGAAGTGAAGAAGGATAGACACTATCTCCAACCTCAGTGACTCTTGACAGAGTTAGATTGCCCCAAAGGAGAAGGAAATATTTATCCTGTGGAATCCCCTCCCAGCCACCTGGCTATGAAAGGAGGCTTTTTTTTTTCCTAGCCAGAAGGTTCTTTTGGGATGTAGAAACAAAAGAATTCCACCCTTGATATCTAGTAATTCTAAGACTGAATATATTTAGCCTGGTTACTTTTGAACTCACAGTCTAAGTGTTAGGCCCTGGTAGCCGGGAGCACATCCTGTTGGCCACAAAGAAGAGAATTCACGCTGACCCCTAGAAGAAATCTTATTTTCACAATCAAACTGCTCCAGCTACTCAGGAGAGATGCCCTCTTGTAGTTTCCGCCCAGTGTTTCCACTTTGCTCAGGATGTACTCCTTGTTTCCAAAAGGGCCTTTGCCTTCTTTGTTGTCAGGTTTGGGGGCAGAGAGAAGAATGAGAAGTGTTAGTGAGCCCTGCTCCCTAGATGGTGATCTTTGGAGGAGAAAATGGGGGTCTTTAGGGAGGGTTCTTTCATTGATTGCCTGACCTGTGGGCCCACAGGACTCTTTCTGCTAAACAGAGCCCTCTTTCTCTGAAACATTTTTATTTATTTTGTTTTCAGTGCAGTGAATATCTTTTTAGGCCTATGTTTGCCTGGTCCTAGTTAGGATGATAAATTTGCTGCTAAAGACAAAGTATAATTCCAGTCATATATGTAGCCTGTAGCTATAACTGCCCTCCTCCTTCCCTCTGTCTCCCCTTAGCTCTTACACTCCATCTCACCCCTAATCGTGGGCTTGAACTTTGGTTTCTGTTACTGGCACTCATTGCCATCATGTGACAAAGTGCTGGCGCTACCCAGAGTATTTTAATGCCCAGAGTATTCTGCTTTGAGTTGCAGAACAGTCTAGGAGTTGGAGCCCAAAGACTTGGGTTCTAGTTCCAGTTTTTATAATTAACCAGTTGTGTGACCTTGGGAAAGTCAGTTAGCTTCCCTGAGTATCAGTTTTCATATCTCTAAAATGAGGAGACTGGACTGGATGACTTTGAAGATCCTTCCCATCTCCAAAATCCTGTGAGTTCATCCTCCCTGCTCTCTAGTATTTGGTCTCAGAAATAAACAAATCCACAAAAAAGCTACCTGCCCAAAGATTGTCTTAGCAGCTTCATTTGTATTTGCAAAAAAAAACTGGAAATAGTGAAGATGTCCAACAACAGGGGAATGGTTTACATAAATCATGGTTCATTAATGTAATAGAATACTGTAAGGCCCTTAAAAGATGCAAGAGTGGGGAATAGAAGAATTTGGAAGGACTTTTATGAAATAATGCCAAACATTGAAAGCAAGGTCAGAAAAATGGAATAAACACTAACTACAACCACATAAGAGGGAAAATGAATGACAATGAATAGAGAACTGGGAATGCTGTAGTACACTAAGAAGGTGTACCAAAAACCTGTGGTATTTGAGCATTTGAATTAATTAATTGAAATGTAAATAGTTACTAAGCAAGTTTATTTGGTTGCATTTAATAAATGAAAAAAATTATTAATTATTGTTGTGGTTCAGTATGTCCAACTCTTCCAGATCTCTTTAGGTGTTTTCTTAGCAAAGATATGGGAGTGGTTTGTTATTTCCTTCTCCAGTTCATTTTACAGATGGAGAAACTAAGTCAAGTGACTTGCCCAGGGTCACACAGTTAGCAAGTATCTGAGGCTGAATTTGAACTCAGGTCTTCCTAACTCCCAAGTGCAGTGCTCTATCCACTGCACCACCTGTGTCCGAAATCCTATGCTAAGTGCTGGGGATACATACAAAGAAATGAGTTAGTTCCTGCTCTCAGGGAGTCCACATTCTAATAAGGAGAAATAACACATGAGAGAGGGTATGGAGGAAAAATACAATAATGTGTTTTTAATAAAATGTTCAACTTTAAAAAATGTTCACGTTCACAGCGCTCAGGGGAAAAGACTATAATCCAAGAAATCTTTGCTTATGTGAAAAGTCTGAAAAGATGAAAAATGCATGTTCTCCATTATGATGAAGAAAAAGGAGATCTTGTTTAAAAAAATCTTTGTTACTTGAGCAGATTTCATTTGCCTTCCCTTCACTCTCATTTCCGATTTTTTCTGTGGTTCTGTGTCTTGAAAAGAGCCCCACTTTGCCAAGCACTTACTGAGGCCAGCCTGGTAAGGATGGAGACAGAGAAAGTCTCGTCTCAGGCCCCTTTTGGAGCTGCTTTCCGGGCTGTCTCGGATTTCCTTTCATTTTTTTTAATGGTTTACATACCTCCCTCCATGTCTGTCTCTGATTTTTAGGCCATGACCCCAAGTTTGACATCAAACATTCCCTCGACTCTCTTCCAAGGTCGAGGTGAGAGAGAGAGATCTATTAAAAAGGTTCTTTCTTCTTCTACCTTTTTCTCTTTGGTCCTTCTTTCCTTTATTTATATCCTCTTTCCTTAAACAACTAAACAAGTTGTCCAAAGGTCCTTCAATAGATTTCTCAGCTCCTGAAGAAGGGATAACTCAAGTAGCGTTCAGCTAAGTAGCCTCTTCAACCTCACAGAATTCCCCCATCCCTTCAAGACCCAGGTCAAATATTTCTTCTATGTGAGGTCTACCCTTACCCATCCCAATCCCACCCTTGTGAAATTATTCTGTCTTCATATACTTTTTGTATTTATATATGTATGCCTACATACACACATTCATATGTGTGTATAAACTTTCCCCAATAGAATATAAGCTCTCTGAGGGCAGAGAAGCTGTTTTATTATATTCTTTGCATAGTTCCTGGCACAAAGTAGGAACTTAATAAATGCTCCTTGAATGAAGGATTGTGTTCTGTCCCACTTCTCTTCTATGCCCATGAACAGAGTGCTTGTTTCAGACTATTCTCCATTACTTGAGTATAAATGTTTTGGCCCCCATTTAGGGTTGCAAAATTGGGTACAATTAAAAGAAATTTAGATCAGAGCAGTAGATTAGGACCTGGGTACCTTGGGTTCTGATATCTAACCACTCTGCTTTGTACTTATTAGGTGAATAAATTTGAAAATCACTTTGCCTTTTGGTGCCTCAATGTTCCAAGTGTAAAATGTAGGAAATGATGCATTTGTTACATTAGGATGTCATGAGTAGTTTGGAGAAGACTCTAACATACCCCGAGTTCTTTGGAAGACATAGTCAGTCTTCTTTCTCTATGAAGCTTAGTAGATAAAGAGTAGGGAGCAGTGTAGGGGAGAAATTAAAAGAACTGAAAAATGTATTGTATGGGAGGCAGTCTGTAAGTTATTCCTTCAGCTTTTTTTTAATTGATGGAGGTTACCTAACCTGGCCTCTTTCTACCTTTCCCATCTTCTTTACACCTTGCTCCCCTCCATCATCTAGTGACAAGATTCCTTGTTATTCCTCGAAAAGGACAGTTCATCTATAGGAAAACTACCACATTTAGACTCACTCCATTACACTTTATGAGCTTGCGAAAAGAAAGTTTAAACAATGAACTTAAATAAAGTTGGGAAATGGTAAGACCTAACCAAATACATAGCAGAAGACATACATTCTTGAAGTAACAATTTATTTTTTTTAAATTTTATTATAGTTTGCATCATTCATTTCCACAAGATTTTGAGTTACATATTTTCTCCCCCTCTTTCTCCCACCCACCGCCCCAAAACAGCCATCCCAGTGTGTCCCCTCTCCCCCAGTCTATTCTCT
>CM053586.1:246475295-246499916 GCA_028646515.1 Pseudochirops corinnae
ACTCATGGTTGTTCAGACCGTGAATTTTTTTTAAAAAAAAATCTCTGTGGGGCTCTGCTTCCAGAAGGGAAAGCTCTGTCCCAAATCGCTGGGGTCCTCCCGGCTGCAGTAGACTTCCAGCTAACTGGATAATGAAGACTCCAAGACCGAGGCCCAAGACGATGATCTGGATCCAGGCTGCTCAACGCGAGAGCCCTGGCCTGAAAACAATCGCTCAGTCCCCCTGCTGTCTGCAGGCCGCAGGCGGAAAGCTACAACGCGGAGGCGGGTGCAAAACCTCTGCCTTTTGCTTTTCCACTCTGGAGACCTTTCGGCTGGACTGCTTATCTCCCCCTTTCACAATCCCCACTCGCAGCAGGTGCTAATCTCTGCTCACCTGAGAAGGTTCTCCCACCCAGCCGCCCCCGGGGCACCGCCACGGCTTCAGGCCAGGCTGGTTTCGGTTTGCAGTGCTGATATGGTTCCTCTTAGCCGAGCTGACTTTAGTGGGAAGTATCCTTGTGTGCGTTTTGAAGTTCTAGGATTGGTTTAGAGTCCTATTTTATGGGTATTTTGGGGTGGCTATGTGAGAGCTGCGATATGTTGCTGCTGCTACACAGCCATCTTGGCTCCGCCCCCCAAAGTAACAATTTAAATGGCACTCAAGAATTAATTTTAAAGTTAACTCATAAAAGTTCCCAAAGACACTCTCCAATCCCCTCAAAACAAATAAAAAGAAGGAAATATTTATCCTGTGAATTCTACAAGATGTTAAAAAGAATAGAGTGAAGAACTCCAGCATGCTGAGTTGTTTCTCTAGAAAGGATTCATGGAAAATCATGAGTGAGACTTGTCCAGTACAAGAAGACATAGAGAGATTGAGATATGCATTTGTGGAAGGAGAACCCATACTTATAAAGTTATAGACTTCAAAACACTCTCTATTTTTGCCACTTTACTATAGATCCAACCATATTGCAGATCAACTTATTTTCACTATGTATATCATGATATATCTTCTATATCTTATATCTCTTAAACTGACTTGCCTCCTTGCTGTTTTTTCCCTCATAAGCCATGTGTATTCCTACCAAAATGTTTTTCACATGCAAAGTCATATGGCCTTAGGCAAGTCTCCAACAATCTATTTACATTTTATTCATGATAAAGAGCCAACCTTCAGCCACACTCCTCCAAAAAGCTTTCCACACCTATTATGGCCCATGTTGATTGTTTCCTCTTCTGAACTTCTATGGTATATGGTCTATGCCACATTAGGTAGTAATTAATTACTTACATAATATCTTGTTATTTATTATGAAACATTAATTACAAATGTGATAACTATAGGTGTAGGCTCTTAAAGAGCAGGGACCATGTCTCATATGCCCAATAATACCTAACACAGTGCTGGGCATTTAAAAAAATTTTTTTTATCCATTTTGCTTACCAAAACACTGCTTATAGCACATATTTCCTTGTCCTTTGTTGTCCGTGTCATAATGGATTTCTACTATACTACTCCCCTGATTATTGATTTTTTTGTGTGTGTGAATTTTCTTTGGCTCAGCACCCAAAAAGTCTAGTTAATTGAATTGGTTATAACTGCTGAGTGAGTACAAATGTACAAATGCCTGGAAATTATGGGAGCTCAGTCTCTTTTCAAATGTCTCTGGACTTCCCACTCCTTTTTAGTAAATAAACTGAGAAGGGCTCTCTAAGGATTAGAGCTATTAACAAATGGAATGAGCTTTTTCAGGAAGTCATAGAATACAAAATTTGAGGGTGGGAAGGACTGCAGTGGCCATCTCTCCCAACCTATTCCCAAAAGGAGCTCCCCACTGGAACATCCCTAACAAGCAGTTGTTCATCTTCTGTTCAAAGATCTCCAAGGAGAGGGGCCCCACTACTGTTTTGAAACAGTCCATTCCACTTTTAGACAGCCCGATGTCTTTAAGCAGAGATTTTTTGAGTACTTGTTGGGAATGTAATAGAAAGGGTCCTTTTTTAGGCTTGGGTTGAACCAGAAGTCTCTGGGATGCCTTCTAGCACCATGATTCTATGAGCCCTTCATATAACATTCTCATGTGCAGAACCAGAACGAACATGAGAAAGTAACCATTCACCAAAATGGGGTTGCTTGCTGTTGTCTTTTTCAGTCATGTCCAACTCTTCATGACCCCATTTGGGGTTTTTTTGGCAAAGATACTAGAGTGGTTTGCCATTTCCTTCTCCAGCTCATTTTACAGATGAGGAAACTGAGGCAAACAGTGAAATGATTTGCCCAGAATCACATAGCTATTAAGTGACTGAGGCTGGATTTGAACTGAGGCCTTCCTGACTCCAGGTCTGGCACTCTACCCACTGTGCCACCTAGCTGCCCCCAAAATGGGGATGAGGATATGGTTACAAGAACAGAATTGAAATAAAATAGCAAATATTGACCAAAACTCCCAAGGTATATTCAGTTCAATTTTGTCTCTGACAATTTATATAATAGAAAGGTCATGTGGTATAGCAGAAAGAGTACTAGAATTTGACTCAGAAGACTTGGGTTCAAGTTCTGATTCTGTCATTTATTGACTATGTGACCCTGGGTAAGCTGCTTAACCTTTCTGGCCTTCAACTTCCTCAGGAACTTTGTAAATGGACTCTATCATAAAATCAGAGCATCAAAGCATCAGAGTCATAATTATAGCCATGATAGCCCTCTATTCAATCAACTCTAGTAGCTCCCCATTGCCTGCAGGATCAAATATAAAATCTTAAGTTTGTCTGGTAAAGCCCTTTACAACCCGACCCCTTTCTACCTTCCAGTCTCCTCATACCTTACATTGGTCCCTCCCTATGAACTCAGTAATCCAGTGACACCAGCCTCCTTGCTGTTCTTCACATAGGACAATCCATCTCCTAATCTGACATTTTCACCTCCTGTATCCTTTGTTGAGAACTCTCTCCCTCCTCATCTCCACTCCCAGCTTCCTTGTCTCTTTTCACATCTCCTCTAAAGTCCTGCCTGCTTCAGGAAGCCTTCCCCGACCCTTCTAATTCTCGTGCCTTCCCTCTGCTGATTACTTCTAATATTGTATCCTGTGCATATGTCTTGTTTATACATGATCATTTGCATGTTTCCATTGGACTGTAAGCTTTTGGGAATCAGAGATGACCTTTTGTTTTTCTTTGTGTCCTTGTGCGTAATACATTGCCTGGTATATAGTAAGTATTTAATAAATGCTTATTGACTGACTGATAGAATGCTTTTGTCTCTATACCCAAAAAGAACTCTCATATTAGGGAAAAAAAAAGTGTCCTTCTGTAGTGAGATGGTTGTGAGATGGATTCCATAGTGTGAATATTTTCTTCTCTTTTGAGGTAATTTGACTCCTACAGGCATCACTGTGAGAGAAAGTTCCTATTCTTACTTCCCCATAGAGAGCTATCACTGCATCAACAATAATAAGAAATTATGGACAAGACATGGTGCTAGATGCTAGGCTAGTTTGGGGCAGCTGGGCAGCTGAGTGGATAGTGAGCCAGGTCTGAAGTCATGAAGACTCTTCTTCCTGAGTTCAAATCTGGCCTCAGACACCTACTGGCTGTGTGACCCTTAGCAGATCACTTAACCCTGTTGATCTCAGTTTCCCTCATCTGTCAAATGAGTTGGCGAGGTAAATGGCAAACTACTCTTGTATCTTTGCCAAGAAAACCCAACCGGGGTCATGAAGAAACAGATACAACTGAAAACGACTCAGCAATAACACAGTTAGTTTTGCTCCATATTCTTTTCTTCCTCTTTCTTTTTACTCTCTATTAGAAGGGTTGACTTTCTGGTTTGGTTGAGGGCAGGGGTGCAGTGGGAAATGTAGGTAATATAAAAACTAAAGATATCAATAAAGTCAATTTTAAAAAGAAAAAAAGAATAATATAAGATTCTCAAAGGCAGACTTTTGTTTTTGCACAATCCCTGACCTAATAGGCACTTAATAAATGCTAGTGTTGGATGAATTAATAGCTGCCTTGTTCCTAGAGCAGTGTGGAGGTTCTCAAAGCATGGAGCCTGGGTCAATTTTCCCAATTTCCTGAAATCTCAGGGCAGCTCTGGGGAGACAAATGCATAAAATCCTTTCCCCATCATGCTACAGTGAAGCCTTTCCTTCAACCCCATCATGTGGCAAGTGAACTTGGGGAGGGACAATATTCCTTCTTTTCCTTCTGGCTGTATGTGCTGGCCCTGCTGCTGCTCTTGCTTACTGTGCCTAATTAGATACATTTGGCCTACAGGCATCTGTTAAAGTCAACTGAGGATGTATTTCAAGCAACATTCTTGGTTCCTTACTGAACTTACTGAGTGAAAGTTTAGCCATCTGGGAAGCTAGGACCTGAAACTGAAATATTAGAGCCAGATTCCTGTTTTGGTTTTATCCTGTTTGAAGTATTCAAATATTTGAATATATTCAAAGTTTTCTATTTCATCCTTCTCTTTATAATCAATGAGCAATAATTAGAAGGCAGCTACCTTCCTCCCACTGTGGCTATGGCCCTGGGAGAGAGCCAAAGCCTGGGGATCAACCTCAGTTTCTAAATCTGGTTCTGAGAAAAGTTCTTCATGTAGCCTTTGGACACTTCAGATTAGGAGAGAAGAGGGTACAGTGGCAGCTTCTCATTTCAAATGCCTTTAGGCTTTAGGGTGGGGGAAGGAATGGGAATGAAGATGGTGGTTGTAAGGGGAAGGGTAACAGAGTTATTAACCATTTTTCAGCCTGGATCATGGGAAATCAATCTAGTCCAACTCCTTCATTTACAGATGAATAAACTTCTAAATAAACTCCTATCTAGCTAAGTGTCTTGGCTGAGGAGAAGGGACCCCTGAGAATGAGCTAAGTCTGTGAGTTAGTTCCCATTTACTATTTTGGTTCTTCCATGGATTTAAGGTCTGATTTCAGATAAAGACCTTAAATCCTCTATGCTTTAGTTCTAATAGAGGCCTCAACACTGAATTCTACCACCATCCTACACCACACAGATAGTAAAAATTCTGAAGAATTAGTGGAAAAAAAACTTGTAACTGATTATACTGGTCTAGGAGTCAAGACATTTGGTTCCTAGCTTTGGTTTTATCGTTAACTGACAGAATGACCTTGATTCAAATTATTTAGACTTTCCAGGCCTCAGTTTCCTCATTTGTAAAATTAAGGTCTCTTGTTCTTAAGATTTCTTTCAGCTTTAAGACTCTATGTTCAACTATAGCAACTTAAGGCAAGCTGGATATCCCTCAAAGGTGTTAGGGGAAATCTTTATTTTATTTGTTCCTGCCATGTCTTTGAAATAAATATTCCTCTGTAAAAGCTATCTGATAATAAGTGGTTAAATGGAACTGGTAAACGGTGCTAGTCATTGACCCCTAACAAATGGAGAGAAAATAGTTTATGGGGGCTCATACCAATGGCAGTAGAGAGAAAAGACATCTCCAGCCTTCTTGGGGGATCTGAGAACCATGAAAGGGAATTGTAACAGATCTAGCTCTGAGAGCAAGGGCCAAAGCATTCTTGTTACGTATGCCACCATTGTGCCAAAGGCACTCCTCTCACCAGAAGGGAGTGAGTGTCCTGAGCAATCAGGGTTTGTTCCTCTGCTACTCTTGAGGGTGTCAGTAAGTGTGAAGTTTCAAGGATTCTTTTTCTCCCTCCATTTGCTACTGATTCTTACCCTATTTTCAAAGAAAAATCATTTATTTAAGGTCTGCTGAAGTAGGCTGGAATTTTACGAGACCAAACAATAATAGCATCCACGTGGCCATTGATCACAGCCAAAGTTTACATCCTGACTATAGGTGAAGTCACACAGTAGAATCAACTCTAGTCAGTAGCCTCGGGGTCCATATCATCAGTTAGGAAGTGAAAGAAGTGAGGATAAATAGAGAAAAGTATATGGATTCTCTTTGGTATCATTCTTTATGGAATTTGCCAGCACTCCGATTCTGAATTTCCAAAGCTTAGTGGATAGATTCAGAGGAGACAATGAGGCAAAAGCATGAGAAAGCACACCTGTTTAACAATTTGAAGTGACAGAAGCCAGCTCTGACCCCTACTGAGATCAAATGATATCTTTTCAAATGGAGGAGGAAGATTTCCTCCTCCTCCTCTTCAAGTCAACAAAAATTCAGTGAACACCTACTATGTGCAAGTCACTGGGAATGCAAAGACCTATAAAACTTGGTCCCCAATCTCTTAGATCCAGGACCTGGGTATGGTGGGCAAATGAAACTTTGTGTGGGCTTCCAAATGCTTCTAATGTGAATTTTAGTGCTAGACAAAATACTCCTTGACCACATATAATCCTCTTGATGAATTAATTTATGATAAATGTTATTGGAGCTGAGAGGATACCAAAGACTCCCTATTTTCTAATTGCCTTCCTATTCATAAATTCTCACTATTTAAGGTGCTTTCCTGGGACCAATTAATCTTACCTATGAGGTAAGTATAATGGGAATTACTCTCATCTCTTAGATAAGTAAAGAGAAGCTTAGAGAAATGGTCTGGTTTACTCACTTAGGAGGTATACCCAGGCAAGATGACTAGACCTTGTTCCCAGAGTACTGAGTTTAGAGAGTCCCAGGTTAAAATTGTGCTGACAGCATGTTAATGAGTAGAAACAAGAGATCTTAGTAGCTCGTTGGCAAATATAAGTAATTAAAATTGGAAGCTACCAAATGGTGGAGTGGGGTGAGCTCCTGACCATGACCTCCCTCACAGCACCATTACCCCTGTGTTTTTGCCTTACTCCCCAAATGAAGGTTTGATTTGTGCTGCTTGTCTAGGAGGACAAAGTTTTGCTTGAAGCACAAAAAATTTTGAGTTACATATTTCTCCCAATATCATGGTCTAGTCATATTGGCCCATCTGCTATTTTTCATAAATGCCACTCTATCTCCATGCTTCCACACTGACTTTCTCCAATGACTGGAAGAATGTCCCGCCTCGCCTCCACCTCTTGGATTCCCTGGTCATCTTCAAGCTTAAAACTGGGGGCAGCTATGTGGTGCAGTGGATAGAGCACTGGCCTGGGAATCAGGAGGACCTGAGTTCAGATCTGGCCTCAGTTACTTCAAGTGCTGTTGCCTTCCATATGAGGTTACACATACTTCTGTGTGCTCGGACAGTTTTGGTTTTGTGCTTACGTCTCTCACACTTAACATCACGCTTACCACTCTTCCCTACTATGGTAAGTGTCTAATAAATTCTTGATGATTGATTACTTGATTGGGTTGCCAAGCTGCATGAGAAGTCATGCTCTCTGCCTTCCAGTGCTTCCTCCACTAGGCCTCACCGAGGTCTTATATCATACATGGTAACAAAGCATTAAAAATTAAAAGCTGATCCAAACTGACAAATTCATTTAGCTCCTTCCTCTTCTTGCTGCCATTTGTTGAGACACAAACACAGCAGGCCGGAGGGACAGTGACCAAGGCCAGCCTTCGAATAAAGGATTAGTGGTTCTGTGTTAGAGGGACGTTCTGGCAGCATGCTTGAGATCTGTCAATTAGGGCCATGTCTGTGATTTAAGCAACAGAATGCTGAGGCAGGTGTTGAAAAGATGGCAGTACCATTAGCATATTGCTCAGAGAAGACAGACTGATGAATGCCAAGGGAAAACTTATTGAATCTGAATTCCACTATTGTAACTGAGAGCTGATGAAAGGTGATACAACCATAATCATACTTCTGGAGCCAACTGTTAAGTGATGAAAAGGAATTTGTTTAAATCCTAAAGGTTTTTTAAAATTTTATTTTAAGGCCAAGTTCTCTTTCTAAGAGGAATGAAGGCAAAGAAAGATCATGTAACATACAAAAAAGGAATGCAGATGGCAGAAAGATTCCTTTGTTGAAAGCTGAGAACTCTCTGAGCCTCAGTTTTTTAATCTGTTAAATGGGGACAGGAATATTTGCAGTATAATCCTTATGAAGCTATTATGAGAAAAGTAATACAAAAGGTTACCCTTTGCTCAATAATTGCATATCTTTTGAGGGAGGGTGGTAGAGAGGAATGAGAACTGGCCTTTGAGTCAGGAGACTCTTGTTCCAGTATTAGTTATATCAGTTACTAACTGTATTACCATGGGCAAAGCCCTCAGCCTCTCTTAAGTCATTCTGCTCCATCTTTGCTAGGTTCTTAAGCCTCTTCTAACTTTTATCATTGCTCTTTGTGTAGACATCTAGCCATCCTACTGAATTGTAGCTTCCCTGAGGACAGGGATCATGATCTTTTTCATCTTTGACTTTGCTCCCACCCCCAATATTTAGCACAACAATTAACACATAGTAGGTACCTGAGGAGGGCAGCTAGATGGCACAGTGGATAGAGCACTGGGTTTGGAATCAGAAAAACTCATCTTCATGAGTTCAAATTTGGCCTCAGACATTTACTAGCTTTAAGAGTTGAGCAAGTCACCTAACCCTGTTTGCTTGAGTTTCCTCATCTGTAAAATGAGCTGGAGAAGGAAATGGCAAACCAGTATCTTTGCCAAAAAAAAAAAAAAAAAAAGGGGATCGCAAAGAGTTGAACATGACCGAAACAACTTAACAATAACAACAAAAGTCCTTAAAAACTGTTAGTTGTGTTGAATTAAGAGAAGTTGTGGGTCAGCAGGAGTCATGGTCACAATTTATAGTGGAAAATGGAGACCAAAGTGAGTCCCACAATCTTCATCTGAAATATGAATGGGTGACAATATTGTCTAGAGAAAGTGAGACAAAGATGCGACTAATTTATGGGTCATCGTGGTATACTGGAAAGATCCCCGAATCTAGATTCAGAGGACTTAGGTTTGGATCTTGACCCTGTCACTCAATATTACTACCTATGTGATCTTGGGCAAAGTCACTTTATTTTTCAGAGTCCATATGGAGTAATGGATAGAGTGTTGGACTTGGAGTCAGAAAGACCAGGGTTCAAATCCTACCTCAGACAGTTACCAACTATATGAGCCTAAGCAAGTGACTTTGTACCACAATCTCATCTATAGAATGAAAGAGTTGGACTCCATGGTTCTAAATGTCCTTACAGATCTAGAGCTATGATTTTGTTATCTAACATAGTACCCACAAGTCATAAAAATCTAATCTTCCCTATTCCATTGGGGTCCAGAACATACAAGGAAGAGTCTGGAACCTAAAGAACAAAGTTCTAGACTTGAAGTCAGAATCTTGTGTCTGAAAATCTGGGTTCTCTATGGGGGAAAATATCCCAGAATTATCTCTCATGCAGACCACAACCTACTTTGTCTATCCATTAAGCCAAGGGCTTTCTCTATACCTTTGTGTGCAAGATGCTCACTTAGCAACCAGATGTTACTATTCAGATTCTTTGTTAGTCCTGGAGATTGTCAGAGAGCAACACTGATGAAAGTAATTAGTGCTCATGGTTGTTAAAATAGGATTTTGGTTTTGATTTTTGCCTTTCTGGTTATATTCCAAAGGACTATATCGATTATATGGTTATTGATGCCAATTAAAACAAAGAAAGAAAAATTAACTCAGCCCCTGGTGAAATATTTAACAGCAAGCATGTCTAAACTGGAAAACTTTGTTTTATTGAAAGCTCATTGCTTCTCTGGAATGAGCGGTCACCCTATCACTGTCACCAGAGAGTTAAGAGAAAGGAATTGGGGCTAATACGTAGGGAGGCAGAGAGGTATGGTGAAAAAGTATAGGGGCGGCTAGGTGGAGCAGTGAATAGAGTGTTGGTCCTGGAGTCAGGAGGACCTGAGTTCAAATGTGGCCTGAGACATTTAACACTTACTAGCTATGTGGCCTTGGGCAAGTCACTTAACCCCAACTGCCCTGCCCTCCAAAAAGCAAAAAAAGAAAAAGAGAAAGTATAACAAACATAAGGAAAGCTGGGTTTGTATGCCAGTACTGTCAGTTATTAGCTATATAATCCTGGGAATTCCCTTCATTTGCCTGTGCCCCAGTTTCCTTATTTACAAAATGGGGATAATTCTCATACAGAGAGTTGTTGGAGGAAAATATTTCACAAATCTTAAATTGCTATATAAATGTATAATATTAAGATTAGCAGAAAAGACTGGATAGGAAGAGTTAACTGAGTATGAGTTGTCATTCACTATAAGTGATAACATGTAGAATATTGGCCAAATTGTCAGAAGAAGTAGTAGAATGGATAGAAAACCAGTCTTGGAGTCAGGAAGACCTGGGGTTCAAGTGCTGCCTTTTATACATACATACTGATTGTATGACTGTAGGTAAGTCACTTGATCTCAAAGTCCTAGGCAACTTGTAAGACTACATAAATTACAAACCAGTTGCTGATTTATGAGACAGAGGGAGTTTCCACCCAGGAAGTTCTTCATACTAATAAAATTACATGTCTTGACTTGAAAATTAAAAGAAATCAATATTCCTCAGACAAAAATGAGACCATTTCATTCCTTTTCTTAAAAACAAATAAACAAAGCAGTTGCTCACTGTTGCCTGCAGGAACAGAACAATCTTCTCAATTTGGCATTTAAAGCCCATCACAGTCTGGCTCCAGACTATCTTTCCATACTTATGTAAAATCACTCCCCTTCCCACAGTATATGTTCCAGCCAAATTGAACCTCTAGCTATTCGGTGAACTTGGCATTCATTTCCCATCTCTCTTCGTAATTGTAGTGAACATTTAGTGAGAACAATATAACCAGATTCCATTTCCATACCTTTCCATGGGGGTACCCTGTATGTCACTTTCTCCTTACTTCTCCTTCATCGAATGCTAAACTTTCATGGTTATACTGAGAAAATATTACCATGAAAACTTAAGGAGAAGAGAGTATAAAGGAAGAGGGGATAGTTAAATGCTGCTGAGGGGTCAAGAAAGATGAGGACTGAGAAAAGGTGATTGAGAGGTTATTGGTAATGTTAGAGATAACAGTTTAATAGTTGAATCTCTGCCTTGGGAATACTGATTTGGGAACTATGTGAATTAGTAAGATGGGAGAAAGTATAAACTAAGAGCAATCAGAAATTTCTTATAATACTCCAGGTAAGAGGTAATGGAAAACTGAACTATGATGGCAGCTATGTGAATGGAGAGAAGGATATGGATGTTAGAGATGTTATGGAGGTAGAACTGCCAAGACTTGACCACTAATTGGACATGGGCATGGGGGATGGGGAGGAGAAGGGGAGGAATACAGTTGAAAATGACTAAGTTTTTGAACCAGAGTGACTAGAAGGATTGTGGTTCCCTCAACAGAAATTGGGCGGTTTGGAAGAAAGATGAAATTTAGGAAGAAGTTATTGAATTATATGTTGGACATGCTGAGTTGGGGATGGCTCTGGATCATCTTAAGTGGAGATTTCTAGCAAGTAGTCTATGATATTGGACTAGAGGCTGGGAGTCACATGCATAATGTTGATATTTTTACCCATAAGAGCAGATGGCATCACCCAGAGAGAAAATGGAGAAAGAAACAACAAGGGACCATACAGACTCATATGTAATTTTGAAATTATATACATAGAAGACACCTTGTTGGAGGAATATCTTTAAGGCAGAATTCTCTCTTATTGAATCAAATCTTTTTTTTTTTAATCTGTAAGCAATAAGCTCACTGGGATATTCTTTCCCCTGAATCATGTAACTCTAAAAATGTGGACTACTGTATAATAATCATCAAATTGTATTTAAAAACACTTTAAAGGAAACAAAAGAGGATCTAGAGTCTGAAGAAAAATCTGCCTTCTGTAATGAGAATCCTGTCATGGGTAAAAAAAAAAAAAACCAAGATCAATAGATAATGAAATTATATAATATAGAGAAAGTGGCAGAAAAAATGAATAAAAGCATAGAACCAATGAGGAATCAAGTTCAATATAAAAAATCCTATTACACATGTGTAATCAAATGCATAGATCACATGTAGCAATGTGGTATATGAACATATAACAATAGTAAATTCCACAGAAGTAGTACATAATAAATTTTACATACTGATACAACTATCAACATTACTTTTGAAGAAAAAAAAACCTCACACATTTTAATAGCAACAATACATAGCAAAAATAAACACATAAAATGTATTACAGTGGCAAAGAAAGATACAAAGCTCATGTGGCAGATACTCTACCAAAAAACTGTGTTTGGGATATTGGGATTGGGATATCCTATTTGAGGGGTATATCAGAAGGATGTCTGATCACTGACCTAATGGTTCTGACACTTCTACCTTGACCTCAACATCTGTATGGTTGACTATCCTTTGGTCCTAAATCTGAGGGTATTGCTATCATAGTCTCCTCTGGGGGATGCCTCTGTGACTAAGATGTACTTGGTTGACTTTCCTGACTCTCTAAGGAGTACCACTAGATAATTTCATCCTTATCAGAACCATAACTTTTTGAGCTATTGCCTAGCTCTATCAGTCTCTCTGTGGTAGACAGTTAAGCTCTTTTATTTTTTGAGCCCACTTAGATGACTGGTCATCATAACTCTCAAGTGACTCACCAGGAAGTCCCCAATAAGTAATCAGTGGTTCCAATGCATTTCTTTGTATGGTCTTGACCATTTCCTGGGAATATCAGTAAATGGACAAGTTTTCCCATCTCTCTATGACATGGTAGGACTTTCCATCAATTCACTGCTCTGTACCATGTACACCAGGGATCCTTGTTGGACCTCTGTCATCTATATGAAGATCAGTTTGATGATTTGGCATAATTTTGTACAACTACTTGTTTCTACCAAAGATTTTTTGAGTTGAGACCACAGCCTGATGTTAAATCTCCTTCACCCTCTCTTTGGACTGAAACACATACTGGTTATACAGTCTTCCATTTTCTTCAACTCCAAAGCAGAAATCAAGGCAAATGTGGCTCTTTTCCAAACATTAGTAAGCATGAAATAAAACCTGTGACATCCTTATTGGAGCACTATATACATGTGCTACAAATGTCACATGCTAATTCCACTGAGATTTCTGCTCAGATTTTAAGTTCTAAACCTATTTTACAGAATATCATGAAATGTTTAGACCATGGGTCTCTCTGAGGATGGCGAAATGTTGGTCTAGATTTCTTAATTGTTGCAAAGGCCAACATCTCCTTTAGCAATTTGCTTTCAGAGTCTCTACCTTGATCAGAATAAATTCTAGCTAGGAAGCCATAGCCTGAAAAGTATTTTTTACCCGTAACACCTCAACAGTGGTTCCTTGTTGGGTATGCCTTTGCATAACAAGTGAAATATGTGGTCAGTCACCACTGGGATATGATGGCTCATGTTTTTGTTGTCTCCTTCCAGAGAAAGAAAGTCAACGCAGACAAGCTCCAACTCTTTGCTGATGCTTTTATTATACTCTGAGCATGAAGAAAAAGTTGGTAAGACTTTTCTTTGGCTATATTGAGCACAAGCTGCAAACTCCTTGTAACACACTTCCACTTGGGGCCAGTTAAATCTATTTTTCAATAATTCAAGGGTTCTTTTTTGACCCAAATGTCCAAAGTCATCATGTGATGCCTTTATTACCATGGAACAAAATTTATGGGGAACACCAGTTTTTTTCTCATGTGGGATGAGTTAGAGTCCAGTATAGCAGTCCATTGCAAAGCACCAACAAAACTAAGAACGTTAATAAAGCTTATCAAAAACATCCAAATTGTTAAAATTAAAAATAGAAAATTAGATAAATCTATATCAGAAAATAAATTAGATTAGCTGCTACCATAAAAAATAACCAGACCAAACTAGATTCTTGAGTAATTTTCTATCAAAGATTTGAGTAACAAATAATTCCAATGCTATGTACCAGTTTTCAAAAATAGAAAAAGAGAGCTCTCTTTCCAGTCCTTTCTTATAAGATAAAAATGACCCTGAAGCTAAAACTTGGGAAGCTAAAACTCTGTAAGGCAGAGAAAAAGGAATTATAGACAATTATCATTAATGAATATGCAAAAGATGAACAGTTTTGCCCAGGATTGAGAAGGGTGATGGAACTTCAGGTGTGTCCACTGACAGACAGTACAGTTTATCTAGGCCTTAATGGGAAAGACTAGTCAGTTCCCTAAGGCATATGGTTATTGTGGACATAACAATAAAAAATGAAATATTGGCAAATAGGATACAGGAAAGCCCCAAGTATCAATCATGAAAGCTATAGGCATGGGCTAGATATAAGAAGTTGGAATCCAGATATAGGCTACAGGTTACATACCAGTGGTGAAGACACCTCAGTACTTGAAAGGCATAGGCTATGGCATCATAGTGTATTGTGTGAAGAGTCAGGAACCAGAAAGTGGGCAGTCAATAGTGACAGGAACCAGAGGCACATCCAAGGTACAATATGCCAATAAAGTCAGTTCTGAATATGCAAGACAGAAGGTAAGGGACATAATATTCTTGGAAAATTATGAGAAAAAGGACATAATGTTCTTGGGATCCAACAAGGTCCCAAGGTCAAAAAGTCCAAACAATAAAATTTTGCCTTGAGACATAGAAGCAAAATTGTAGTCAAAGATCAAAATAGGCTGGAAATAGGGAGATGTGGCTCTCTAATCTTCCTGATTAGCTACTGTTGCTCCTTTATTCTTTCAAACTAGTGGCACTGGGTTGAGTGTGTTCAGATGGCAGAAAGGAGTTCAGTTTATTTGAGTGTCAGTGTTTGTAGGGAGTAATGAGCATGAGATAAAGCTGGACAGGCAGGTTGTTGGGTGGATTGTGCAAAGCAAGATATGAGATTCACAAGATGGTTATACCCCTTCTGAGGTCACTTCCCCAGCTCCCACTTGCATTAGTTGGCCAAGTACCTAGAGGGAAACTAGGAACCATTCTCTTGAAATTCTAGGGGTAGTACTAAGGGGCTAGGTTTCTAGTATTAGTATTGGGTTTCTCAACTTTTCATCTGCTGCTCTGTCTGCTTTCAACTATATGAAATAAGATTCCCCTGTACTGGATATCCTCAATGTCCCTCTCCTCTTTCCTGCCACCTTTTGTGGGCTGTCTCTTCCCATTAGATTGTAAGCTCCTTCAGGGCAGGTTCTGTCTTTCTTTTTATTCATTGTTTCCCCAGTGCTTAGCACAATGCCTGGTATGTAGTAGGTGCTTAATAAGTGTTTATTGGTTTGGATTGGATAGTACTGTTGACCATGAGGCTCCACCAATGGCCTTCCTATTAAAATCAGCCAGCTGCCTCACTTAGCTTTCCATGGAAAGGTATTTGCCAAGATGGTAGGAACAGATGGTGTGAAACATTCTCCAACAAAACCCGGGGCACAAATACACATGAGTCCATGGGAAAAATGGGCTCATCCCTAGGAGTACAATGGTAGTGAGTCACACATGTCAGATACATGTGTAGCAAGGGAATATCCCACAACTCTTTATAGCATCAAAATCCTTTCTTACATCCATAGCCAGAATTATCTGGTATAAGAATTCATGCTCTTTGAAACTTCCTTTCTTTGGTTGACTGTCATCTTACCTCTATTTGTCCTCATTGTGTGGCTCTGTCCCCAGCTAGACAGTCATCTACTAATTCTGCTAAGAAACAAACTCTTTCCTACTGTCAAGTATTATTCTCCCTCAGGGGTTTGGCTCCAACTCTTGAAATTCTCAGCTTCTAAACTTGGAGGCCTCCACTATTAGAATGGATCACCATTCTGTTGACTTGCTATTGAAATTCCTCCATCCAATTAGCTGTCCTCTTCTAAACCCAATAAAAGAGGTCAATACCTCATTAAAAGATCACAGGGATTAGACCATCTTTTAAAAAAAAAACACATTTAAAACTTCATCATGTCATTATACTGCTTATATTGATTAAGATGGGGTGATGTGAAACCCCTTGCCTTACAAGGTTTGTAAATATGGAAGACAAAGTCAGGTTACTGTCTGGCTCGGGGTTGATTTAATTAAAATAGTGAAGCAAATGGTTTATCTTCAGCTTTAGGAGTCCCCCAAATTGGCTCCTTCTAGCTTCAGTGCCTATCATCTGGGTTTTGCCATCATTGACTCATGATCTCCATGCCTCTTTCAGGCCACTCAGAATTTGTTTCCACTGGCAAAGCAATCCTTCACCCCTTCTACAACCAGGGTCTCAAAACCCAGCTCACTCCCTCAAGGAACATAGGACCCTTGGGCAAGACACCTTGAGGAAGCATAAACCAATAAACCAATGCTCCACGTTCTATTTGGAAGTGTGGGGTAAATTACTGCTGTACATTACCCCATTAGTCAAGCATCATACTCTGGCAATAGATTTCCTATTAAATGAATCTCTGAATCCTAGCTGTTTAACCTCACTGCTTTAGATGCAGGCTTCCACCTCTGAAAGGTGCATCCCTATTCTGATCAACTCCACCCCTTCCTACTCCTGATAGATGGCAGTTTGCCCATCTTTCTAGCCCATTCCCCTACGGTCTTTGGAGTTGATCAGAGTCCTTTCTCTATTCTAAATAAATTCTACCTCCTTTTTGACCAACATTCCTTCCACTCTCTCAATTTAATATAAATCTGATTTCTCTTAAGGATAATGCATCCCTTTCAACACTCTCAGTTAGAAGCCACTCCTCCCAGTTCCACCAACTCAGAGGATGAGAAGTAAGTATACTTCTTTTTATTGACTACTCTTTCCAGAGCATTCCTCTACTACCATCCCTCAATGGCCCTTATTCTTAGGGGATCTATTCAATCCATTCATTCAAACACCCTCTTCCCATCTTATTGTTATTACTTGTCAAACTTGTGTGGCATCTGTGAAGAACTGCCACCATGTAAATTTTGAGGTCACTAGAAGCTGGATCATGGTCTTTCTTTCCATTCTATCCCCTGCCACTCACCTCAATCTTCCCAATGATGGCCCCTTTAAGCAATCTGATCACATTTTCAAATCCAATTATCTCTTCAACCTTACTTCAGCTTTATGGTCATATCTTAGACCTCATTGCAATACCTCATGGAATTGCATTGTCTTTAAGAGTTAGCCTGGTTTAATGACTAGAGCACTGGACTTGGAATCAGGAGGGTTCAAGTTTACATTTCACCTCAGATGTTGATTAGTTCTTTGACCCCAAGCAAGTAACTTAACCTCTTTTAAGTCACTTTACTCATCTGTAAAATGGCGATGATGGTAGCATCTACCTTGGAGAGCAGTAGAGCTCAAATGCATAAAGTGCTTTATAAACTTAAAGTTCTATGTAAATGTTAACCATTATTATTGTTACTCAGAATGTCATGAAGCTGTTACTCATACTTATATAGATCCTATTCTTTAGATTCCCTTGAGTTCTGCAGCAATTCTCTTCCCCCAAAAATCTCTAAGAAGAGCTCAGAAAATACACGATTTGGACAAGAAGCCCAAGAGCAAATCTGGTTAGCAGCCACTCGTTGTTGCTCTCCCATTCTTTTAAATAGCACTTTGTGAGAAAGTTCTAGATTCCTGACTCCCACATGTCCCTTCTTAGATGCACAGCTTGGGAGAGTCAACTCCAGATTCACCCTGTCACTCACAATTTCAATTCACATGCCTTTTTCTGCAGTGACAAATTCTTCCCTCTACTCAGTCACTCTCTCTACTTCATGTTTCTGGGGATCATTTGCAGCAATTCATTAAATCAGCTCCCCTGCTATCCACCTATTCTCCTTCCTTCACCATACTCATGGTAGTTTCCAAATTCCAACATGACAAAAACAAGTCCTGGGGCTACTTATCACCTCACACCCTTAAAGAGACTCAGGGAGTTGGAGAAAGCTCCATGTTACGACATACTTGTGTATATAACTGTCTCTTCTTTCCTGACATCCTTAACCATTATTAGTATGTATTCTATCAATAAAGCCATGTTGTTCTGTTCCTCCTTGGGAAGGGGTGGGAGACACATCTGTCTCACTGGCCTCAGAAAAAGAACCACTACTAGCTATCAGCATATCATAGGTAGAGTAAGGGCAGTCCCCTTAAGTGCTTTCTGGCCTAGCACTTTCTCCATCCTCTTCCTGTTGTACCTCTTCCATATTGTCCTTCCCCCAGAGTATTGAAAACTAGTGAGGACCAGCCCAACTTTCCCCCTCTCTTTTCTTCTAGATCTCATCAGAGTTCCTTTCTCACTTTCATTTTTCAAGCCTCCCCAATATTCTTCCTTCTAAGTTGAAGAATGATCTGCTTTTTCACACCACACTTCTCTTTAGCTCCGTCACTTTAAGACCCTATTGTTGTTTTGGAGGAAGAAAAGAATTGTCTCAGCCCCATCCCTTTGACCCCAGTTTGAAATATGGGATATTGCTCATACCTCCCATTGAGATGGAGTTAGTACAATCCACAACGATGGATCAGGTGTCTTGGGCCCCCACGTCAAAAGCATGGTCCTGGTTTGTCCTAGTGTGGCCCTATCCTAGGGACATAAGGCCTCTGTCTGACCCTTTGTGACTGTTTCCACTGTTTGTCCTCCACCAGTTCTTTCCCATCTGGAGCTCAATCCCTGCAGTGCTGGCAGGCCAGGTGACCTGGACTTCCACACCAATAGTACAGGCTGTAGCTTGCTCTCTGGTGCCTGTTAGAATGTCTGGCCATGCCAGCTGGCTCTCAGCTGTAGGCACTTTGGACTTGGTTGCCCATTCTTGAGTTCCTGCCAAACCTATGGATCACATGCTAATCCTCTCACCTGTTATTAGTCTCTCACCCCCTGGACAGTCATAGCTAGACCCTTCAGGTTGTTGGAAACAGGTTATCCTGAGCCTCAACTGCAGAATCTCTCAGAAGACCATCTTCTCCAAATCCACAATGGCATGCATATATCTGAAATCATTCAGTTAATCTAGGAAAGGTATTTTTCCCTGCCTCATGCTCAGCATTACAATATCCTGTGTCCTGTGACCAGAACACTGGTCATTCTTCACTAATAGGTTACACTACTCCATTAGAGGTATGGCACAGTCCAAGGCAAGTCTTACCAGTTTACTTATAATTCAGGCAATAAAGACGTCTTAAATTGAAAATATGTTGGGGAGCTACATCTGTGTGCCTGGCCAATCTACTAAGTTTCTAGAGTTCTGAGCATGCCTCAGCCCACTGGGGAAAGGTCAATGATAAGTTTGTGATTCAGGGTCAGGAAAGGCTGATCCTGCTTCATCCCCCACCAAAAGTCAGCCAGAGCTTTTGAGAGGAGAATGCTATATCAATATCTATCTATTTATCATGTACCTACATGATACATGTTATTATGTAGCTATCACTATTATTATTCTTTATTACTTGAGATCACTTCTCTCCCAATACTGTCCTTCACATGAAATGACCAAGAGCCTTAGAAAACTGATGGAGGGGTGACAAGATAAAGTAATCGGACACCCCCTTCTCCAATTAATAAAGAAAAAAAACAACAAAGTTCATGGCAGTAGCCTAAAGATGTAAAATTATTGCTACTCTGGAAATTCCTCAATAACCAGGGAAACAAAATCATCACAAATTTGTTTTGTTCATATTTTGTGTCTATCTACATATGTACATGTGGCCTTCTGTGAAAGACCGTAAACTCCTTGAGGGCAGAGACCTTTTTGTTTTTGTCTTTGTTTTTGTCTGGGTATCTACTCCTAGAACAGTGTAGGACACATAAGAAATGCTTGCTGATTAGTTGTTTGATATTACCAGATCTTTAATGTCTCTCTTACTACCTTGAGTGTTATCTGGTGAATGAGGAAAGGAGGAGTCTGGGAATCTGAATCACAGAATTTTAGAGTTGGAATGGGCTTCACCTGCCATCTCGTCCAACCCACCATTGAAAGGAATCCAACAAGTAGTCCCTGAGACTCTGCTTGAAGATCTCCAGTGGAATTGGGGGTGGGTACTTACCACATCCTGAAACCAGTTTTTCTATCTTTGATCAACCCTAACATTTAGGAAGCTTTCCTAGGTAGCATCAAGCCTACATTTGTCTCTTTGCAACTTCTACTCATCATTCTCTGTCCTGCTCCCTGGGTCCAAATGGAACCAATCTAATCTTGCTTCCACGTGATGACCCTTCAGATACTTGAAGATAATCATCCTGTCTACCCTGTACCTTTTTTTTTTCAAAGTTTAACATCTCCATTTCTATCAACTCTATTCTTATATGGACTTCACTCTTCTAGTTGTCTCTCTCTGTACATTCTCCAGCTTATCAACATCCTTCTGAAACTGAGAAGACATTTTTTTCCAGGATGGGATGAAATATAAGAGAAGGCTTATATGTAGGACCTGAACCAAGCAATAAAAATTATATAAGTCTGAATGTTAGCTACTGATGAGGAAGACATGTTAAGCATGCCTAATTTGAGGCAATTTCTTAAATAACCTTATAGCTTATTTCTTTAAATATGATTTCTTTAGATTTGAAACACTGGACAATGAAAGGGATATAGAAAAAAATTTCCATTCTAGAGATGAGGTGCTGATAGGGACAAATCAGTGGGTGGAGAGATAGCATTGGGCAGTATAGTTAAGATCAATAGAAATGAACCAGTCTAGGGATTGGTAATAGGTAGGGAGGAACAAACTCCTTTGAGTGTAATTTGGTTCTCCAAGCTTTTATACTTTAATCCAGTGGTTCTCAACCTGTGGGTTATGTTCAATTTGTAACAATGAAAATACATCCTGCATATCAGCTATTTACATTACGATTCATAACAGTAGCAAAATTACAGTTATGAAGTAGCGACGAAAATAATTTTATGGTTGAGGGTCACCACAACATGAGGAACTATATTAAAGGGTCGTGGCACTAGGAAGGTTGAGAACCACTGCTTTTATCTTTTTCCTTTCTTAGAAAGAAAAGAGTTCCGAAGGGAAGATGTTAGGTGCATCCAGAAAAACTAGCTGAAATTCCCATATTGACAAGGGGTCAAAAAGGTAGAGAGAAAGGCAGTAGCTGGGTAAGTTGGACATTAAGTTCAAGTGGAGGCAGCATGCTTGAGAATAGTTCTGGAAAGGAGAACTATAAATTAAATGTTGGGGGGGCACAGAGGGAAGAAGCTCAGCGCTGTCCCTAAGACACCACCCACATTTTGTAGGTATCATATAGAAAGAGCTTAATTTCCTCTCAAATGTTGCTGGTAATTATGAAAAATGCTTACTTCAATATGACATTAAAACATATAATAGCAGCACATGGATTGCTACACAATTTATAGGTTTCAAAAGAAAGAGGTCCATATGTTATGTGTTATGATGTTCCAAACACTGGCAGTGGGAGGCCAGCATGTCTGCTTATCATCATTGCTCACGCTTTTCATGAATACAAGGGAATGGCTCCCACCCCAATACCTTAAAGCATTTTGAAGCTGTTCATTTTGCCAGCATTTTTGTGAGATTAGGTGCCAGTCCAGGTTAAAAAAAAAATGCTAATAGGAGTGGCTTACCATGGGCAACAAAAATCCCTAGGGATGGATTTAGGGATGATCAGGGATGCTAGAATTAGCGGTGTTTGCTATTTTTCCCCTTCCACCTCCTCTGCCCAGCACAGAAGTAGAATTTAGGTACGGAGGGACTTTGCCAAAGATATATTCATAAAGACCTATTCCCGGTCTGCTAACTTCACTTAATCAAGTCATTCAATTCATTTAACATTTATTTATCCATCATCTACTATATGCCTAACAATTTGCTAGTGTCAAAGGAAAATCCCAGTTGGGAAGGGATTCATCAATTAACAGCCATTTATCAGGGACCTGTTGTGTGCCAGGTCCTGTATTAGGAGCTGGGGATAACACTGAAATGGAAAAATCTCTGCCTTAAAAGGGTTTACATTCTATTTGAGGAGCTAATACGTACACAACCAGACACAAAATAAATTCATGGCAATTTGGGATGAGAACAGAATGTGGCAACCTCATTTAGGAGATGGAGCTTGATCTCAGTTTTGAAGGAAACTAGGGATACTTGGAAGCTAGACTGAGAATTGAATTTATTCCAGGAATGGAGGACAGCTTGTGCAAAGACATAGAGATGGGAGACAGAATGCCATGTATGAGAATCAGTAAGTCTTTTTGGCTGGACCCCAGAACTCACAAAGAAAAATGGTGTGTAATCAACCCAGAAGTATAGACGGTAGTCAGTTTATGAACGGCTTTCAGTGTCAGATGGGGAAGTTCGTCTTTTATTCTAAAGGTAATGTTGTTGTTGTTGTTGTTGCTGCTGCTGCTGCTGCTGTTGTAAGGGTCAAGTAGCTTCTTGTTGTTGTTGTTGAGTTGTTTCAATTGAGTCTGACACTTTGTGACTCCATTTTGGGTTTTCTCAGCAAAGACATAAAGTGGTTTGCCATTTCCTTCCCTAGCTAATTTTTACATATGAGAAAACCAAGGCAAACAGAGTTTAGTGACTTGCTCAGAGTCACAGAGCTAGTAAGTGTCTAAGGCCAGATTTGGAATCAGGAAGATGAGTTCCAAGCCCAGTGTTCTATCCACTGTAACACCTAGCTTCCTGGCAACAGAGAATCACTAAGACTTTTTAAGCAAGGGAACAACATGGTCAGATTTGTGTTTTAGGGATATCACTGTATCAGTTGTATGGATTAGAAAGAAAAGAAACTTCAAACCGGAAGAAAACTTAGAAGGTTATTGGTCCTGAACAAAGACAATGACTATGTAATTGGAGAGGACGGGAACAGTTGGGAAGAGATATTTTGGAGGACTTAGAGCACAGTTTTCAAAGGGACACCAAAGAAATGTAAGTCATAATTTCTGCCATATATGATTTTATAATCTAGCTGGAGACATGAAACCTAAGATTATAGGCTCATAACTCTGGAGCTGAAAGAGACCTCAGAAGCCACTTGATGTAACTGAATGATTTTACATTTGAGGAAATGGAGGCCCAGGGAGGTTAATTGACTTGCCCAAGGTCACAAAGGTAGGAGACATAGAATCACTAATTTAGAGCTAGAAGGGACTTGAAAGTCATTTTACAGAGAAGAAAAGTGAGTCAGAGAGATTTAGTAACTTGCCCAATGTCACACAGCTAGTTATCTAGCAGACTGACTTCAAATTCAGTGCTCTTATAATATGTGAAATTCTGGATGAGGAGATGTATCATGGATTTAGAACTAAAAGGTCATCTAGTCTCATTTTATAGATGAGGAAAACAGAGGTCCAGAAATTTTAAGTGACTTCCTCAAGGTCACACATGTAGTAAGAGACAGAAGCTAGGTCTGAACTCACATTCTTGGACTCCAAATCCTGGTTTCTTTCCATCTTGCCACATTGCTTCTTTTTACCAGATTCTCTTATTCAGATTCTGTGTTCTACTTGAAAGTAGTTTAATCTACTACAGAAATCACAGCTAACCCAATTAAAGGTCAAAGAAACCATCCTTTCTCTCATCTACATCAATACTTTACAAGAATAAAGTCTACATTTTCTCATATTCACAGGTCACCTCCTGGTCACATCTCTGTCTCTTTTATACTTAATTTAATAAACTGAGTAGAATAAATTTGGGGAAATTACTATGAAACTGATACATCCTTTGGTCAGAAATTCTAACCTCACTGTAGATTACATCCAAATCTTTCTCCATCAGAACAAGTTTTCCTCTCCAGTTACTGGGTTATTAATCGTTTGGAGTAAGAAAACACCAGAGGCAACCACCCCCATCATTTCCTCTAATCTGCCCATAATCATGTCAGAGAATGAGCCAAGGATTATACCAGGTCTGATGACTCCTGTTCAAATCAGTAATGCCATTCATTGTAGCCTAAAATGTCTGGATCTCAGAACATGACCATGGAATGTCTACAAGGACTCCTCTCTGACTGCCAAACCTTGAATCCCTACAATCCTCTTCCAGATTAAATTTGCTCTACTTGTGCTCCCTCCAACCTAAGCCATGAGGGCTTTCACATCACATATACTGTATTTTTTTTTTTTTGCGGTCCTTCCCTGACCACCTTGGGCACCTGTTCAGAGACATGTGGCTGCCTAGCTTTGGTATTTCTTGGCAGGACAGAGGAATCTTGGAAAAGTAGCACTTCCAAAGAATGAATCCCACCACATAAAACCAGGAAGTCTAATTTCCGACATCTATCTCAAAGGAGCAGTCATTCCCCACCTATCATCCAGCATCTTCAATGGTCATGTCTGTCTTGTTCAGACCACATTAGGTTGGGATTAGGCCAAGGTAAGCCCAAGGAGTCTACTATAGACCACAGCTCCAGCTCTAGTTCCCTTTTGGTCTAGATGGTTGCTAGTGATTCTTAATTTTTCCCCCACTGAATTTTTTTCAGGGACAAATTTAATTCTTTCAGATTTCTGCTTCTTGACTTGGCTTCTATAGGTTGCATTTAACTAAATTCTTTTCCCTTCAAATTTCTTTATAAAAAAGCATGCTGTTCTAGCAATGAAACTTGAACTATTCTATAGGATTTCTACGCTAATTCGAAAGAAGTGAGTTGTTTGGACAGATGGAGACAAAAATACATATAAGAGCTGAAGTTTTTAAAATGTTCATACCCTTTGACCCAGAGATCCCACTACTAACTGTACGTGCAAAGGCTGCCTATCCTTTTTTTATTTTATTTTATTTTTTTTTTAAATTTTATTATAGTTTGCATCATTCATTTCCACAAGATTTTGAGTTACATATTTTCTCCCCCTCTTTCCCCCACCCACCACCCCAAAA
>CM053586.1:246500416-246530599 GCA_028646515.1 Pseudochirops corinnae
TGGGACCTGTTCTTACTTAGCTTCTTATGCTTATTCTTACTCATGGTTGTTCAGACCGTGAATTTTTTTTAAAAAAAAATCTCTGTGGGGCTCTGCTTCCAGAAGGGAAAGCTCTGTCCCAAATCACTGGGGTCCTCCCGGCTGCCGTAGACTTCCGGCTGACTGGATAATGAAGACTCCAAGACCAAGGCCCAAGACGACGATCCGGATCCAGGCCGCTCAACGCAAGAGCACTGGTCTGAAAACAATCGCTCAGTCCCCCTGCTTTTTGCAGGCTGAGGCGGGAAGCTACAACACGGAGGTGGGTGCAAAACCTCCGCCTTTAGCTTTTCCGCTCTGGAGACCTTTCCGCCGGAAGCTTATCTCCCTCTTTCACAATCCCCACTCGTTAATCCACTGACCTGAGAGCTTTCTCTGCACCTCCTGTCCAGCTGCCCCTGGGGCACAGCCGTGGCTTCAGGCCAGGCTGGTTTCGGTTTGCAGTGCTGATATGGTTCCTCGTAGCCAAGCTGACTTTAGTGGGAAGTATCCTTGTGTGCGTTTTGGAGTCGTAGGGTTGGTCCAGAGTCCTATTTCATGGGTATTTTGGGGTGGCTATGTGAGAGCTGCGATATATTGCTGCTGCTACGCCTGCATCTTGGCTCTGCTGCCCCCGCCTATCCTTTTTTTAAAAAGATTTTCTATATAATAAAATACTGTGGTAGTACTTTTTGTAGTAGCAAAAACATGGAACTAAGAGGATGATTGGGATTGATTGGGAAATGGCTAAATGAATCATCATTCATGAATATAGTACAACATTATTATGCTGTAAGAAATGATAAAAAAATTAAGAGAAGCATAGGAAGGCATATGAAGTGATACAAAGCAAAGTGAGTATAATGAAGAAAAAAATATATATGCCACCACTTTAACAATATAAATGGGAAGAACAGCAAAACAACGAAACCTGAGTGCTGTGAAATTATAATGTCCATGCTAAGCCCCAAGGAAGAGGTATGAGAAGACACTTTCCTATCCTTGCAAAGACGGTTCTTGGATCTTAAACATTACACATAAGGTCAGATTTGATCAATATTATGATTTGCTTTACTGAACTATTTTTAAAAATTCTTTCTTGTAAGAGATGGTATTAGAGGAGGGTGTTAAGAGAAGGTTATCTTGGGAAATGGAGGAGATGTAAGAATAAAAGATAGTCATTTTAAAATTCAAATTAATTTTACCCCCCAAAAAACTAATATCCTCCAATAATCAAGTCTGGCTGATTTGCTCTGTGTCCCTTTCCCCAACTCCCTTGGAAGATCCCTTGTGTGTTGAACTCTGGGCTACATCATTGACCTGAAATTTGCATCCTCTCTTCATGGCTTTTCATCAATCAATTGTGGTTTGATCCTAGCTAAACACTCATATCTTTCCTAAGCTCCTGGTTTATTTAGTTTACTAAATGTTTTGACTTAATAAATGGGATTTTGAATTGGAAATTCCTCATTTTCCAAATGAGGAAACTGTGTGGCTCTGCAAGATTAAGTGGCTTGCAAGGTCACACAAGTAGCAGAGTCAGAATTTGAACTCTGATCTTCTGACTCCAGACCTAATGTTCTTTCCATTCTAGCGGCCTAATTCCCATTAGTAGAGGTAATTCATAAATATATATTCAACCACAGTATTTGATAGTTGAAGGAGACTTTAACAGTCATCTAGTCTAACCCATACATGAAAGGAATTCCCACTATAATATACCTGACAAGGAGTCATTCAGGCTTTTCTTGAAAATCTAGAAGAAGGAAAAACCTTACTACTTCTCAAGGTGGTGCATTCTACTTTTGGAAAGCTCTAATTGTCAGGATCCCACACTTGGAGCCCACATTTGTCTCTATGTCTTTATGTGATTTACACTAATTGCACCCGCTTCTTTCAGGCGCCAAACTCCTCTTTTATATGGCAACCATCTTGTCTTCTCTGGGTTAAAAATTTTCACATCCTTTAATAAATCTTCACATGACACAGAGCCAAAGCCCTTTGCCATCCTGCTTGCCCTTCTCTTGATACTCTAATGTATCAATGTCCTTAAACTGCTCCAACTAGAATAAATCAATTAAACAACAGTATTTATTAAGCACTTATTATGCACCAGACACCATGCTGGTGCTAGGGATACGTAGAAAAAGTAAAAACAATTCCTGACCTCAACAAGCTTACATTCTGATAGGAGAGACATATTTACATGATATACACAAAGTAGATACAGATAACCTTACAGTGTAAGGTACTAGCAATTGATAGGTAGATAATGCAGTAGAGAGAACACTGGGACTGAAGTCAAGAATAGCTGAGTTCAAATCCAGCCTCAGACATTTCCTAGCTGGGTGATCCTCGGCAAGTCACTTAACCCTGTTTGCTTCAGTTTCTTTATTTGTAAAAGGAGCTGGAGAAGGAAATGACAAACTGCTCCAGTATCTTTGCCAAGAAAACCCCAAATGGAGTCACAAAGAGTCAGATACAACTGAAACAACTGAACAACAACAACCAGAGCACAATTTAGGCTGTCCATCTGCAATTCCTGACTTTTCCACCCCATTTTCCAAATATATATACGTCTCGCCATTTTCTCCACAAGTATATTGTCATATACTTTATCAAAAGCTTTGCTAAAAATCTAAGTGGACCTATAGCTGTCATGTTCCCATCATCTACAAGTCTCATCCTGTCAGAAAAGGAAATAAGACTAGTCTGGCATGACCCTGTTAGTAAAACCACTCTGGCTCTTTGTAAGTACCTGTTCCCTTTCTTAGATATATGTCAGCCATCATTTGAATTATCTGTTCCAGAATTTTCTCAGGAATTGAAATCACCAGATTATAGTTTACAGACTCTTTTCTCTTCCCTTTTTTTGAAAAATCAAGACAACATTTATCCATCTCCATTCTTGTGGGACCCCTCCTATTTTCCATGATTTCCCCCATATTACTGACCAACGTTCAGCAATTAAAACATCAGCTCTTTCAGTACTCAAGAATGAAGTCAAGTGAGTCAAGTGGGTCAAGTGACTTGAATTCATCAAGGACAGTTGAGTTCTCTCTTACTAGATCCTTAAATCATATATCACATATCAACTGTCTGCAAGACATTTTTATTCTGTCATTTTCACTGCCAAAATTATCCTCCTTGGCCTGAAAAAAAACAACAAAATTGAGTAACTCTGCTTTCTCTCTATTGTCAGTTATTTTTGTCCCATCTCTCCCCAAACAAAGATCCCATCCCTTCTTTGGTCCCCCTCTTTTGTCCTGATATTGCTTTAAAAAAAAAAACACAACTTCAAACTCTTTTGTTCTCCTTATCTTCCATTGACAATTTCAATTCACTCTGAGGTTTAGTATATCTGATACTGTTTTACAGGACCATTACACATTCATTCCTAGACTTGCTTACATTTTCTATATATTTTTTTAAAAAATCTAAATTGATTGGTGAATTCCCTATAGTTTCACTTGGGTCTCTTCAGACAAATTTCATTTTTCCCTTTTCACTGGAATAACTCCCATCTCATTTCCCTTCTTTTATGTCTTCAGAATTTCATTCTTGAGCATCTTTCATTCCATAAGGGTTTATCTGTAGCATTTCAGTCAAGTCAATAAGCATTTAAGTTCCTACTACGTGTTATTACTTGCTAGAGATACAAAGAAAGGCAAAAACAAAACAAAACAAAATCAGCCCCTACTCCAAAGCAATTGTCAATCTAAGGGGGAGATAACACACAAATAGTTATGTAATAACAGGATTCATACAGTATAAATTGGAGATAATCTCAGAGAGAAGGCATTGAGATTAAAAGGGACTGGCAAATGCTTTTTACAAAATGTAGGTCTTTAATTGAAGCTTGAAGGAAGCCAGGGAAGCTAGGAGGTATAGACAAGGAGGGACAAATTTCCAAGGATGAGACATAGACTGTGAAAATGCATAGATTTAGGAAATAGAATGTCTTAGTCAAGGAACAAGAAGGAGGCCAGTGTTACCATGCCACCGAATATATGGGCAGGGAATAAGTTGTAAGAAGACTGGAGAGGTAGGAAGCAGCAAGACTGTAAAGGGGCTTTAAAAAACAGACAGGATTTTATATTTGATTCTGGAGATAACAGGGAACTACTGGAATTTATTGAGTGGAGGGGTGATATGGTCAATCCTGTACTTCAAGAAGATCCCCTTGTTAAAAGAGCAAAGAATGGACTAGAGTGGGGAGAGACTTGAGGCAGGAAGATCAACTAGAAGGCTGTTGCAATCATCCAAGTCATTTTTCATTTGAGATGCTCGCAAGACCTTTAGTTCTAAATGTCCAATAGGCAGTTGGTGATGTTGATTGGAGTTTAAGAGAGAGGTTAGGACTAAGTAAATAGAGCTGAGAATTACCTGTATAGAAATGATCATTGAATTCATAGGAGCTGATGAGATGACCAGATGAAATAGTATAGAGCAGTGGTTCTCAATCTTCCTAATGCCGTGACCCTTTAATACTCATATGTGAGCATATCTGCATGTGGACAGACCCGCCTGGAGACAGAAGAGCAGTGTCTCAGTTCCTGAGACCATTGGAAATATGTGTTTTCCAATGGTCTTAAGCGACCCCTGTGACCCCTGTGAAAGGGTCATTTAACTCCCAAAGGGGTCGTGACCCACAGGTTGAGAATGACTGATATAGAGGTTGAAGAGAAGAGAATCCAGAAAAGAGCCTATGGGACACCCACAGTTAGTAAGCCTGGCCTGGATGAAAATATAGTAAAAGATTCAGTCATATAGATAGGAGGACAGTCAGGAGATCACAGTGTTCCTGAAAACGTAGAGAGAGAAGAGACTATCAAAGAGATTATCAAAGTTTTCAGAGATATCAAAAAGGGTAAATATTAAGGAAAAGCCATTAGATTTGGAAAATAAGAGATGATTGGTAACCACGGAGAGAACATTTTCAGTTGAATTATAAGGTCAGAAGCCAGATTGAAGAGAATTACAGAAAGGGTGAGAGGAAAGGAAGAGGAAGTGCCAATAGTTGATAGCCTTCTCAAGAAGGCTGGCCACACAAAGAGTTGGAAATTGAGGTGATGCCCATCAAATGGGGAATGACTGAACAAGTTGTAGTATATGAATGTAATGGAATATTATTCTATAAGAAATGATGAACAGGTGGATTTCAGAAAAACCTGGAAAGACTTACATGAACTAATGTTGAGCAAAATGAACAGAACCAGGAGAACATTGTATATGGTTACAGAAACATTGTGTGATCATCAACTATGATAGACTTAGCTTTTCTCAGCAATACAATGATCCAAGACAATTATAAAAGAATCATGACAGAAAATGCTATCCACATCCACAGAAAGAACTATGGAGTCTGAATGCAGATCAAAGCATACTATTTTCACTTTTTTTTTTTTGCTTTTTCTTTCTTGTGTTTTTTTCCCTTTTGTTCTGATTCTTCTTTCACAGTATGGCTAATATGGAAATATGTTTAACGTGATTGTACATGTATAACATATCAGATTGTTTGCTATCTTGGGGAGGGGAGAGGGAAGAAGGGAGAAAAATTTGGAACTCAAAATCTTACAAAAATGAATGTTGAAAACTCTCTTTACTTGTAATTGAAAAAAAATAATATCAAGTGAAAAAAAAAAGAAGTTTAGCCACAAAAGGGAGGAAAGATATAGGATAATAATCAGCAGGGATAGACAGATTAAGTCAGCATTTTTGCACATGGAGGAGGCATGAGTGTGACTGTAGGCATTAGGGAAGCAGCCAGTAGATAGGGAGAGATTGAAGATAAGTGAAAGAGTGGGAATAAAAGAGGCAGCCATCTGAGATGGGATGGAATGGAATCATATTTATCTTTTCTCTGAAGCTTTTGAAATCTGTTTTCCCAGAATCATAGGGTCAGACTATTCCTGGATTTCCCCTTTTTCTCAGTTCTCTTACTCCTTCAGTGTTGACCTTCAACTGCTCCTCATACAATCGAAATGGCTTCTGGCCCAAATGTTATTCTTCAGTTCTTCAGCTGAAAGAATATCCTTCCAAGAAAGTAGGTGGCTTGTCTTCTTCCTTCTTCAAAAACCATAATTTTAAGGAAATCACCCTTTTGTAGGATTTTTGAAATCCAGTACCCAAACCCTCAAACTCTTGGGAACTCTGAGTATCTTGGGAATTCTCATACCTGGGATAAACTTAATCAGAAAAAGTTTTTGTTCAGTGTCTCTAGTCTCTGACCTAGACTTAGAAAAAGAAACAAAAATAGAAGATAATTAGGAACAAGGGGTCCAGGAGTTTAATTTTCAGTCTTATCACATTCATTTCCTTCAAGTCACCATTTTCTGCTTTTGTGGAGAAAGGAGGAATAGGAGAACTATCCCCTTCTCTTCCTCACACAAAAAAAGTGTTCTTAACCAAGTCATTTCATAGCTCATTTTTATAGGGAAAGGGGAAACTATCTTAGTCCATCCATGTGAGTCTCAGTCACCAATCATCTTGGAGACAGTCTCAGGTTTTGGGAACCAATCAAGTGTCACTGATCCTCTAATCAATTCCATTATGAAAGGAAGTGGGAATATACATGTTTTTCTGAGAATACAGAAAGTCCCTTCCTACACTGAAATAACAAAAGATTAATTGGGAAGAATGAGAAGACAATAAAAATAGGGGAAAGAAGGCTAGACATTTGATTTAACCCGAGAGGCAATAGGGAGCCATGATATACTGTTAAATAGGGAGGTAGTAAGATAAATAGTAGCAGAGGAAGATAATTCAAGCAGTTGCATTTAAGATGGGTTAGAAGAAGAAAAAGCTGAACAAAGTAAAAGTTGCAACAATCTTGCTGATAGCCATCTACCCTGGCTATCTTCTTGCCATTCCCCTGGGCTATATTCTCAGGATTGCCAAATCTCTAGAATCAAAGCCCGGGAACTCCTGCCCAGGGAAAGACCTGTTCTAACTGGTGAATCAATGAGCACAAACTTACTCTGTCCATTACTTCTTGTATACTCCTCAGACTACTAAACCGCGCTCCTACCATCCATCTTCATCATCTTCTTGTTATTTCCTCTGCTCCTTCCCTCCCTTCCCCACCATAGTTATTCTCCTTTCTGACTCCACCTCCTGTGCTCTGGGAACTATAATTAAATCAATGTGATCATTGCCTTTGGAAAGGGCCCATCCATTGATTTCCCTCTGATTTTACCCACCATTCATTGAGAAAGTTCAGTGGTGCAATGGTTAGAGTGTTGGGCTTGGATGCAGGAATCTGGCCTCAGACACTTACTAGCTTTGTCACTTAATCTCCATTTGCTTTAGTTTCTTCAACTATAAAATTGGGATAATACTATGTACCTCTAGGGGTTATAGTGAGGATCGATGAGATAATATTTGTAAAGTGCTTAGCACAGCTCCTGTACATAGTAGGTACTTGAAAAATACTTCTTCCTTCCTTTCTTTTTTCCTTCCTTCCTTTCATTCTCTCTGACTCTCAGGACCATAATACTCTTCCCTGGTCTCCATTCCCTTTTATATGTTGTTGTCTCTCACTACTAGAATGTAAGCTACCTAAGAACAGTGACTATCTTGCTTTTGCATTTATATCCCCAAAACTTATAGTATTTATCATATATTACATGCTAAATAGATGTTTTCCCATTCCATTCAATAATTCAGGGCTAAGCTCATGACTGAAATAGCAGCCCAGACAAATGCTTCCTGATGGTAGTAGTAAAAGGAGCACCCTTTCAGAATGTGGAGCATCTGATGCTCAGCTTCTTTTTCTCTATTCCTCCCAACAGCTTACATCCCTTGGAAGACAGGCAAAACCCCATGACCCCCTGAATATGATATTAAATTTGAAGAAAAAGTAGCCATGTTTGTACTTCCTCTTTGTCTGCTATGAGAAGATGGGCATCGTTGCCACCCTCCTACATCCGTGGACATCTATATTTCTTTCCTTTTGGGGAGGGGATGAAGGGGTAATCAAGGTTAAGTGACTTGCCCAGGGTCATATAGCTATCATTTGTCTGAGGCCAGATTTGAACTCAGGTTCTTCTGACTCCAGGGCAGTGCTCTATCCACTGCATCCCCTAGCTGCCCCCATCATGTACATTTCACATGTTAACTCAATTATTATTGTTTTTGCCTTTTGGAGGGCAATTGAGGTTAACTCAATTATTTCTACCCATATAGGTAGTGTGTTGGATGTAGAGGTTCACAAATCATAACATTTGGTATCAAAGTCAAAATTTCCCATTCTTCAATTCCCCAAATTTTCCATTCTTTACCTTTGTCCAAGATGGAACTATAAGCATTTAATTTATAGGATACCTGAGCCAGCTTAAAGAACAAAATGCTAGCAGGGTTAGGCAGTAGGGAACCTGGAGAATTATGGCCTCAGTCCAAAATTACCTAGTGCTGCAATGGTTATGAAAGCTGTTCACATTTTCACCCTGCCTACTGACTGAAGAAGGAGACCTCAGGTTGGACTTCTTCCCTACCTCCCTTCTGGGGCTCTTCAATCTCTTAGATAACTCCTGGAAAACTCCTGGAGAAAAAAAAACTCCTCCACCGCAGCAACAGCAGTGGCAGCCACAGAAGTCAGGGTGCTTGCTATGTCTCCCTGCCACGTCCCTTAAGTGGTTTAGGATCTGGGTGACAACAAAGGGCGACCACCCATTGGTAAACCCCCCCCAGCCTGGTGCTCTGTAGGTATCTTTACTCAAGGGAAATGTTTAGGAGACTGAAGTGACAGAGTGATTGGTTTGACTGGGCTTAGTTTGGATTTGAAAATGTCATACTCTGATCTCCTACTGTGTATTCCAATGACTTTCACTCCATTCCAAAATAGGATCACTTTTGGCCATAGCTTAGCATTATTTATTGCTATTAGCAGAGTAGCAACAATTTAGAGACAGCTTAATCCTGTTGCTGTCTGGTAGCTGGCCAGGGTCAGGACCCCTGACCACCACCAAGTGTCTGATGACGCACAATTCTAGTATCAACAGTTTCTCTCACTGAAGTGGCATCCTTCTTCAGCCAGCAACCCTTTCACAGGCTCCAGGCACATAGAAAGTATACGTGTAGCCACAGACAGCCCATATCCCGGAGTCCTTGTGTTCTGCACCAAGACTACATTACAATTGATTAACCATTACCTACCTTGATGAATACCTTTTGTTTTCTACAGACAACAGAGAAGAAAGGTACTGGTCTATTGTGGTACCTACAAGTTTGAGGACCAAATGAACAGATCTTTATTACAGATGGGTATTTTTCTTTTGGTATCAATCTCCCTCTCCATGGTAAAGAAGGTCCTGTTTGAAGATAGTGAAGATGGTACAGCAGCTTTTGCTAAGCTATCCAAAGTTTACTTCAGCAATAACAAAAGATTAATTGGGAAGAATGAGAAGAATACTATAGACAGAGGAACCAAGCAGAGGCCTGTTCTGAAGGAAAGTGATAGGATTTGACTGAAGTTTTAATTCTTCAAGCCTCATCCAGTTATCTGAGAAGTGAATAAAAGATGTCTCATAGAAGCAGCCATGTGGTAGATGCACTGAAATGATTAGCAGCAAAGGTGTCCAGTAACTCATGGGTAATAATACTGGTGGCCTCTGATATATATACACAAGTGCAGAAAGAGGATATGAATAATAGATACACAAAAACTAGAGATTAAATAGGAAGTTTCCTAGCTATTGGAATTCAGTGGAATGGAGAGGGGGAGGGTATTGCTAAATGTTTAACAATCATCTTTTCATGGGGAAAAAAAGTTCACATTATACTCTTTCAAGTCTAATTTCCTTTATTAACAATTTCTCCATCCCATTCTTAGGTCTAGATAATCAACAAAATAATAAATCAAATTCTGATTTGTAGCCTTTCTTGATTTCCATGGTATAAATAGTCACACTGAAAATTTAACAACCAGCTCTCACCAGCCAATTCATGCTGGCCCCAGCATACTCCTGGATGTAGCATCACAGATTTAAAGCTGGAAGGAGCTTTCAGGATCATCTAGTCCAACTCCTCATTTTACAGATGAAGAAACTGAGGCCTAGTGATATTAAATTATTTGCCCAGAGTCACACAGGTATTAAGTGACAAAGCAGGAATTTGAACTCAGGCCCTGTGGTTCCAAGTTCAGCACTCTAAAAGTGTTCCTTTTATTCCTTATTCAAAAGGAATAAATTAAATAAAAATGGAACAGCTCTATGAACTATGTACATACAAAGTATATAAAGACTAGATGGAAGATAATATCGGAGGGAAAACACTGAGCTCCAGAGAAGGTTTAACACCTCTTTGTCTCCCTTTGTTCAGCCATTTCAGTCAATGTCCAACTCTTCATGACCCCCTTTGGGGTTTTCTTGGCAAAGACACCAGAGCACTTTGCCATTTTCTTCTCCAGCTCATTTTACAAATGAGGAAACTAATGTAAATGGGGTTAAGTGACTTGCCCAAGGTCACACAGTTAGTAAGTATCTGAGACTGGGTTTGAACTGAGGTCTTCCTGACTCCAGGCCTGGCCACCCAGTTGTTGCCCTGTCTCTTTTATTAACCCTTTCTGTAATTTCATCTTCTAAGCTGGGAGAAATATATTATTCCTGAGTCTCTTGATCAACTTTTCCTCTCTGCCACATCCAAATACAATTTTATATATACAATGCTATTCTGCCACCTCTTTTATCTAATCTTTTCCTTTTAAATAAGGCATTTCTTTCCATAACCATATTTAGTAAAAAATCATACACTCCATCAAGTTTCAGCAATACCTATGAGATTAAATTACCCCTTTGCTTTCAGATCTCTAGTTCACCCCTACTTTTCTTAGGTGATGTGTTTTATTGGATTTTATTTCCTGAGAAGTTCTTTTCCTGAGAAATTCTTGTCCTCTGCACTGATACTATTCTTCCTCTCTTATAAACTGTGTGGCCCCTGACTTGGCAGAAGTATAGTCAGTCTTCTCTCCTATCCTGTACCTTCAATGTAAAGTCTTCAATCAGAACTGAAAGTCTCTGAGTAAATACATTTGTTAGCACGTTCCCTGGTATATCCCCCCAGTGTGGCATGTGACAGTGATGGGTTGGGTGCTAACACAGATTCTAGGGTACCCTATGGGTGGCTACTTTCAACTCTATTAACCCATGAACCTCCCCACAAACAATCAGACCATAGACACAATTAAGTTTTAACACAGAAATTTACTAAGATGTCAAAATGAGAAATATCGTAACTATAGCCAAAGATACATAGATAATATACATAAATTATTATCTGATAGGCTTTTCCATCTTTCTTGGGAACTTTCCCAAATGTTTCCCAATTTATAGTACTGTGATTGCTCTACAATTAGCAGAGGCCTGCCAAAGCCCTAACACAAAGAGAAGACATGATTCAGTCATAATCCATGAGGATTTCTCTTGGCTTTTATCTCTTCTCTCCACTGAACCACCTCTATTTCACCATTTTGAAAGTGGTGATAATTAAATGAGAGGGAGCCTAAAGTAATGAATAGAAAATAGACTTCAGAGTCTAGGAGACCTGGCTCCAAGAGCTGCCTGTGACACATACCAGTTGTGTAACTACAACCCATTAAATTAAAGGAGCTAATGTAAGCAAAATGCCTTGCAAACCTTAAAATGATATGTAAATGTCAGTTATTATTTTTACTACTAAGTTCTCAGTGCCCCCAGGCATCTCTCTAAGTCCCTAAGCTACAAATCGGTTGCTAATCCATATAAAAGGCAAGAGTTCCACAACACTAATCAAATCACAGGTCTAGACCAAAAAAAAAAAAAAGTATGTATGGGGGGCTAACATTACATCAATTGCCTGCTTCACATGGTTGTTATAGGGACAATCCTCCATAAATTGTAAAGTACTGTATAAGTGGTTATTATTATTCTTTTGGTACAGGGGTGAGGAACCTTCAGCCTCAAAGTCACTTGTGGCCCTCTAGGTCCTCAAGTGTGGCACAAATTCCCTTAATAAAAGAATTTGTCCTGTAAAACTTGGACTCAGTCAAAAGGCTGCATCCAAGGACCTAGAAGGCCTCTTATGACCTCAAGGACTCAAGTTCCCCACAGCTGATAGAACTAAGCAGATGGTACCTTTGGTAAAATCACAATAACTCTATAGGTCAAATCCATTTGGATATGCCTCAGCTTAAATGCATCATCTCTGACAACCAAGTAAAGAGGATTTCCGTGAGGGACTCAAAGGGAGCATCTTTACTTCTCCTTATCTTCAACTCAGCTTTCTGGCCATATCCACACTACAAGCTTGCAGCCCTCATGAGTGATTAGCAAAGCTGTCCCAGAATTCACATAACATATAAGGACAGGGTTTGTTCCTGAGAAAGTGGAGGCATTGGTGTCCTGCTTTAAGATCAACCACTTATTGTATAGCCAAATGGTGGTGACCTATGAGCCACCCTCCAAGGGGAATGCTCTTTCACTAACTCTGATTATTCTTCTCTATAGAATGCAAGTTAACCAATCATATCATTCACTTTCTGTGTGACTTTGGGCAAACCAATTAACATCTCTGGGCCTCAGTTTCCCCATCTGTAAAATGAGGGGGTTGGGTTAGATGATCTCTAAGGTTCTCTCTGTCTCTAAATCTGTGATCTCATAATGCTATGATCCATGCTTGTGAATTAGAAAGGCAAGGAGTTAATATGAACTCATCTCTTTAAACATCTTGGCAGAGAGGGAATATGTAAATATAAATGGATATGAATCTAAATCTCCAACAAAACAACCAAGCCTATCCAAATGTAAAATATAGCAAAAAGTTTGGGTGGTCCAAGAGGTGTAGGTAGTCTAGAATTGTTCTCAGGTTCTGTTTGAAGTAGAGATAGCATGGTGTAGGGGAAAGGGCACTGGACTGGGAAGTCCCAGGTCTATCATAAATTAGCTACATGATCACAGACAAGTCATTTTAGCTCTTGGGTTCCATGTTTCCCCATCTAGGTAATTAAGCAGCACTCTCCAGACTAGGCCTGGAGCAGCATAGACTTGAGTTCAAATCCGACCTCAGATACTAACTAAGTGATCCTGGACAACTGATTCAGCTTCTATCTGCCTCAGCTTCAACTGTAGAAAGGTGATAATAATATTGATGAGGAATGCATGATCCTTGTCCTTTTTCCCATTCCTCATCAATATCACCAAGGTTGTTCTGAGGATCAAATGAGATAATATCTATAAAGCATTTAACACAGAGCCTGGCACATAGTAGGGCCTTAATAAATGCTTGCTCCCTTCTCTCCACTCCCACCCCTTCTCTAGGTTCATTTGTAAAATAAGGTCATCAGCCTAAATAATCTCTAAGTACCTCTCAACTCCACCAGTCTATAAAAGTATGTGATATTTCTTTAAGAGATGTCGATATTTGTGTATTTTACTCTGAGACATCTTTGTACATTGGCCTTACTGAGGATTAGGTCAAAGGGTCCTAGTGCTCCCTGGCCCTAATATTTTGTCGTTGAGCCCAGGGTTCTCAACCTGTGGGTCATGACCCCTTTGGGAGTCTAACCACCTTTTCACAGGGGTTGCCTAAGACCATTGGAAAACACATATTTCCAATGGTCTTAGGAAGTGAGACACCACTCCTCTATCTGTCTCCAGATGGGTCTGCCCACATGCAGATACGCCCACATACAAGTATTAAAGGGTTGCAGCATTAGGAAGGTTGAGAACCACTGGACTGGATGGTTTCTGCCTTGTTGCTCTTCAGCCTAGGCAGTGACTGATTAATGGTGCCCTTTCTATAGATTGCACAATGAGACAGGAGACAGGATTTCAAGATCTTCCCGAACTACCCTCGATTTGTCTCCCTACAACTTAATATGTTTGTTATGAATGATGGATGAGCTCAGGGCTGAACCAGTGGAGTTTTTGTTCATGCTCACAGCAGTTTCTTCCAAAATTGAGTAACCTAAAACCACTCCAAAGAAAGGAGAGCTCACATGATGAGGGGAATACAGTTTAGACTTTATTAACTCTGATCCCACCAGTTCAGAGCTCCTTGTTGGGTTGACTGGGGGCAGGTTGAAGTTTGTTTTTGTTATTCAATTTAATTCAGTTCAGCAAAACTTTCTAAGTTCTTGGAATACACAACATATAAAAAAAGAAGGCTTATTAAGACAATTAATAGTGATAGCAATGGCACAGATCACCAGCTAAGTGTCTTTTGGACAAGAACTTTTAAAACAAGTGCATTGCTAACTAAGGAGATATAATGTATGTGTTAATTACAGATGGTTCTTATCTACTAGGCAATATTTGTAATGGTAATTTGGAGTATTTTTTGTCTTTGAAAGTAATAGAAATATGCTTCTTTTACCTGTTCACCCCACACCTAGCCCCAGGAACTTGGAAGTAGTGGTTGGGGGTGGGGTGAAAGGATTGTGTGAAAGATACTCAGGAAAGGATTTGCAGAGATCCCCTGAAGGTCAACCCTGCCCCATCTTGCAGTTTGGTCTAAATTCATGACTTTTTACTTTATTTTCTGTTTCTAGAATATCTTTCACCTCAGGATCTTAAGAAACAAAGTGAAGACCACTGAGGTAGTCTGATCCAGGCAAAGACATCTTTTGGGTCTCTAGTTTCCTTCTCAATCAAAGGGTGCTAATTGTATTAACCTGTATTAACCCTGACAAGATTGATTGGCAGCTGTAATGTTCCTGGAACAGAGGAAGACAACATGAAAGCATTCTCCGTGCATACCTTTGTCTCATGCCCTGGTGGTCCTCCAAACACTCCCACTGGCTAACCTCCATTGCAATGTGTGTCTCTTTTTTCTCCCAAGCTTGGGGTAGGTTCTTTTTTTTTTCTCTTTTTAAGTGATCACAGAAAAAGCCAGGCCCATAGGCAGGTCCCCTGTCACCAAGAAAAAGAAAACCACCAAAACCAGGTCAATCCCAGGAAATCACCCTTCATCTTTTTTCTTCCTTTTCCCTTCCAAATCTAGTGACATGACATCAATGTTCTTCAATAAACTCATTTCATTTTTGTTTCTGTGTGGCTTTTGTTTTTGTTTTCCTTTATTCCCAGAGTGCTCTCTGTCAAGCAGGTATGTGTTTGGTGTTATTGCAAATGATTTTTGGATTTATTTATGCCACAGGCATAAATAATTCTTCCTTTCTGAAGGAGACGTCATGGTTCTGGAATTTGAAAAGGGAAAAATGAGAGACAGGGAGCCCATCTGGAGATGAAGCACTGGCAGGCACACACATGCCTCTCTGGACAGATGGGCAGGTGAGGCTCCTTTGGATGGAACTGAGCAAAATGTAAAAGCCAGACCCTTTCTCCCCATAAAGTGTCCCTCCCATACCAAGAAGCTGATTTGGCCTTAAACCAACCGGAGTTTGGCTTCGATCTGTAGTTCACAGAAGAGCCAGCAAATTGGTCTTAAACCTGGGTTAACCCAGATCTTACCTGGTGCACTGAGAGTGTAACAGGAGATCAGTGTGATCCTGAGGGCTGGGAGGAAGGGTTGTCAAACTAAAAACTATAACCCCCCATAGGTTGCTGAGGAGTCTTTACAGTTGCATCCAATGTTTGCATCCACCTTAGAATTCCCCTACTCTCCCCAGCATTCTTTATACTAGAGATGACCCTAAAAAAGGCTGACATTTAGTTCTATAAACTTGTACTGAATTCAACTCTAAGCTAGGCACTCTGTGTACAGCATTGAGTAAGACAGGATTTCTGCCCTTGAGGAGATCGCAACTCACTTTAGGGAAGTAGAGGGAAGATAAGACAAGGACTTAACAAGTGATACAAGTTAGAAGATGAAAACTTCATTGAATAAATATAAGCTACAGGACCTCTGGGGGAATCAGGGAGGACTACATGGAAGAAATGAGCTTTGATGAAGAGGGAGGATTTAGATAGGTGGAAATGGGGAATGATGCAAAGGAATCCATTTTGGCCCAAACTTAACATTTGGGATTTGGCTTACAGAGGTTACAGTTAGGGGGAGTCACCTAGGACTCATTGGGCAAGGGACATAAACTTCAGGTGGGCTCCAGGACCCTAATGTCTCAATACTGTGCCGCTGCCCCAACTGCTGCTACTCCTTAGAATATGACTCTGTCATTTCTAGGAGGGGCAGGGAGGGCTATGCTAATGCATGGGGACCTCCATGGGAACTAAAGCCTGCCCTGATCCCTGGTCTGTGTTCAGCTCTTTCTGAGATCTTTCTGAAAAGAGGAAAAAGGTCAACTTTTAATGAAAACTCTTTTTTTTTAATAGGCTTAGCACGAAGGGTAGCTACAACTCACAACAGCCCAAGTCAAGATCTTGGGCTCTAATTAATCTACAAAATGTTCATTGGGAGACATTGTCAAAATTTCTATGGTTTAACTCTCTGTAAGCTGATCAAGTTGATCAACCCCCTAAATAATTTTTCATCTATGTATGTGCTGTGTCTCCTCTGTAGAATGTAAGCCCTTGGATGGTAGAGGCTCTCATTCTTGCTTTTGCTTTCCCCAATGTCTTAGATATGTGAAGATACAAGAGGGAACTGTGATTATGGCAGTGTAGTGAACTCCCGGGATGGGGACTCCCTCACCCAAAGCAGATCACCCATCATCTATGACTTAGTAGATAATTCCACTTTGTTATAATGTCACTTTTTCTACTTGGCTGTTTGTAGGGTCTTGAATCTATTTTTCCTTATCATGTCCCAGCTTTCCTAGGCTCCTAATGCAAACATTGTTGTCAATCATTGCTATCCTAGGGACTTGGCTAGGCCAGCAGCAAAAGAGTTCAACACCTCTGGCTCTCTGAAATTGATGAGGTCCTTCTCTGATTAAGGGTGAAGTGGGAGGAGACTGAGATAGAGGCTCAGGCTTTGTCCTCTGAAGCAGCTGCTTCTTTCTCCAAGATAGCTAGATCTGTCTCTTCACCACCAGACACTCACTCAAATCTCTGAGTTCTGTAATGGTCTGCTATTTTATAGACAACCAATGGGGCATGACCAAGTTTCAATTAGTCTGACCATACTTCCTGTGTAATCCGGTTCATTTAATGCCTTTCAAAGACATCTGAATTGATCAAGGACCTTTTTCCAAACTTAGTCTAAAGCCTATGATTGATTCAATAGAGATATATTCCCACCTGATGAAGTTAGGAAGATGCTTTTTGTTCCATGTACTTTAGAGATTATGATATAGTGACATCTATTAAAATATTACTTGTTTTTTTAATTAAATGAAACAATATTTGTAAAGCACTTAGCACAGTGCCTGGCTTATGGTGGATACTTAATAGATGCTTATTCCCTTTCCCTACCCCTTTTATGAGTCAAAATTATACCTGGGAAATTATGGGCAACAGTTCAGTCTGTAAAGATAGTATAGTCCAGTACCATTTATTGGTTAAATTCTCCAGATGTTCTGAGCTCTGCAGCTGTAATACGGAGATTTGTCCTGTTAGCTTCTGATATCGAATTCTAGTCATCAGATCATATATTTCGAGGTATTCAGAAAGTGCTAAATCTTCCACTGAAATATGGCACAGTATCTGACATTTCCTGCATAATCTATATGGATCACTGAGTCTGGGTTCTTTCTATTACTTCTGTTGGAGATGACCAGGTCTTGAATTTCCATCACAAAAACTCATCCTCTTCCACAAACAAATCTAATGTGATTCAGTCATATCATTTCATTGTTGTTGTTGCTGCTGCTATTAGATGAACAGGGATTCTTTCTGTCTCTGCTTTGCTCTGCCTCCTACTCACCTTCTGCTACTAGAAAGTGAGGAAAAAAGGAAGAATTTCCCTCCTCCCAGGAAGGTGCTGGAGCCAGTTAAAATAGAATCCAATTGTTAAATTTTCAGTGTGAGGATTTACCCCTCAGAAATTGGCAAATATTACAAATCAGGATTTGATTTATTTGTTGTTGGTTGTCTAGATTTAAGAAAGTGATGAAGGTGTTAATAATCTAGATGAAACTTAAAAGTGTGTCCTGAGAGTCAGCAAGGTATCACAGTGAATAGAGTGCAGGAGGAGTCAGGAGCCAGGCGGACCTGACTTCAAATCTTACCTTAGACATTTATTAGTTGTATGACCCTGAACAAGTCATTTAAATCCAATTTCTCAAAAAAAAAAAGTGTCCTGTATGCATCTTCCCCCCTAGGGAGCCAGTTGTTAAGCATTTACCAGCATAGCCTTGCCACTTCCTATTCTACTAGGCTCCATGGGAGATTTTTCATATAATAAAAGGACACTTTCTCAAAAGAGTTTGACAAGTCTTATAAACTTTAGAAGGAAGAGTATGAAATGGTAAAAAATATTGAGTGAGAAGTCATAATGCCTGGGTTCCAGTCCCAGTCCCAGTTACTTATTATTGCCATGTGACCCTAGACAAGCCACTTATTTAGAAGCCAGGAAAGCCCTTTTCTGGTCTGCATGCTGAATTCTTTGAGTTTATATATCTCCTTTGGCTTTTATAGCCAAAAGCAAAGTAATTTAGACACATCTACTCATTGGATTCTAATTCTTGTCACACTAAGAATGATAGGCAGCCAGGTGGTGCGATGGATAGTGTCTTGGACCTGGGATCAGGAAGATCCAAGTTCAAATTCAGCCTCACTCGCTTCCTTTCTTAGGTTGGGCAAGTCACTTAACCTCTGGCTCGCTCAGTTTCTTCATTTGTAAAATGGGAATAACAATATAGCACCTATATAGCACCTACCTCTCAGGGTTTTTGTGAAAATCAGGTGCAATAATAAATATTTATAAACCACTTTGCAGACCTAGAAATGCATGCTATTGTTATCATTATTATTATTATTTAGTATATGGAAGATTAGAATGGGCAGAGACAACCTGTTTTCTACATAAGGCTGTTTTCTATATAATTATCTTCAGGGTACCAGGAGGACCACTCTTTCCCCAAACAGTCTCCTTTACCCATCTGCCATAGTACCTGAAATTCCACCATTAAAAAGTCATTTCTTTGAGTTGACACCACTGAATTTTTTTAATTTTTTTTTTTTTTGGAGGAGAGAGGGTAGGGCAATTGGGGTTAAGTAACTTGCCCAAGGTCACACTGCTAGTAAGTGTTAAATGTCAGAGGCCGGATTTGAACACAGGTCCTTCTGACTCCAGAGGCAAGTGCTTTATTCACTGCGCCACCTAGCCGCATTATTTTCCAAAATGCAACACCCACCTCATAAGTACATTAAGCTATTGTCCATATTAATATCTTAAAATATGCTTCTCTGATACTTTCCTGCCCTGATAACTAGCTGAGAGAACCCACCCTGAGCTAATGGTTGTTCTAATGTGAAGAAAAAGAGGACAAAACAAATTTAAATGGGGACAGAAAATCTGAAAAGGAGTATTGCTGGGGGATTGGAGTCAATACTTAGTTCCAGGGGTCTTAGGCAATCAAAGATTTCAGATCTCAAAAGGGAAGGGATTTCAAGGTCACCTAGTACAACCCATTCATTTTACAGACCAGAAAGCTTGGACCCAGAGAAGGTGAGATGACTTCAAGTTAAACAGGTAAGCAGTAACAGTGAGAAGATTCATATTCAGGTCTTTGGACTTGCAAATATGATGCCCTGTCCTCTACTCCATTCTACTGAGGATGTAATAATCTATAAGAGAATCAAGAAGGATTGGCACATTGTACCATCCTTGTGGGGGGCAAGAAGGGAATAGCGCCAGGGAAGGCATACATGGTAATGAGTCTTTTTTTGAAATATCAGCACCAAAGGGGAGGTAGAGGGAGAGTCAGGCTCTTCTTGGCAAGTCAGATAACTAAAAACAAAGCTGAGACTGCCAAGACACACACAGTTTAGATTCAGCAGTGCTGTATCAGCATCTCAGAATTCAATCCAGAGAGTCTTGTTTATCTAAAAAGGTAGAGGGAGGGAGACAGACAGACAGACAGACAAAAAGGAGAAGAGACAGAAATTGGCAGCCATTCAGAGGCAGAGACAGAGAGAAACAGAGAGACAGACAGACATAGAGAGAAAGAGCGGGACAAAGACAGAGACACACAGAAATAGAGAGACAAAAGAGGAGAAAAGACAGAGACAGAAACAGAGACAGGTAGCCAGACAGAGGCAATGAGACAGAAAGAAACAGAGGGATGTGAAGTGGGGAGAGAGGGAGAGAGAAAGAGAGAGAGAGAGTATCAATATAAAGCTTTCTCCTCTGACCAAACAATTGAATTCCCACACTCCTATCTTAGGTTAACAGTCAAAAGGAAAGGCCACTTCCTCTCTCCCTCTCTCTCTCTCTCTCTCTCTCTCTCTCTCATTACTCAGGAAACCAAGAAATTCACTTTAGTTCAATTCCTTTCATAGAGGGCCTACTTCATTTAAGCACTATGCTTAGCACTGTGGAAAAGAACACAGCTTTTCAGGAAAACCTGGTGTGGAAATGAAGAAAATCAGCTATAAATGTAGCATCTGAGAGCCTCCCCAGGGAATGAGGAAAGAGACTGTGGTGAACAGAATGCGTGGAGTTTAACATGCAAATGTGATCAGTGGACCCAGAGCCTCGTTGCTCTTAATGCAAAGCCTCAGTGCTCAGGCTTCATTTTATTTTCTCCTTTCCTGGTGAATAGAAGGAAGTTTCCCAGGAGGGAATTCACATTCTCTTTCAATCTGTAATGTTGATTATCCTGAGTCTTGTTCTCCTGCAGCTCTTCCCCTCCCCACCTCCAACACACACACACACACACACACACACACACACACACACACACACACACACACACACACACACTCTCTCTCTCTCTCTCTCTCTCTCTCTCTCTCTCTCTCTGTCTCTCTGTCTCTGTCTCTCTGTCTCTCTCTCTCTCTTTGACTCCATTAAAACATTAAAATAGCCAGTTATTCCCCCTCCCCCCCCCCCCCCCAGTACTCAGGATTTCAGATTGCCTTCCTACAAGCCTCATTGCACTTTATAGCTGCTCCCTTTTCAGTCTGTCTTACTTGAAGATGTTGCAGGCAAAGCTGTTTCTCAGGGTGGGTTAACATATAAAAGGCCCTTCTCATCAATCCTGTGCTGCCTGAATTAAGTCTAATCCTTTCTATTTGCTTAGCCCACTAAATCACTAGGGCACAAATCCTTATGACAGACTTCATCAGCAAGTAAGGAGACAGGTATTGCTACCTCCATTTTCCTTCTGAGAAGGAACACATTATCAGAGTGCCATAGTCTATTTCCCTGCATGCTCCCCTAAAAGTTGCTCTGAAATTCTTCACATTTTAAATTGTTGTTGGGAAGTGGAAATAGGTCGATGCCATGCTACTGGTGTAGCAGAATGTTAACAACTGTCTATTTTGTGGGTTACTTTGGTCTTCTTTATTCTGCCTTAGCTTGTATGCTAATGTGGCTTCTTGCTCTAGAAGGGATATATGATGGTAAATGAATTGGAAAGTGATTGAACAGCTGGAATCCTTGGTTCAATCTATGATATTACATGGCAGTTGTTAACTTCAGAGTTTAACAGTGGATACCATTTTGAGTGTGAGGGATCCTTTAGACACAGAGACAAGGAGTCATAGTCACTTGGGGGAAGACAGCTCCAGAGAACAGGCCTCATTGTCCCCTGAGAAGCAATGACTAGGGACTAGGGACTCAGATCCCAGATGAGTGACCTGCCCAAAAAGGAAGCTACACCTGAGAGTAATATGCCATCAAGAGACATGAGGACTCCATGAACTGAGAACTCCATAAAAAGAGAAAAGGATTCCCCAGGCCAGGAGGTGGGAGGCACTCCCCTGTGGCCCATGTCCTCTATACCACATGTGCCTCACCATGTTTGTACTTTTAAGTTTGAGCCCACTCTTTCCAGAGACTTTTTGCTTGGGTTTGGGGGGAATCTTTTGTATCAATTGCTCTTGCTGTGCCTTCTCAGTAAATCCTTTTTCTAACAAACAATCATCAATTGCTAATGGGGAACACACAGGGGAAGTCTGAGGACTTCACCAAGGGTAGGAAGGAACTACCTTTAGAATACTGAGAACTGTGGTAGTCAGCCACTGGGGAATCTCAGTTGGTGAGTGTGGTTGTCCCATTGGGGGAGTGACTTCTGAGGATTCTGATTCAAGTTCAGGTTGGAATAGTTGGCCTCTGAGGGTCGACTTTTGAGATGGTATGATTCTATGATCTAAAGAAATGAATTCCTAGTTTCAATTTGCTACCTTTGTCACAAATCTTTCTGTTGTCATATACTGCTCAGTCTACCTTGTTTTACAGACTGAACATAATCCTTCCTTCTAACTCACCCTAAACCTGTCTTAGACCTGTGAAGCCTGTCAATGGTTCCAGGGCCTCTAGCTAGCTTTTCTACAGAAGCCCTTTCAAACAGCTTTACTCCAGTCCTTGTTATTCTCCCAAACAAGAAATCTCTAACTCTCTACTTAGAAATATTTTAAAATGAAAAATGTCCCCGTTTAGTATTTCCAAGTTCTTTGATCTCAGCACCTGTATTTTCACAGGTGGCAAAAATTATAGGGAAAAAAGGAAGAGAGAAGAATTAAATTGTAGCCTAATGCCATTGATCTATGAGGGCACCATGGTCAATCAATGAACACCAAGCATTTATCTCGAATTTATCCAGTATGTAGCTCATTTGTGCATAGCTGTTTGCAGGCTGCACAGCCCCCAACCCCATCAGACTGTGAGCTCCTTGACAGCAGGAACTGCTTTTTGCCTTTCTTAGCATCTTCCCCAATTACCACAGTGTCCAGCAGGCATTTAATAAGGTGCTTATTGACTGAGTGATTGACCCCAGTGAAACATCATGACTGTCTTTTCTAGTGGGACTTCTCTATTTCTGATTCCTCCCTTTCTTTTTTAAGGAGATCTCACTCTTGCCCTCATCTAGATCTAATGTTTGCCTTGAAGATATCCATAGCTGATCTCCTTAACAAACAATTCCAACTCACCAGATTGGGTGAAAAACTACTTTCCCCTTACAATTTGGAGAAACTAAAAACAAACTCCAACTCAGTTTGACCAGAATGTAACTTTTAAGCACATGTACAGAACACAGTGTGCTTTTTATCCAAAGTTCTGAAGTGGTTTCTCATTGGGCCAAAGAAAAGATATTCCTTATCCCTTCCTAGGATGTGGGCAAATAGCCTCCAGTTCTGGCAGCTCTTGGTGGCTTGCTGGCATTCTGTTCTCTATGTTTTTCTCCCCTCCCCCTTTTTTTCTTGCCTCTTTTCCCCTCCCTCTCTTCCTTATCCAACTTGTCTCCTTTCTTGTCTCTCTTAATTGCCTCTTTTCCTCTCCCTCTTTCTTATTTACATATATATATATATATATATATATATATATATATATCTGAATCTGCCAAGACCTGTTTGCCTCAAGCAAAATGATGAGCTAGGCAGTTTGTCTGTCTGTCTTCAGTGCCCCTCTATCTCTTTTCTGAATACCTTATGTCCAATCCATTGCTAACTGCCTTAATTGTTAGAGCTCTTATGCTCTGGGATCTCTGCTAGAAACTAAGCAACATCCTGTTCTCCTGACCTTTCTCTTTCCATTCAACCCTATCAAAATGCATTTTCCCTGTGCCTGATTTTCTCAGAGCCTTGCTCTAGAGCAGTGGTTCTCAACCTGTGGGTCGTGACCCCTTTGGGAGTATTACAGTGTCACAGCATTAGGAAGCTTGAGAACCACTGTTCTAGAGCAAATCTGCTAAAGTAATAAAAGTTAAGGTGTTAACTGATGTTATTTTAGTAGGAGACTCTAATTTTTCAACCAACAAAATGAGTAGTTTAGGACTTTTAAGTACCCATGTCAGGGTTGGGAGAGAGATATTATGGGGAGGTGGATGATGTCTTTGCTTATTACATCTACTTATCGTTTTTTGGGTGGGAAAGGGAGGAAGGTAGGGCAATTGGGTCAAGTGACTTGCCCAAGGTCACATGGCTAGTTTTTGTGTTAAGTGTCTGAGGTCAAATTTGAACTCAGCTCCTCCTGACACTCCAGGGCCTGTGCTCTATTCACCGCTCCACCTAGCTGCCCCTTATTACATCTACTTATGAAGCCAAGCTGGGCCACTGGCTTTATTCAACCCTCCTATGGACAAGCAAGTTGCTAACACCTGAAGTTGTTTGAGACAAGGCCCTTATTCTGGTGAAAATGACTTCAACTGTTCTTACCATATGCTTAAGTTATATAACTATGGTTTAAAAAAAATCCTCAGTAGAATTTTTGAGGGGAAAAAGTATTTTATTTTTATTTTTGTATTGTCAGAATCCCTCGCAGTATAGGAGGCAGCTAAGTGGTGCAGTGGATAGAACGCTAGTCCTGAAGTCAGGAAGATTCATCCTTCTGAGTTCAAACCCAGCCTCAGACACTTAATAGCTGTGTGACCCTGTGTGACTGTTTGCCTCAGTTTCCTTATTGGTAAAAATGAGCTAGAGACGGAAACAGCAACTATTCTAATATCTTTGCCAAGAAAGCCCCAAATGGGGTCGCGAAGAGTCAGACACAAGTGAGCAACAAGATGTCATAGCATGTAAGGCAGTATGGCAGGCACTGACGATTCAAAGACTAGCCCCAGATTCTGTTGTTGTCGTTCAATTGTTTTCAGTCACATCCAACTCTTCATGACCTTTTTTGAGTGTTTTCTTGGCGAAGATGCTGGAGTGGTTTGCCATTTCCTTCTCTAGCTCATTTTTATCAATAAGGAAACTGAGGCAAATAGGGTTAAGTGTCTTTCCCAGGATCACATAGCTAGAAGTCAGATTTGAACTCAGATCTTCCTGACTCCAGGCCCACCACTCTATCTACTGTGTCACCTAGCTGCCCTAGATTCTAGTGTATAAGAACTGGTAAAAAGATAAGCTTCACTGAGAGGCAGAAGCAGCTTTTACAACTGGCTGAGTGAATATATGTAGGTATCTGGGGGCATGGCTCACTTGCATGTGGTTTTCCTCCTTCCCATCCCCACCTCAACCCCAATCCTGTCCATGCTTTAGTCCTTGGTTCAAGGTCTGTCATGGGGCCTTGAAAACAAACACAAAAAATTAAACCTGCTATCACTCACCAACCCCTATTGATGTATTTCATTTTATTAGTCACATATAGAACACAAGTAGCTCAATGAAAAGACATTTAATGTAATAGCATCATAATAAGTAGCAAGAGAACATTTCCACCAAAAACCTGGGACATACTCTGCCACAAATACTCACACCAACAGTGGGAAGAGAGGATACACCTAGAAAATACAAGTGGAGGGGCAAATACATAGAGAACATGCATTGCTACGGCAAAGGCGGGAAGCGAAATCAGGGTTTTTAAGCTACTGGGCTACTGGTGCCTTCTGGTGAAGTCACTGCACTGTTCCTCTTGGGTGTGCTCTTTGTTGGTCCCATGTGACTTCTAGTACCTGCTGGGCATGTAGTCATTCCTAGGATTCCCTTCCTATTGTTTCAGATGGTCTCTGCTGGATAGTTCTCTGCTGTTTTTGTGCTCTTTGTTGCAGCTGATTTGTTTATTGCAGAGAGCTTCTCTGTGCTACCAGTTTTATGCTTCATCTTTTCAAGGTGTGTGCTATCTCAGCCCTTGTCTACCAGGGTGCAATGACTAGAAAGCCTCTCCCTGACAGGGTGCTCCAAAAGCCCCGTGGTCTTAGCCCTGACTGTGAAGCACTACTATACCAACCTGAGAGCCAGAATCAGACTGGCTCCACACTAAGATTAAGCCTATTTTTAAGTATTACTTCCTTTACTAAGAGGGTCCATACCTTTGTCCCAAGTTTCTGTTTGACAGGATTAGAAATTTGTTGCCAGTCCTGCTTAATTTTCTTATATAAATTCTGGGCCCCTAAATTCATTTCAGGAAAGGGATCTTCTGAAGAATGCCACAAGAGTTAAAAGGATCATAAGCCCTCCAGTTTTTCTCAATCCCAAGATCTTTTAGTCTCTCACAGAAATTAAAAGGTTGGGGGTGGGGGGAAGATCAGAAGACAAAGAACAAAACCCCTTAAGTATAGTTATTATTGTGGCCTTACCCCAAGATAAATTCTTTACTCTGAATTCCTGCCTTTATAATGTGACTGGGCATTAGGTAAACAGAACAAGACAGAAAGAAACCAGTCAGGATAAAAAACAGATAGAACTTCCTGGGCCTTATAGCTATAGAGAAGCAGAAGAAGGGCAACTGAAGTGGCAGTGAGCGAGCTCAGAGCATGAAGACCTGAGTCCCAGAGGAGAGCTCTTTCAAGGTTTAATAGGAAAATACATTTCTAAATCAGGGACCAGAACAGAATCCCAGGAAGCTAAGAGGCTGCCTAGTATCATGCAACTGAGGGCTGGAGGGGATGAGCTGAGGTGTCTACAAATAGAGCTGAGACTAAAAATCAGGCTCTGGCAGAGATGGCAGATCCCAAGAGACCTGGAAGCAGTGCCAATCCAAATCCACCTCTGGCTCTGAGCAAAACGTTTTGTTTAGCATCTGCTGCAGACAAGGTTGAGATGAGGAACATTAGCTGGGGCTGGAGCCTTTTATATACTGTGCCAACCAGGGCCACATTTAGCTTGGATGTTATTTAAAGTTAGGATTGTGAATCTGAAATCAGAAAACTCATTTATTTTAATGTTTTTAATACAATCTTAAAAAGCTGTTTTCCTGTATTTTCTTAGCAAAATTTCTCATTAAGAAAATAAAATTTTCTTTCAAGGGGAAATAAAGATCTCTGTCATTCTTCAGGAAAGGCTTTATAGAAGGGGATCAATGTCCCATTAATGTCGTGGTGTGGTGGCGACAGTAGAACTTGAGCACATAGAATGTGTCGATCCAGGAGGGAAGAACACAGCTATGGATCCTAGTCTTGGATTCCCATTACCCGACTCCCAGGCCAGGCTCTTCTCTTTGGCCATTCTGGTTCTGTGACCCACAATCCCTGAAATCTAGAACTATCTCAGAGACTGGAGAAGATCTTAAAGATCTCTTCAGCAGCCCTTGTTTCCCACCTGGATGCTCTCATTTTGGACGTCTTAGATTTCTCTAGCTGCACTGACTTTGGACTTCTTGGACTTCCTTCCATGTCCCCACCCTGGGTACGTTTGACAATTTCCCTTCCCCTCTCCTTTTTCAGCCTTATTTTGTGTGTTGCCTTCCCATGTTAGACTGCAGACTCCTTGAGGGCAGGAACCGTCTTTCTTTTTCATATTTGTGTCCCCAGCACTTAGCACAGTGCCTTGCATAATACTAGGTATTTAATAAATGCTTATTGATGATTGACTCAATTGAATCATCATAGGGAATTGAATAAATTTGCTAAGCCCTGAGTATATGCATCTGCCACTAGGTAGCACAGTGGATAGAGTGCTGGGTCTGGAGTCAAGAAGATGAATCTTCCAGAGTTCAAATCTAGCCTCAGACACTTACCAGCTATGTGACCCTGGGCAAGTCACTTAGCCCTGTTTGCTTCAGTTTCTTCATCTGTAAAACGAGCTGAAAAAGGAAATGGCAAACCCCTCCAGTATCTTTGCCAAGAAAACCCCAGTTGGGTCAAGAGAGTCAAATACAACTGAAATGACCAAATGACAAGAAGTATATGCATAGGCATGAAAGTAAAAATATCCTCTTCACTCCAATACAAGACCTGAATTTCAGAGACATCTGTTGCCACCCCACCCAATTCCAGAGCCTTCCCTCATGCCCTGGACCCTCCATTATCCACGCCTCTATCCTGGGGCCCCTTCATTGCCACCTTGGGCTCTGCCATCCTCCTTTCCTGCTTTGTGCTGTTGCACGCATCCTGCATCACCATGTTCTTTGTTCACTGCAGGGTATCCTAACTTACTCACGTTTCTATGGTCCTTATCCTCCTCTGTTCCCCACTTCAGATGATAATGCAAGGAGTTAGCTAGAGCAGAACTGACTTGGGTCAAGGGCAGATTTGTATGTAATGCTTTTGCCCATCTCCAAGTGTATGTGGATTTGTGTAGCTCCATATCAGAGTGTGAGTCCCAATGTGATGATGCACCTCTGTATAAATTTAAGCGCACAAATATGACTGTGGTGTGCATCACAGAGAAAGACATTGATGCATTTCACCACAAGAAAAGCCAATAATCATGGAATACATGGCCTAGAACCAAAAGTTCAATCTTGGCAGTTTCACTAATTATCTTTCACTAATTTATCTCACTAATGCCTCCACTCAGGGTTCTCCTGGGAACATCAGAATTTGATTCATTACACAGGTTTTTCATCTCTCTGCTAACAAAATGTCAAATATGAAACAGGCTTATTTAACCTGAACAAAAAAATAAAATGCAAAGAATTAATACTCCATTCCCAAAACAGCAGAGACAACTCTCCTTCTCTTTTTTGGTATGTCACTACCTTTAAGCAACCTATATACAGTCTTCTAGATTTATGATGGCTCAGAGGATACAGTTCTAGGGCCTGGAATCAGGAAGACTCATGTTTCTGAGTTCAAATCTGACCTCAGACACTTATTAGCTGTATGACCCTGGGCAAGTCACTTAACTCTGTCTGCCTCTGTTTCTTCATCTATAAAAAAATGAGCTAAAGAAGGACATGGCAAACCAGTCAAATATCTTTGCCAAGAAAACCCCAAATGGGGTTACAAACAATGAGACACAAATAAAGCCTGAATGACTCCTGGGAAGTTGTGTGGAGCTCCTCTTCTCTCTAGGTATCTCTAGTTCTCCATCTTCAGCCTCCTGACCATTTTATTTTGAAGATCAAGATCCAAGAGTATAGCCCAGAGACAGGTACTGGGCATTAATCAATCAGTCTTTGTTCATGTGGTATTACAGGATCAAGAGGAATCCTTATGGCCAGTCTAATCTACATCTTATCAAAGAGCTAATCTAATCAACAAAAATTAACCCTTTGGTAAGGAGGCCCAGTGGAAATTCTTGAGTTCTAATCAGCTTCACCTGAACACAAATATCATATACAAAAAATTAAATTTATGTAACTAATCAATGTGGAAGGTGGCATGGAAGGGGAGGTAATTATTCCCTTTATAAACGACATTACCCCAAGATTCCTATTGAGTACCTTTAGTGCACTTGAAATGTAATTTAATTTACTAGCATTCTATTTCTTTACAACTTTTCCAGAAGTAATTTGCCATTTAAACTGGGATAACTCAGGAAGGTGCTAAGGATGGTGTAGGGCCTCAGGTTCATGAATGGTTAGGAATGGTTGAAGAAATTGGTGATGTTTAGCCTGGAGGAGAGAAGACTTGAAGAGGCATCATGGCTATCTTTAAATATTTTTAAAACCACCCAATGGCAGCTAGATGGCTCAGTGGATAGAGGGCTGAGTGTGATGTTAGAAAGACCTGAGTTCAAAATTTGCCTTACATACTTACTTTGCTGTGTGACCCTGGACAAGTCATTTAACCTCTCTATTTTTATCAGTTTCTTTATCTGAAAAATGAGGATAGGGATGGCACCTAATTCACAAGGTTGTTGTGAGAATCAAATGATATATGCAAAGCTAGCATACAAATGCTAGTTATTATGGAAGAGGGATTGAGTCTGGAGTTCTCTTGTATGTATGAATGAAAATACATTTTTAAAACGGCTTACTGTGTGTCAAACAATGCTAAGTACTGGGTATACAAGTAGAAAAGTAAGACAGTCCCTGCTTTAGAGGATTTCCCATTCTAATAGAGGGAGACAGCAAACAGAGGAGGTCCAACCACAGGGAAAATGAAGAAGTCCTAAAGATGTGCCTGCAGAGTGGATAGAGCAGGTCAACAGGTTGTGTGCTAGAACCTTAGGATCTGGAGGACGGAGCAATGAGGAAAATGGTAAAGTCCAGAGGACCTTAGGACACCGTAGAAGGACAGATGGTAAAGATCGGTGACCTTCCATCTTACCAGAAGAATTATAGTTTATGACTCTTGTTCATCCAAGTGGTAGAGTAGCTCTGTCCGCTCTAAGGGCAAGGAAGGCCGACAAGGGCCTGGATTGGGAAGAGTGAGCCTGAAAGTTCAAGAGGAAGGGGGATTTGGGGATGGTGGGGATGGCGAAGGTCAGTGTCCAGCCAGGAGGGGAAAGGGAAAGAAGACATTTTCTTTTTTTTTTAAATTTTTTAATTTTATTATAGTTTGCATCATTCATTTCCACAAGATTTTGAGTTACATATTTTCTCCCCCTCTTCCCCCCACCCACC
>CM053586.1:246531099-246544768 GCA_028646515.1 Pseudochirops corinnae
GTTAGGAAGGAGGGAAATATCGTCAGTCTTTCACATTATGTCCATTGTGGAGATGTTCTACTTTACTACACATGTACAGGCTGTAGTGAATTACCTGTCTTTCTGGAGGGGGGGGGGATGAGGGAGGAAGGGAAAGAATCTAGAATTTAAAGTTCTATAATCAAATGTTAAAAATATGTATATATATATAATAATTATTATTATCATTATTATTTACATGCAACTGGGAATTAATATATACAGGCACTGTGGTAAGGAGATCCATCTCACCCTACCAGAAAATCAGTGGGGTGATGGGGGAGGATATAGGAGAGAGCAGATTGGGGGAGGGGCTGTACAGTGGAATTGCTGTTTTGGAGTGGTGGGTAGGGGAAAGATGGGGAGAAAATTTGTAACTCAAAATCTTGTGGAAATGAATGACATAAACTAAAAATAAAAGTTAATTTAAAAAATAAATAACAATTAGAGAATGCTAAAAAAAAAAAAAAAAAAAGAAAGAAAAGATCATGTCAAAAATAAGAATGCTTTGACTCAGAAGCCACGAAAGTTGTTATTCTGGGATACATTAAAAGAGTCACAATGTCCAAAATGGAGGAGGTAATGGTTCCCCTATAATCTGCCCTGGTTAAGCTATATCTGGAGCACCATGTTCAGATATGGGCACCATATTTTTGGAAAGACATAAACATTAGAGCCTGTCCAAAAGAGAAAAGTGAATTACTGAACAACTTGCCATACAAGAAAGAGCTGGGATGTTTAACCTAGTAAAGAGAAGGCCAAAGGTTACGTAACAGCTATATCTCAAAGTATCTGGAAGACTTTTATATGGATGAAGCTTTAGATTTGTTCTGCTTGGGCCTAGAGGGCAAAACTAGGAGCAATGGGTTAACATTGTAAAGAAGAAAATTTCAACTCAGTTTAAGGGAAAATTTCTAACAATTCCAATAATACTATCCAAATATGGAATGGATTGCTGGGGTGTGGGAGAAGGGAGATGTGGGGGGGAGGGGAGGAATGGGTTTCCTGTCATGGAGGGAGGGTCTCTTCAAGAAGAGGCTGGATGATCTCTTGTTAGGAATATGGTAGAAATTAGAAGAAACTTGGATAGAGTAGTCCCAACAGAAAAGGCTATAATCACTAGGAAATAAGAACTGTATTGCTTGGATGCCTCTCTTACAATGGAACAAGTTTTAAGCCAGAAACAACTGGACTTTAGGGTCTCTGAGTTTTCTTTTAGTTCCTGTGATTATGTAATTTCTGCTTTCAACCAAAACATTGTTAAAAATGTTGAACAGCACAAGATGAAAGACATATCCCTTTACTACTCCATTAGAGACCCCCTCCTGGGTAGAAATTGATCCATTAAACACCACCAGTTGGGACTAGTTACTCATACTGTTCTGAATCTAGGAGTATTATTTAGTTTAACTCTCTCCATCTTGCCCACAAGACTAAATATGAGATATTTTTTTCAAAAGTCTTACACACATAGTTTGTCCTCAGAATTATTCTGATATCCTAGTCTAGTAACTCAATCTAATTCAATTAGTATAGGATGAACTTTCTTGGTGAATCTCTGCCAGTACAATAATTCCTCTTTCCCTAAGTACTTCTAAATCATTCCTTTAATATGTTTGAGAATTGTGGCAGGAATTGAAGCCCAGTTCAGTGGCCTAGGATTTAAGCAATATAACTTTGTAAAAATAAGGACAGTACTTGTCTGCCCCAAGTCCTGAAGCATCTCATTTGATCATAATTTTTTTTTCCTTTTTTTAGGGGGAGGAAATCAAGGTTAAGTAACTTGCCCAGGGTTACACAGCTAGTAAGTGTCTGAGGAGATTTGAACTGAAGTCCTCCTGAGTCCAGGCCTCACGCACCATCCACTGTGCCACCAAGCAGCCCCACAATTCCTTAAAGATTAACAATAGTACTCAACAATCACATCTATAAGTACTTTTGGTAAAATGGGATGTCATTTACCTGAACTCAAGGGCTCAAAATCACTGAAATCTAAGTGTTCTCTTATCTCTTTATTTATCATTTCAGTCCCTATCAATAAGAGACAAAATTTGTATAGCACTATATGGCAGGCAGCGTGATAAGCACTTTATAATTATTATCTCTTTGATCCTCAAAATAACCCTGGGAGGTAGGTACTCTACATATCCCTTCTCCACAACTTTCAAAATCTCTTCTCTAAAGCCCAAAGTCCGTATCAGGTTTTGCCTAGTTTTCTAATTTTTCTCCATCACAAACTCTAAGGTAACATAGTCAATCCCTCACAAGATTCTGATAAATTTTACTTTAATAACCGGTTCATGCTTGTGCTGGAGATTGTAATCTTAAACCATAATGAAAAGGGGGAAATGGAATAGCTTACCCTTAGGCCATAGGTGAATTCTGATGCTCTAGCTGTAGGGATGAACATCATAGTTGATTATTTGGATTGCTATAAATGCAAAATAGTCAAACCATAGTATGATACAAAAACAAATGATACATTTAGAACAATAGGATGAAGGTCAGAGGTGGGGAACCTGCAGCCTAGAAGTTATATGTGGCCCTCTAGGTTCTTAAACGAGGCTCTTTGACTGAATCCAAACTTCATAGAACAAATCCCCTTAATAAAAGGATGTGTTCTATGAAGTTTGGATTAGGCCACATGTGGACCTCTAGAGCCTCAAGTGTGGCCCTTGGACTGAATCCAGACTTCACAGAACAAATTTGTTATTATCTCCTTTGATCCTCACAATAACCCTGGGAGGTAGGTAGAACAAATATGAGGCCTCAAGGCTGCAGGTTCCTCACTCTTGAATTCTAGCCTCAAATTCAAGATCTACCACCAGCTACTTGCTCTAGTTAGTTAACTTTTATATACCTCAGTTTCTTCATTTGAAAGAAAAAATGAATGGTTTGGAGTAGATGACCTCTAAGGTCTCTTCTCACCCTAAATTCATGATTTAGAGGGCTAATTCAAAGCCCTCTATCACTTGGTTCCAAACAATCTTTCTAGCCTCATCTCACATTATTTCCAGTCATGGATACTATTCTTCCATCAAGCTACTGAAGGAGGTGATAGGGAATTGATCAAGTTATCCTGATTTCTCCCCAGAAATCTCTGGATTTCTCCCCAACCCAGTTGATAAAATCACAGGAAGTAAGGTGCAGATAACAGAGACAAAAGAAGTATAAAGAGGCGTCAGCATTTTGTTCTCTCTTTATTAAATGTGAAGAAGCTTGTAATCAAATTTGGTGGAATTAGAATGGCAGTTTGGAATTGGCCATACTCCTAGAGGTCTTTCAAAAGCTAGGTTGTCAACTGTAGAGACATAGTCAATTCAGGAGACCTTTGTGACCCGTGGCAGTCAAAGGAGTACACCAGCTGTGAAAGAAAAATATAGTTCTTGAGAGGGCATCATTCTTTATCTTTCCCTTTATTCCTCCATCAGAGTGTGACAGGGGTGGGGGGATTTCTCTCTTCTACACTCCACTATCAGTGATACATTAGAGTTTTTTGATCAGTAGGAGACATCCTATACAACAAGGAGTCAACGTAGACAGCTACTAAGAGAATGATGCCTGGCAGCAGAGAGGAAAAAAGATTCTGTATTCAAGAGAGAATTAGCATTGGAACTTAGGAGTCAAGCTGCAGAGAGGAACAGACCCACAGAACCCAGCTGAACAGGTTACCCCACAGAGACACTGTGCCTAGAGGAGAGGGAGAGCAGCAAGGGGACATCACAAGAAGAGAAAAGGCATTAGTATCTTGAAGTGCTGAAAGAATAAGTTGCTTAGCCACATGTTTTCTCCACCCATGTGCCTCACTCTAAATTCATGCCCACTATTTCCACTGATGCAATTCTGTTGAAGACTCTATTAGCTGTGTGACCCTGGGCAAGTCATTTAACCCTGATGCCTCCCCCCATATATATTGGTGGGATACTATGTCCCAGATATATGGGGTTGGGGGAAAAGAACATTGTATACCTACATTTCTTACTATGCCAATTCAATAAATATCTTTGCTTTGAGCTAATTGCATCTCCTGACTTACTACTGAATGAAAGCATGCTAGTAAGGGCTTATGAGTTATAGCCTTAGGAATGTGGATCCAACATACTTGATTGCCCCCTGGCTATCCAACCAGCTACCTGAGAATGCCAAGTTTGGAAGGAAGCCCAGAAGGGACATTGTACTATTATTAATCAATCCACAAACATATCTGACACTTGACCACATTCACACCTTAGCTCATAATATTCCACGTGCTTGAAATGACTGTCTTCCTTGTGTGCTGACATCTTACTTATACACAAAGGCCTAGCTCATTGGATACCTTGAAGTCTTTCATGATTTTCCCCCGGGGTACAAATGATTCCTCCCTCATCGGATCTCATGGTGTCTTGTAGTCCTTTCATTCACTTATCATATTCTATTTATATCTACTTATTAGTCAGTTTGTCAACAAGTAATTATTAGGTACTTATTATATACCAGTCACTGTGCTAAGTGCTAGGTATAGAAAGGGAAAAACCCAGTCCCTGCCTTTAAAAAGCTGACATCCTAATGCAGAGGAAACACATACACACAAGATAAATACAGAAAGGATGGAAAGTAGCCTTAGTGGAAAGGCATTGGGAGGGAATAGAAGACCGGGGAATGCCTCCTGAAAAAAGAAGTATTTTGGTGGCATTGTGAAAGAAGCCAGCAAAGCTGGGAGGTGAAGGGGAGGAGGGAGAGAATTCCACGCAATGACACAGAGTTAGGAGATGAAGTGCTAGGTGTAAAGTAGAACAAATAGGCCTGTGTATTTGGATTATGGAGGCTATAGAGAAGAATAAAGTGTGTGAAGACTGGAAAGATAGAAAGGAGATACATTATGGCTTTAAATGCCAACCAGAATATTTTACACTTGATTCTGGAGGTATCCAGGGTGACATGTATAGGCCTATGCTTTAAGAAAATCACCTATGGGGCAGGTAGGTGGAGCAGTGAATAGAGCACCAGACCTGGAGTCAGGAGGACCTGAGTTCAAATCTGACCTCAGACACTTAACACTTACTAGCTGTGTGACCTTAGGCAAGTCACTTAATCCCAGTTGTCTTTCCTTCTCCCCTCCAAAAAGACAAAACAAAAAATAGAAAATCACCTTGTCTTTGTCAATTGAGTGGAAGAAGGATTGGAGCAGGGAGATAAGGCAGGAAGACCAAGTTAGAAGACTATTATATTAGATATAATTATATGTATATATGTATATATATATATGTATCTGAGAGATTTTAGTAAAGTAGAAATGATAATATCTGGTAACAAATTACATATATGAAAAATGAGAGTGATGAGTCAAGGATGCCACTGAGACTGTGAAGGGGACTGGGAGGATGGTGATGTGGTCTTCACTGGTAATAGGAAAGTTGAGATTAAGGAATGGTTTAGAGGGAAAGATAATGAGTTCAGTTCTGGACATGTTAAGTTTGAGTTTTAGATGTTTATGGGACAGCCAGGTTGAGATATCAAAAAGGTAGTTGGTAATACAGGATTGGAGGTCAGGAGAGAGATTAGGACTGGATAGCTATATCTGGGAATCATTTGCATAGAGTTGATAATTTAATCCATGGGAACCAATGACATCAAGTAGAGTAGAATAGAAGGAGGGGAGAAGAGGACTCAGGATAAAACCTTGAGGGATACCCACAGTTAGAATGTCATGGATGAAGATCCATCTAAAGAGCCTGAGAATCATACAGTAAGATAAAGAGAAAACTAAAAAAGAAATGTGTCATGAAAACTTAGTGAGGAAAGAGTACCCAGAAGGAGAAACTGATCAACGATGTCATACTGCAGAGAGGTCCAGAAGGATCAGGACTGAGAAAAGGCTATTAGACTTGGCAATTAAGAGATCACTGGTGAATTTGGAGGGAACAATTTCAATTGAATAATAGGGTCAGAAGCTAGACTGCAGAAGGTTTAGAAAAGAGAGAGAGGAGAGGAAGTAGAAACATTTAAAATAGGAAGTTATCACAAGGTGAACTGGAGAGAACTCCTCCCTTGCTCTACCCCACTTGTAGCTTGCCTACCTGCCCATGAATCTCTGTCTACTTAGGATACAGTTTTCTTTCTTGAGCAATATTATCCATGGAGGAGAGGAGAGATGCTAGGTAGGTTCTAGTGAGAGCTAATCCTAAGAATAACAGAGACACAGATGTATTTGCAAGCACCATAGGAAAGAGCCAATAGAGAGTAATTGAAGATTAGAGAGTAGGGTCGATTGAGGGGACAATTTGTTGGAGAAGATAGAATGGAATAGCATAAAGGATGTGGGTAGAAGGACTTGTCTTGGCAAGGAGAAAGGTTACATCTTCATCTGAGAAAAGGAATAGCTGGGAGGTATGCACAGAAAATGTCTGAATGATGTAATGTGAGAAGAGAGAACTCTTTTTGACCTCAATTAAGTAGGAGCTATTGCTCCAAGGGGAAGTAATTCAAACCTCTCTGGTAAACTGAATGAATGGAATTATATCTGAAGTTGAATGGCTTGGGGGTAGACATAAACCTATAGATGGGCAGAGGCCCTTTGGTAGGTAGGAAAGCTGCTAGTAGGATGGAGAGAAGGGTGGAACAAAGAAGTTCTCTGCAGTATATCCTCTGATAACTTCCTATTTTAATCAATTATTCTTGCCAGAGAAGGCATCATGGAACGGTGGATCAAGGGGAGGTTTGGGCGTCAGGAAGACTTGGTTTAAAGACCCACATCTGATCAATGCGAGGCAGATCATCTAACCTCTCACTGCCCTTGTTGTTGTTTGGTCATTTCAGTCGTGCCAACTCTTTGAGACTGAGTGGACCTTTGTCTGTGGAGTTTTCTTGGTGAAGATACTGGAATGGTTTGTCATTTTCTTCTCCAGTGACAAAGAGAGAAACTCATATAGCTAAGAAGTTTGAGGCTGGATTTGAATTCAGGTCTTCTTGACTCCAAATCCAGTGCTTTATCCACTGTGTCACCTAGCTGCCCCCTTCTCAGTGTCCTAGGAAACTCTAAAACTACAGTTTGCAGAGAGGGTGCCCACATGCATTAACAGAGGGAGAAGTCCCTACACCAAATGAAATCACAAATTCATCCCTATCACTATTCTTGCTAATGAGGTACCAATCTTTGTTTCTTCTCTGATGAAGGGCTACTGGCACTATGAGTGCCCTCTGAACCTGGGACCCTAGAACAAATCCCTAGCCATCCCTAAGACCTCCTAGTTCTTCCAAGTTCATCTAAATGAATCCTCAAGGGCACGTGTTAGGAGGGTGGGGAGAGAGAGGATAATGAAATCTATCGTTTGTTGTTTGCCTTTTAAAAGAATTCAGTATTTGTCATAATTCAAACTGTGGTTTCTTTGCTTTCCTGTCATGCTAGGTTAAAATCAGCAATGCTTAAGCCCAACCTAAAAGGTCATGGGCTGGGTTAGGCAGAAAGCACTAATTACTCTGTAAAATTACTCTTGCCTGTACAGTTAACTTGTCATTGGAGCATGGATGTAAGTAAAATCCCTCTGAAAGGAGTTTAACCTTAACATCTTTAGAAATGAGAGAACTGCTTTTTTTTTTTTTTACAAGTTTTTGTCATGTCATGGTAGGGTCCCAACATTAGAGAACGGCCCTATTACCATGCCCTTGTGTGGCCTCATGTCTATTCAGCATCAGAGTTTGTGTCTGTTTGTCTTAAGGCTTTATGGTTTTGAAAGGCTGGTTTCATCTTTTGTTAGCTTTTTGCATGCAGGAAAGCATCCAATGAGCTGTTGCTAACCACCTCCATGCAAATGTGGGCTGTTGGCTGGCCTCTGTATGTTTCCCTTTGGTCTTGCTGCAGAGAGATTTGGAAATAGTAATATATTCTTACAACCACCTGCAATTCTGTTGAAGACTTTAGGAGGTAGTGGGGTGGTGCTGGTAAGGACATCTCATGCTTGATGGAGCAACAAGCAACCTCAATTCCATCAGTCAACGAGAATTTATTAAGTCTTGCCTACTAGATGCAAGACACTGTGCCAGATCCTGGGAATGTAGAGACAAAAGAGAAATAGTTCCTGGCCTTAAAGAACTTGCATTCTATAAGGGAAGATAAGTGTGTAGATCTAGGTATATTCAACTTCCATTTCCTAGAGACCCTTCAAACATTTATCTTATTATGGCTGCTCCTGGATGGAAGGTTGGATGAAGGGAGGGGAGAAGAGTGGGTAACATTGCCCTCATAGACAAGGGGAGTTCAGAGAGAGGCTATTTCATTCATTCATTCATTCATTCATTCATCAAGCATTTATTTGCCACTTCAGTGCTACAGACAGTACTATTTTCTTTGAACACATATCTACTAATTTAATAGCAAAATGGGTGATGTGAGCCAAAACTCTTAATTTTAGCTACGAGATCAAAAGTTAACAAACTTTCTCAGTTCACAACACCTTCACTGTCTCAGTAATTTTTCACATTTCTATGACCCCCTCAAAACCAAACCTAATAATTCCGTTTGTCGAGTACCTCAATTAAAAAAAATATGTCCTAACAACTTAGTGGCCTTTTAGAAAAAATATACATAAATTAAAAGAAAAATAGTATTTTTATTTCATTTTTAAATAACCACAATTACTCACTAATGGGATGTATGCACCTGTTGGTCAGTACACAACTTCTCAGACCTTGGGATCAGAATGGACATTGTGATTTTTACATAGTATTTGCTTTTTAACACCATAACTGTTGAACACTCAGTCTGACAAAGTTATGATGTCACAAATGAGAAAGTGAAAAATTACTAGTGTAGCTAAAAATCAGAAGTAAAAAAAATACTTTCCTATTCAGTAACAACATTTGAAAGGAATGAAGAAGATCTAATGTTGAAAGTGTGAATTATCTTGATCTGTTCGTTCACAAGGTGTCCAACAGATGTAATCATTACTGCATTTCTCTTGAAAATTTAAAATATTCTGACACCTTTATGAGTTTACAATAGAGGCCCAGTGCCCAGTAAACATGGCATTAGCCCATATTTCAGATGAAAAATATTGGTATGATTTTATTGGCATATTTGTGGGAAATGTGAAGAAGTGGTTGTGGGCTTGCAATCATTTTCTGGCCTTCCCATTGTCTATAGCTACTCTGGCCTATAGCTTCCTTTAGTTTCCCCTTGACCATATCGAAAGAGCAATAGCAGAAATGTTTTAGGACTACCCTTCTCCATGAAAAAATAGAAAAAAAGAATTCTTTAGATGGTATCAAGGCAGGAATTAAGCATCAATATCTCAGTGATGGCACTTTAACCTCATTCTCTAAGGAACTCAGTACTACATCATCTTGATAATTTAAGTCTCTACCCCCTAAAAATCTAAATAATTATATGGCCATTCAGTCTTTTCTACTTCTCATATGAATGTGGAGACTAGATGATGCTGTCAAAAAGGTAACATAGGAACCACTTGGCTGTGTTACAATTAGTTCTTTTTTTTTTTAATGCTCAAAGTGTCTCTCTCTTCCCTAGGGAATTGATAAGCTCTCCAAAGAAGAGTCCGTGATGTTTGCAATAAATTCTTTCAGTCTGCATTTCCTTCCACCAAAGAAGAGTTTTTCAGGGGAAAGTATAACATAGCAGGCAGTTGCTATTTGGATAAGTCAGTGAAACAGGATAAGATTAGACCTTCTCCTCTTGATGCCCAAAGAATAGCACATTATGGGTTCCTGGCGGAAGCTTTCAATGTCCAGGCTCTTCTTACCCGGAGTTTACGTACTGTCATCATTCCATTCTAAAGGGTTTTTTTTTTTATGTCCCTTGTTTGCATGGAAAAATGTTCCAATCTTTGCAGCGGTCTTCTGAGACTGAGCAGGTGATGACAAGCATGCTTGTTCCCCTGTCACTGGATATCTCTGGACTCCAGAGCCAGGAAGAAAAAAAAATGATTAACTTTGCCTCCAAGTTTCCTTTCTCTGGTTGCTTTGACAAAGGTGTTGAGTTGCTTTTGTTGGGCCCCAGCAAACTGAATCATTTGGAGACTGAGAGAAAAGATGTCATCAAAACGGAATGAATTCAAGTTATGTTTCAAGGCACTCCAACCCTTTCCTTTTTCCCTGATACCCACCTCCTGCCATGCAGACCTAATCTGCAGAGTCTAGATTTCCACATTCCACACAAAAGAGCCATAGTCAGAGGTTCCAAGGCAGCTGGCTTATAACTCACTATTCATTCAGGGAGCTTGGGGGGGGGGGGGGAGGGAGTTAACTCTCAGAATGACTACTTACTGATAATGTTCTCATCTGTTCCATCTGTGACATAGCCCAACCCAATATGACTCATTCCATGGTTGTCCTGCCCTAATTGGTATTGTACTGACATCACACTTCATTTCAAACTGGGTCAAAGCAACACTATATGTATTGTTCAATTTCCATACCCTCAGCCCTGTCCTCTCTCCCAAGCTCTCTAGTCCTGCCTTCTGGACATCTCCACTTAGTTATTCCCTTAATATTTCAAAGTCATCATGCCCCAAACTGAGCTCCTCATTTTCTATATCAAACCTATTCTTCCTCTTAATTTCCCTATTTCTGTTTATGGAATTCCCAGGCACCTAATCTAGAAGCCCCATGTCATCTTTCATTTCTCCACCATCCCCATCCTCTGTATATGTCTTCAAAATATATTGTCTTGTGGATTCTACTTTCATGCTCTTTTCCACATCTATATTCATTTATCCATTCCAATGCCACCACTCTGTAGCTCTTCTGGACTTAAGCAAGAGCCTTCTAATTGGTCTCCTTTTCTCTAGTCTCTTCCCACTGAAATGGACACAGTCCCTAAATTCCATAATCTACATTTAGCCCATGGGACACTCACAATGTATTTGTAAAAGATATGTTACCTCATCTCTTGCTCACTTCTCTCCCTTCTACTTGGGAAGATGAATGTCAGAGGGGAGTACCAGACACACTGGAATGGAAAAAAGTATATATAGTCATGTGACAAGAAATAAAAAAGCATCTGCAGGTAACTAGGACAAGGGTTGCTATTAGTCAACTCTTGTCCCTTTCCCTTCCTACTCCCATTTAAATTCATTAAAAAACAGTGGCAGACAGGCACTGTGGTTGGGAGATCCATCCTGCCCTACCGAGAAGTGACATAGGAGAGAATAGACTAGGGGAGTGGGGACACACTGGGATGGCTGTTTTGGGGCGGTGGGTGGGGGGAAGAGGGGGAGAAAATATGTAACTCAAAAGCTTGTGGAAATGAATGATGCAAACTATAATAAAATTAAAAAAAAACAGTGGCAGATAGCTTCTGGCATTGAAATATTTACTTGGTTGTTTGCCAATACTCATGCAAATGTAGTCTTTTCTGTAAGTTTTCACTAACCAATGAGAGAGCTCCTTACAGAAGGAGGCTGTCTGTCATAACTGCCAGGGGTTTGGTAGAAGGGAATGAGATCTTATGGCAGCATAATGTTTGGGAAGGCGGGGGGGAAGTATCCAAAAAATTCATTTAAGTATACAGTTATCCCTTCCACATCATGGGGGTTAGGGGCACAGCATCCGCATGATCTGGAAAATCCACATAAAATTTTTTGGCCCTCCCTTTGTACCAAGAGAAGAAGTCTGAATTATTAAGGCATTAAAATATAAAATATGTTGATATTATACAATACTATAAATGTATTTTATACATTTCTGAATTTCTAAACTTGTTTAGTATTATCTGCTGGCCTCTGTGTATAGTCTGCAAATTCTGCAAAACTCTCCCCCCCCAAATTCTCATTTAATTTCTTAAGCCTACAAAAGATATATAGAAGCTGGGATGGAGAAAGTTGAGATGTGGAAAGGATAACTGTACATTCAATTTGTGATAGTACCCTGCTCACCTGTGTCCTCTTCTGAAATTCCTTCTACTCTATTTTGTGTATTTTAGTGCTTTATTGCATTGTTTTATTTCTTTTCCTTTTTTTATCCTTATGATTACTCCACTCTTCCCTCATACATCTGTCCATCATCAAACAGTCAAAGCCCTTATTTGTTATAAATAAATAACAGCAAATCAAACACTGCCTTCAGAGGATGTGCATAGTGTGGTTCAGACCTCTTTGCACATGGATAGAAACCATAGTTACTGTCATCTTGTAAGGCTATATATATATACATATATATACATATACATATACATATATACATATATATATATATAATATGTATGTGTGTGTGTATATATGTATATAAATGGAGAATAAATAAATATTTTTTCATTGCTCATCTGGTACACATTTTACTTGTCCTGAGTGAGTGGCAAAGTACACTATTTAGATGGCTGCCTTTCTACTTATGTGTATGTTTTTTAGCTCCCCAAATTGTGAAGATTTTCTTTCTCAAACTTCAATTCCAAATTTCACTGCTACTTAGGCTACAAAAAAGAATGGACAGCTCAAACCTATGCTTAAGCCAGTGATACCTGATAGCCAAGATCAGAAAAGTCTCCAGGTTTGGTCCTCATCAGAGTCCCTTTTACAAATACACAGCCCTCCACCCTTGCCGTTTCTAGTGTCTCCTTATCTGGTTACCCTTCAGACATTTACCTATAGAATTCCAGCCATGTGCAACATATAGGAAGTATGCATTAATCTATGAAAGCACAATGGGCTGAGGTGCATTCTTGGATATCTAGATTCTATTCCATTGTAAGAGTCTCTAAAAGTGAAAGTCAGAATTTTCCTCTGTTCCAATTAGGCAGCTGAAATAAGGGGTGGAGTGTTTGGATAATCAGTGGATTATTGTCAGTCAGTCAAGGCTGGGCATGCACCAGGTGTTGCCCAACCAGGAATTTTACCAGGTGGGACCAGCCCAACCTGATACAGGAAAAGGGGTGGTTGGCAGATACCGATAAAAGAGGAGAAAGTGCAAGACGGTGCTTTAAAAAATATGAACAAGGTGAGAAGGTCTGGAAAGATTCCTGCACATATTGACCCACGGTATGAAGACTACAAGTCAAACAGCATACCCATTGGGAGGTATATTTTTACTCAATGATTTCGGTACTTTTTGTTATAGTGCTGCAGCAACATGCATAAGCCATTAGTAAGCTAGGCAAATTGTTCCTCTAAATGAGGATAATGTACAGGTAGCAATATGCAAAGCTGGAACCAGCAACTCTGGCACCAGGGCAAGTTTTTCAAAACTTGCCTGGGGCAAGCAACATGAAATGCACCCTCAAATCAACAACTTAAGACAGATTCAATTGAATGTGCGTCAGAAGAGACTATAAGGACACTCTCTGGTATAGGAGAAGACTCAGGCCCTGGAACACCAGCCTCTCTGGAAAAAAATGAGGCTGCTGACAGGGTAGTAGGGAAGAAGGGGGCATTTGGTGGGGCCAGGCTAGGAAAGAATTCACCTCTGCTATAGCTGCTATGGAAAGAAAGCATATTACATGTTAGATTTCTATTCAAAGTAGTTATTCTTGCTAACTAAGGGCTAAACTCAGCCATTTCTAGTTGCTGAAAGAGCAATGCTGTCATCATAGTCATTTTAAAATTTGCTATCAGAGCAAAGAATGGGTCGCTACTTCCTAGTTATTTGCTTTTATGTTATGGGATATGGCAAGGTAGAATGGAATGGATATTACACTGAGAATTTGAGTGAATAATATACTGAG
>CM053586.1:246544868-246573585 GCA_028646515.1 Pseudochirops corinnae
CAGTAACCATGAAATAACCCATAAAATGCAATATACAAAATAAAATTGATAACATGCAAAACATTTTTTCTTGCTAGTAATTTCCTAGAATTCTATGACTTTTGTGCTAATATCTCAATTTTAAAAAAGAACACTGATTTCAGACATTATTCACTTTTACAACATATGAAATCTACAGTACCATAAATATTATAAACAAATAAAATTATTAAAACTAGAGTACTTTTTAACCTTAATCTTACCTTACCACCATGTCAGATGGGATGTGAGAGCATTATACTATATATTTTGTTGTTGTTATTGTTAAGTCTCTTGTCTGATTCTTAATGATCCCATTTGTTTTGGGTTTTTTTGGCAAAAATACTAGAGTGGTCTGCCATTTCCTTCTCCAGTTCGTTTTACAGATGAAGAAATTGAAGCAAATAGGGTCAAGTGACTTGTCCAGGGTCACTCAGCTACTAAGGGTCTGAGGGCAGATTTTAATTCAAGAAGAGGAGACTTCCTGATTCCTAGACCAGCACTCTCTCCACTGTGCCACCTACCTGCCTCAAATATTATATTGTATGCTATATTGCTGGAAACCTCTTTGACCACCTTCTGAAAATCAAGGTAGAAGTTGCTGGGGGCTTTAGTTCCTGCTATAGGAAGATGTTGAGACTGGCAAGGTCTTGACATCATCTCTGACACTCAAGATACTTTGTCCTTACTGTCCATAACTTTGAATGTTCATGGTTGCCAACTCAAAAGGGAAAGTAAGGTCATTAATAAAATCACTCGAATGCTTGAAGTCCTAAGAGTTAAACATGTGAATATTGAAGATGAGTTGTATTTCTAGTCCTAGCTTCACTTCAGACAAGCCAAGACTTCTCTATATTTAGTTTCTTCATCTGTAAGTAAAGGGGATGATTATACAATATGGTATAGTAGAAAGAACCCTGGCTATGGCTTCAGAGAACCTATCTCTAATACTACCCATGTGATCTTTGGCCATGTGATCTCTGGGCCCTCAGTTTCTTCATCTGCAAAATGAGGGGTTTGGACTAGATTACCTCTAAGGTTCCTCCTAGCTCCTGGTTGTGATCCTATGAGCTTTATGCTCCCTTCCACCTTAAGAAAAAACTGATTCTGATACAAAAGTTATGAAAATATAACAGAAAAGAAAAGAGTAAAACATTAATGGAAAATTAATTTCCTCTCTATATATCAATGAATTCTACTCCCTGTCTCTCAACTACCCATCATCTTCCATTGTACAAAGGATCTGTGCTTTTGTTGATGGAATTGTTTAATGGAAGAGACTTCCCTTAAAACAGATGATGTCATTGAGGATGACTGGACAAATCCCAGAAAGCTGCTGGAGGCATGAGGAAGGGAGGTTAAGTGATTTGTTCAGGGACACAGAGTCAATAAATGTCAGGGGTGGGATTTAATCCCAGGTCTTTCTGACTCCAAGCCATTATTCCACATTGCTACTTCCTTCCTCTCACAACCTAGCCAACTATAAAGCAAAGTAACAACTGTAAAACAAAGTAAAGAGTTTATCTTCTCACTTAGCTGAGTTCTTGCGTGGTTAGCTATTCATGGCAAACAGACTCAAACAGGGCACTATGTATGTCACCTGGTAAGACCAGATTTTCAAAACAAAACAAAAAAACCAACCCCCAAAACAGAAAAAACAGAAAGGAGAAGGCAGCATTGAGCCCTCTACTCAAGACCTTTTCAAAGAAAATTTTAGAACTATCAAGTCAGTTCTGATTAACCAGAGCCTGCTTATCCAGTTTGTGTCCATTGAGTTCCCAACTTCTTATCCTAGTATCCCTGCCATTGTAACTGCTGACGTTAAGATCACTTTACTATTCTTTAGTAGATCTGCCAGAAGATGAGCAGATGAGATAAAAGTAAATGGAACAGGGAGTGGGGATCAGTCAATCTAGAGGTTTGTGATAAGATATTAGTCAAATTTAATCTCTTGATGAGTTAGAAAGTACAAGCCAAAATGAGCTTTGGACATGACCTGTAAGTTTCTTTCTATTTCCCATTCTGCTCCCATTGTTACTTGCCACAGTAACTGAAGCCCAATCTACAATTTTCTGGGGACCAGTTGGGAGGTTGGCAGGTGGACTGGAGTCAGCTGGAACTGAATCTCAAAAGCCTATTGTTAAGTTTTCATGGGAACATTTGTACCTCAGTAATTAACAGAGGAGAAAAATTAGGATTTGGTTTATTATTTTGTTCATTTCCTAGATTTAATGAAGTGATGGAGAATATGTTATTGATACAGATTTAACTTAAAATTGTGCTGTGCATTTTTTAGTTATCAAACATTTTCCAGCACATCACTGGAGATTGGAAACAAATGAGAGTGAGATGTAAAAATGTGTTATAAGTGATGTGAATAAGAGAACACTGATAAATTATCTATGATATGCTTATTACTATACCTTTGTCCTGCTTTCATATCAATAACATTAAAAAAAATGTGTAAGCATTGATTAAAATCACCATTTAAGACCGTCAAGCAAGAACAAATTTAATATGACAAAATCTGGTTGGTCACCTACTAGGCCTTTGGAACTTCTTCTTGGAGATGTCCTTAACCACTTTGATTAAATCAACTGCCTTCCCTTGTTCCTTCTAATCCTTGAGCGATGCCCAGAGAATAAAAAAGGGGCTAGGTAGAGAAGAGCTTCTTGTAAGAACATTATTCCAACATAGCTGGCTAGATAGTACAGTGGTTAGAGTGCCTGGCCTAGAGTCCTCCTAAGTTCAAATCTGATGACCAACACTTATTAGCAGCGTGACCCTGGGCAAGCAACTTAACCCCTATTTGCCTCAGGGTCAGTAAAACATGGATGTTATTATTAGCAATACTAAATGTTTGTCATTATTTATACTTATGTTTCATTAATAATAATTATTAATATATTAATGTTATTATATAAACAGCTACCTCCCAGGGTTATTGTGAGGATCAAATGAGATACCTGTAAAGTGCTTAGCACAGTGCCTGATGGGTAGTAAGTACCATATAAATGTTACCTATTATTATTAGCCAAATATTGTTTTCCAAGAAAAGAGTCTTTAGCCTCAGCTTCAAATATTGATGTCTAGGAAAGTGACCACAAGATAAACAAGGAAATTCACACAAAGGCTCTTCTCCTGAGAACTTTTAAGGTTGTAGACCCCCCTTACCACTATTTTTCAGAAAGAAGAAACTGATTAAGTTAAATATCCAAAAGAGTCAAGAAATTTGCTTGCAGCAAAAGTGAATCAATCATAATCACTGTAGGAAGACTGAAGAAATCTCTAACGCACTCTGTAAAACAAGGAAAACACAGGAGTAAATAAAGGAGACACCAGGATGGGGGCACAGATGAGTTTGATAAGAAGCAGTTGGAGATGGAGTACCTAGTCCAAGTGAAGGTGCTGGGCAAATGAAGGGCCACAGGACCATATATTTATAGCCTGGAGGGACTTCAGAGGCTATCTGGTCCAATACCCTCATTTTTACAGATGAATAAACTTAAGTCCAGAGAGGTTGTTACTTTCCCAAGATCATATAGACATTTAAGCAGCGGAGGTTCTAACTTTGATGTGAACAAGGAGAATTTCCTGGAGAAGGGCAGAGGGAAGCTTGCCAAATAGGAACTGAAGACAGGACCAGTCCTAGGTAAAATTACAAAGGAGGCGTAGTTCATCTTCAGGATCTCACCCCATAGAAGAACTCTTTAGCTTTCCAGGAATTCAAGTAACATTTTCTGTTTCAGTCTGATGTAGTGGCGCACCATAATCTTCCCACATCATCTTCCTTCTTAAAATCATTTTAACAAACTTTCAGGTTGGGGGAGGGAGATATGAACTAATTCACACTATACTGTTAATGACCAATACAGATTTTTTTTTCAAATTTATTATTTATTTTTAACATTTATTTTAAAAAATCAAGTCTTGAATTCCCACTCTCTTCTACCCATTGAAAAGGCAAGAAATGTGGTATCAGTTATACATGTGAAATAATGTAAAACCTATTTCTATATCAGCCTTGTTGTCCACCCCCCCCCCCCCGCCCCCAGAAAAAAGGCAAGAAAAATAAAGTAAAAAAATTATGCTTTGATATACTCTCAAACTCCATCAGTTCTTTCCTGGGGGGTGGACAGCATTTTTCATCATAAGTCTTTTGAAATTATCTTGGATCATCATACTGATCAGAATAGCTAAGGCATTAATAGTTGATCATTGTACAATATTGCTGTCACTATGTATACAATGTTCTCCTGGTTTCGTTCACTTCACTTTGCATCAGTTTATACAAGTCTTCTCAGGTTTTTCTGAAACCATCCTATTTGCCATTTCTTATAGTACAATAGTATTCCATCACAATCTTATACCACAACTTGTTCAGTCATTCTCCAATTGATGGAGGAAACTTACACTTAGTAGACATGACATGGATGAAGATCCAATAAAAGGGATTGAGGATTGGTCTGACAGGTTGGAAAACTAAGAGGGAGAAAGGTTAAGAAAACTCAGAATGGTAAAGTTTTCTAGGAAGAGTAGATGAGTAACATTGTCAAATGTTGTAGAGAGATCAGGAAGGATGTGGATTGTGGAGAGACCATTAGATTTGGCAATTAAGAGATCACTGGTAACTTCAGACAGTAGGTTTAGTTGAGTAATAAAGAGAGAAGCCAGATTATAGAAGATTTAGAAGAGAGTAAAAGGAGAGGAAGAGGAGGCAAGAAGTAAAGACTGATTTTTCAAGGAATTTATCTAACAACAGGAGAGGGGAATAGGATGATAATTAGCAGGTAGGATTAAGTAAAAAACTTTTTTTTAAAGATGAAGGAAATATATACATGTTTTTAGGCATCAGAGAAGGAGCCAATAGATAGGAGAGACTGAAGATTAGAGAGGGAGTAGATATGATAGTAGGAGTGATCTGCTGGAAAAGTTGGGAGGGAATGGGATCAAGAGTGCATGTAGAATGGTTTGACTTGGCATGAACAAATACCTCTTCATCAGAGTTTGGAGTGAAGGAGGTAATAGTAGGGGATAATATCAGAAGAATTGAAATGAACAGGAAGGGAGAAAATGGAACTCTCTAAGAATGGCCTAAATTGGGGGGTGGGGTGATAAAATATGAGTCAAGGTCCTCAGCTGAGAGAGTAGGTATAATGAAAGTAAATGGGAAGTTAAGAAATGTGAAGAGTAAATGGTGAAGTCTTCTAGTATAAGTGCAGGAGTTATATCTTCAAATATACATTCTATTATTTCTTAGAATATAAATGGGAATCCATAGCTGATGTCCAAATACATAGAGACTGGTCCTAACCAGTAGACAAACTGCCATGAAGTCTGCTTCTATTAGGAGCCTGATCTTGTCCTCAGATACCCTCACATAATTCCCACAGGTATCAACAGCAATTGTTCAGCATATCTAAGGAAAGAACTTGGCCTTGGTACAAGACAAAAACCAGTTTTTCAGTATCTGCACAGGATTCTCTTACATTTTCCCTGAGATGGCCTGTGTCAGGGCTAGAACTAGGTCACTTGGAATGAATGAGCTTCAGTCTTCTGTAGAGGGAAAAGTTCTTGATGTGTTCAGTCTGCTCTCATGAGAACAACACATTTTGTACTTTCCCTCCGCTCTTCAAAAACATTTTTTAAAGCTTTCTTTTAACCATTCAGTCAATTGATTACATAAACAAGGCATTCTTACCTATAAGCCATCCAGACAAAGGACAACTCCAAGAGAATTTCTAAGTAGTTTAAGAACTTTCTTTTCTTTTACTGTTACTAAAATCACATATCTTTCTAAACATAGTTCAGAGCAACTGAGAGATTTGTTTCTAAATATTTTAGGGGGTCTGGGTAGGAACTACTATGTATTAACTGCTAAAGAAACTACTCTAAAGATTCTAAAGCCCATTTGAATTTATCCCTAATAACCTAGAATCTGATGATTCAAAGTGGAATAGGCTGAGCTTTACCTTTGTTTAATAAACCTTTCTCTTCAGAGAGGCGTTACGATGTAAGGCTATTGTACTTACATCCAGAAAAGAATAGGGTTCAGATGCCACATTCATTACTCATTGATATGACCTCTTAACCTTTCTCAGTCTCAATTTCTCAATCAGTAAAATGGGAAGAATAATTATTCTATCATTATCAGTTAATCAATACACATTTATTAAGCACCTCATATGTGCCAGGCACTGTATTAAATGCTGCTGATACAAAGAAAGGAAAAAACAGGGCTTGATCTCAAGGAGCTCACAGTCTAATTAGGGAGACAATATGAATACAACTTGGCACGCATGTTATATACGGGATGAACTGGAAATCATCATCATAAGGAAGGTCCTAGAATTAAAGGGGATGGGGAAAGGCTTCTTTTAGAAGGCAGGACTTTAACAGGGACTTGGAAAAATGCAGGGAAGTAAGGAGAGAGGATATTCAAGGCATGGGGGACAGCCAGTAAAAAAGCCTAGACTTGGGAGATAGAAGGGAGGAAGTGTATAGCACAGGAACGATAAGGTGGCCTGTATCACTGTTGTGTATACACATCCAGTGTAAAGTATAAGAAGACCAGTAAGGTAGGAAGGAGTGGGATTAAGGGGGGATTGAAGTTATCCCTTCCACATGATGACTTTCCCCATCACAGTTTTGGGGTTTTGGTTTTTTTTTTGCTTTTTATTTTTTTGGAGGGGGGAAGGCAGGGCAATTGGGATTAAGTGATTTACCCAAGGTCACACAGTTAGTAAGTGTTAAGTGTCTGGGGTCAGATTTGAACTCAGGTCCTCCTGACTCTAGGGCCAGTGCTCTATTCACTGTACCACCTTGCTGCCTGGTCCCATCAGTTTTGATATATTGTGGAGTTGGTGAAATAAATTGAATGGAAATTTGGGGAGAATTTTGTAGAAGCCGCAGATAACACATGAAAGCCAGAAGATGACCCAGAGCCTATGACCAAATATTTAACCCAGATTTTACAATAAGATACTGTAAACACTCCATAAAAGAGAAAGAAAAAAAATTTAGACTTTCTCTCTGGTATGAAGGGAGGAACAAAAAATTTTACACGGATTTTCTAGATCATGGGCTCACTGCACCCCTAACCTCCACGATGTGGAAGGGATAACTGTGGTTGCAAAACAGAATTTTACAGTTGATCCTGGAGTTAATAGGGAGCCACTGGAATTTATTGAGTAGTGAATAGGCCTGATCAGACCAACACTTTAAAGATTACTTTGATCATTGAGTTGAAGATAGGCTTACTGAGGAAAGACTTGTAGCAGCGAGTTCAACCTGCAAGCTATTACTATAGTCCAGGTTTGAGGTGATGAGGGCCTATAGCAGGGTGGTGGCAATGTCAGGGGAGAGAAGGAGGGTATATGTGAGATATATTAGGAACGTAAAATTAACTGTCCTTTGTAACAGATTGTCATAGCATGGGGGAAAGAGAGGGTGAGGAGGTGAGGATGATACCTATTTTGTGAGCCTGTGTAGCTGGGAGGAGGGTGATATTCTCAACAGTAATAGGGAAGCTATTGTTGTTTATACTTTGTTCTTGAAGAGGGCCATAACATCAGGAAGGTGATGCCATGACATGCAAATGAATTGGACTTAAGTGAGGAGGGCTGTGCAAAGTCACCAGCCTCACTTTCTCCTCTGAAGCCATCTGGTCCAGTGGCCAGATACAGATCAGGATGACTGGAGATCTCTCTCCCCACCCCCCACCCCCAATCTGGGCAGAGAAGAATGAAGCAAAGAGTCAGGGGAGGGTTTGGGACTGGGGAAAAGATAATGAGTTCAGTTTTGGACATGTCGAATTTAAGATACCTATGGGATATCAAGTTTAAGATGTCTGATAGATAATTGGAGATACAAGATTGCATGTCAGGGATGTTAAAAGGATCAAATGAGACAATGTATGTAAAGTGCTTTACAAACCTTACAGGTTCTATGCAAATTCGAACTATTATAGAGGGCAAAGAGGATTGCAAGGAAACTACTTAAAAGAGGGGAAAAAAATCTTCACTACCTCAAACATTTTAAGAAGCATCTATTTTCATAGGTGACCCAGTGTATAGAGTGCTGGGCCTAGAGTATGGAAGACCTGAATTCAAATTTGGACTCAAACTTCCTAGCTGTGTGACTCTGGGCAAGTCACTTAAACTTGTTTGCCTCAGTTTCTTCATCTGTAAAATGAGCTGGAGAAAAGAAATGGCAAACACTCCAGTATCTCTGCCAAAAAATTCCCAAATGGGGCCATGAAAAATCAGACATAACTGAAATGACTGAATAACAACAACTTATTTATATACTTCTCAGGGTGAACCTTTCTTCTCTCTTCATTAAAGCAAATCATCAAAGTTTCTGTTGAGAATCCGCTCCTCACAGTTAACTTAAGTGCAAGTATTTGAAAGTATTATAACTAAATTTTTTCAAACTAAAGTTTAAAATTTTCATGACAGAAAATGAATTTTTCTCAATTAGTTCAAATTAATGAGATTATACTATATCCTAATCTTATAGATGGGAGATTTGAAAGGTTCTAGTCATCAGTTAATCTGGAACATGAATGAAAGCCAAAATAAGATGCTTACTACACAGAACTAGGAAGGATAACTAGTACTTAGGATGCCAACATTGAGACTTAAAAAAATCTCAGCAGACTGCAACTGTGAATTGATGTGAACAAGAAGTTTAATTGGGTCAGGTATAAAATGCTACACATGAGAGGTGGCTATATAACATATAATATATTGTGTGTGTGTGCTTGTGTGTGTGTGTGTGTGTGTGTGTTTACACTACAAACTCAAAGGGTGTCAGTGGTATAACATCATTAAAAAAGCTAAGACAATCATAGTTTCTAGTAATAGAAGTATCAGGTCTAGAACAAATAATATTATTGCTTTCAACTGACCAAATTACATATGGGTAGTTGTATGGTTTAGTGGAAAGAATGTCGAGTGTTGAGTCAGAAGACCTGGGTTCAAATTTTAGCTTTGCCACTTTACATCCATATGAACTTGGACCAACCACTTAACCTTCTGGGGCCTCAGTTTCCCCATCTGTAAACTGACATGGTTAAACTAGAAGGCCTGTAAGATCTATTTAAATAGATGACCCTATAGTCTGGAGTGTCATCTCCTATTCTAGAAACCATGTTTTGTTTTTTTTAACTAGCTAATTAATTTTTAATTTATGGAATAAAATAAGCATTTCTAAAACATAGTATAATAAAAAAAAGATGATAGCACTTGAAATTGCAGATCTATTATGTATAACTTGCTATTCCTTTTAAACATATAATAAAGTTATCATATAAATTTTCCCCCATTTTTCTTTCTTCACCCTTTCCCCATAAACAGGTGCATATATGTAAAATTATTCTTCACATTTGTCTCTTTATCAGTTCTTTCTCTGGATGCAGAGAGTCTTTCTTCATATGTTCTTTTAGTTAATTTGAGTATTTATAATAGCCAAAGTGACTTATTTGCTCAAGGTCATTCTTTATACAATATTGCTGTTATTGTATACAATACCCTCTTGTTTCTGTTCATTTCACTCTTCATTCTTTCGCGCAAATATTTCCATGTTTTTCTAAGATGACTGAGATCATTATTTTTTATAGCACAATAGTATTCCATCACAATTACATACCACATTTTGTTCAGCCATTTCAGAATGAACATTCTAGGGTACATTCAGAAGAAGAGAACCAGTTAAGAGAGGTGAGATTTGAGACCACTCTAAAAGGTTTTATTGAAGGAAATAATAGCTATTTTGAATGAAGAAGAGAAATTTTATTGTAAAGGGGGAGGTGATAGTGGGGATTAAGGAGTGTGAACAGAGACTTTAGGCCAGGAGAGCTGGTTTCATGTTTAGCCAGGCAGCTGGATTTCTTTGAAGACATTGGTGCCATGTTAGATAAGAAGGGCCCAGGGATTCCCTGTCTGTAGAACATCAGGAAGTATCTGAGGGATCAAACCAGTCATGGAAGATTAATGATGGCAGTAAATGAGTCATGAGTCCCTACAGAAGCCAGGATGCATGGTGGTGGGGGCTGGGAGAGTTAAGTCAGCTGTGGTTGCAAAGAAAGCGAAACTTGAGGGTTACTGGACTAATCATAAGACCTAGGTTTGCTGTTTTATCACTAGGGGCACCCCAATCTGTTACTTCTCCACTCCACTCTGATTGGGCAAGTGGAACAAAGGTGATTTGCTACCATATAATGCAAGTGTCTGGAAGCTTTGCTCAATAGGGAACACAGAATTAGGATGCTGGAGCTAGAAGAGGCCTTAGACATCATCTAATTCAACCATCACATTATACTGATGAGGAAACTTCTAGACTACATGTTATACTAAAAGTAACTTAGGAGCATAAGGTGCTAGTCTTGGTGCTTCCATTATTTCTCTCTGATTTTGGGCAAGTCATATGAGTTCTGCTGGACTCAGTTTAACAGAATCATAGAATCTCTGTTCTATCCCTCACAGGTCTCTGTCACTCTCTTTCTTCCCCTTTCATTGCACTCTCTAGAACCCCTCTTTTCTATTACTAACAAACTTCTCTCTCTCATTTTTGTCTTGTGATACCTGGCTCACCTCAGAAGACATTGTATCCTTAGAGATCTTCTGTAGGAAAGAATGTAACATTTTTTTATCCACCCCTCTAACCTACTAGACCCAGAGGAGGGGTAGGCACCCTCCTTTGTCCATATTGCCATTTCTTCACCTTCCTTTTCCTCTATCACTACCTTCTCACTCCTTTGAGATTTGCTTCATCCAGATATACCATCCCATTGATATCCAAGTGCCATTTGCACACTAGCCCTCATTCTCTCTCCTTTCAACATCTAAGTCCTCCTCTTGACTCGAACTCCTGTGCTTTTTCTTGGGGAATTCAAAATACATGTTGATTTCACTTCATACACTATACCCTCCAGAACCTTTCCATTCTATTATTAGTAAACTTCTTTCTCCTTGGACTTTTCCTGCTAGTGATTTTTTTGAATGCTCATGTTCATAAAGACCTGGCTCCCCTTAGAAAACACTGCATCCCTGGCTATCTTCTGAATTCATAAGCCTTGTCATCTCCCATAATTTAAGTCTTCCCTCCACCACAGCCACACACAAGGATTGTTATCCATTTGATATCCCCATCACCCACAGGTGTTCCACTTCCATGTTCACAAAATCTGAAATTCCTCCGAACCATATCTCCCTGTGCCTCCTTCCTTCTAAACCAATTCTTCACCATCACAAGAAAATTCTGTATTCAGATTCTTACTCTTTTTCGAGATGCCTAGAAATTACCTCTAAGCAGGAATGAAATACATTATTCTCATCTTCCATTGTTGACAATTCCTACTTCTCCAAATGACATTTCATTGTAATAAAATAAAGTATGAAGTGGCTGGTTCTGAGGTCCATCCTCCCCTCCTTTGTAAAACCCTAAATCATTAGTAACAACTCCAGAGATAGAAATATGGTGTGATTGGGGGCAAAAGAAATATTCTAGTTCCACAGTAAGATGTGCATTTTTCTAAGTCACATTCAGTGTTTGTAAGGCAAAAAAAAAAATATGTTGGTTTCTGAGATCCCATTCAACCAGTCACCACCCTCTTTAAAAGAAAAGTTTTATTTTAAAGAATATATATTCTTGACTTAGTGACAGGAAATATAATACCAGGTCTAACAACTTGTATAGTCTTATAAAAATGTTACAATTTGAGACCTACAAACTTAATGTAAAAGTGTTTCTCTGCTGACCCCAAAGAGATATCCATAGCTCTGCATGCATTTCTCTGCCTGTCTTCAGTGGAAAAGAGGTCTACAAAAGGATGTTCATTTTTTTCCTTAGAGATTTTATTTTTTTAACCTTCCAATAAGTTCCTTCCTTCCTTTCTACTCTTTCCTTTCTCTTCTCCTGTATTTTTTCTATTAGTGTTTGTATCTACTAGTTATAGTATCTAAATCTTACTTAAGAGAAATGGGAAAAGAGATTTAGGAGTTAGAGTGCAAAGGTACTTGAAACTTTCTGTTCAATATAAGGAAACAGGACAAGGATGGGGGGGGGGGGGAAAGAGAGAGAAAGGATAGGAGTCAGGAGCAGGAAAACCAAAGGATTGATTTGTCAAAATGAAATGATAAAAAAAAAATATTTTGCATGAATCCCAAATGGATAGGTTCCACAAAAGACAGTTGCTAACAATTGAAGGGGTATTTGGAGACACGTAAGACATCACAAAAATGTACATTTTCAGAAAGGATTGTGTGAAGAAGGAATAACAACTTCTTCAGGGTTTGGGGAATCTCCTAGAAAATGAAGATAAGAACTCGAAGTATCCAACTGAAAAAAAAAGCTTGCTGGTTAATTAATTAATTAACATTATTAATACAGCTAAAAACTATGAGCTTCTATAAATATATATCCCTGGACCTTCTCAATTCCCAGCATCTAGTGAATATTATTATGGTAGAAACCTATTTCTTTTACCTCTCCTTGGGTTTCCTTCTTTCCATTTGCCAATAGAATCACTGAAAGCCTGTGTTAAAAGCTTTGTGTTCTGCTGCAGTTTTCTCACCATAAACCATTCTAGGAGAAGACTGAAGGTAGAGATGGGGAGTATTTCTGAAGTGGGAGAGGAAGATAATGAGCACACTCTGGGTTTCCATTTCATAAATGGAGAGAGATTAATGACTTTCCAGAGGTCACAGTGTATCAAGGGAGTGAAATTGAACCCAGCCATAATACTCCCCACTGCTGGCCATTTTTGTTGGTGGATGTTAGCCAATTGGAAGGGTTTTTATCATGTGTACGGCTGACCCTTTAATGAGGACATCATAGAAAAGTTCTAATTAAGTGCTTACTAAATCACAGAACAATAGAACATTGAGACATGCTGGCTTGTCTTATCCTTCTTGTCTTTGCCTTTGTCAGGATTATTGTCTTACCCTTCCTAGGAACTTTGTAAACAATTTTCTTGGAATCTCACCAAAAATAATTCACTACTTTCACAGTTTCCATAGAGATTAGATCTTCCATCCTTTCAAGCTTTTTATAAAATGAAACATTAAAGATATTCCAAAACCTGGAGACTGCAAAGGAAGCAGTTTTCTGAAATCTGCATCAACAAGGCCTACCGGTTGCCTTCAAGCACCAAAAAAGCGATTGTAAATTCACCCTCTGTGCTCATGCAAGTGGGTTTTAAGTGGTGAGTAATGACAGCAGAACTGCTTAGATTACATACTCCTTGTCCAGCTACAGGTGAAAAGAAGCAGACATTTTTAAAATGCTTTCCAAAGATCTTCTATTCTTCCCTCCAATTTCTGTGTAAGATGTTTACAACACTAGAACTGAAACTAATCAGTGATTGCATGAATCTCTCATTAGCCCCAAACTGGATATTATTAATACCCTAGTTCAGCTCTTGACAATAGGCACCCTTCAGGAGATACAATTAACATAATGAATATGCATGAGACCAATAGAAAGCAGAGGGTTTATTTATTTTCATCAATTCATAGCTCATTAGTGTTAACTATAAGCTCTCTTGCCACCAATTGAGAATGAATGTGTCAGGGTTGGCTGTTCTTCTGACCTCGAAAGCAAAATTCAAAGATCAAAGAAATGTGGGAATTTCTGGGACAAATTTAAGCTTGAATTTTGGAGTAAATTTAAGCCTACGCTGTTCTGTCTTTTACTTGGATCCTGGATAATCAGAACTTTTTTAAGGGTCATGAGCTACAATTTACACTTATATTTCAATAAGAGGCATGCATGGAGAATGGGCCAAGTGTGCCTGCTGTGCCCTATATACCAGCAAACTGTGGATCAGGCAATACTATTGATAGTTCACCTAAAGGAAAATTTTCCCATTCCCTGAAAGGAAAAGAATCAGTGTTAATGCCTACCCTAAATTGTCCTGACATACTGACCCCATGTTCTATGCAGACTTATAATTCCTTCTTTTCCTCCAAAATGGACATCTGAAATTCAGTATCAATTTTCAACACTTTCAATAAGTCCTTCCTTCCTTTCTCTTCCCATATCTTTTCTATTACTGTTTGTGTCTACTTAGTTAACTGAGCTTACTATATTTCCTCCCCAAATCTATCTCCCTCCTTTTTAAAATAGAATTTCCATATTTTTTGTTGAGGGTACTACCTTTCTTCTAGATCCTTGGTTCACAATCTTGGCGTCTTCCTCAATTTCTCATTTTAACTCACACTCCATGTTTGATGAATTGTCAGATCTTTATTTCCACTTTCATGTTGTTCATTTCTGTCTATTTGAAGTTTTCTTGGCAAAGATGCTAAAGTGGTTTGGCAATTTTCTTCTCCTGCTCATTTCATAGATGAGGAAACTGAGGCAAACAGAGGGTCACACAACTAGTAATTGTCTGAGGCCACATTTGAATTCAGGTCTTCCTGATTCCAGGCCTAGTGCTCTAGCCACTGTACCACCTACCTGCCTTTCACGTCCATAGCATCTCTCATATCCAGCTCCTGTCCACTCACACTGCAACCCACCTTTCACCTTGACTATGGCAATGGACTACAAATTGGTCTCCCTGCCTCAAATCTCTTCCCTCTCTAATCCATCTTCTGTACAGTCATGAAAATGTTATATTGCTAAAGTGCAGATCTATGTCACTCTTTCATTCAATAAACTCCAGTGGTTCACTCAACAGTCAGTCAGCTAACATTTATTAGCACTATCATGTGCCAGGCATTGTGTTCAGTGCTAGGGATACAAAGAAAGGCAAAAACAAAACAAAACCAATCTGCCTCCAAGGAGCTCACATTTTAATAAAGAAGACACACATACAAACAACTATGTACAAACAAGCTATATACAGGATAAAATGAGGGTAATCTCAGAAGGAAGGCACTAAGATTAAGAGGACTGGAAAAGTCTTCTTTTAAAAGGGGGGACTTGGGGCAGCTAGGTGGCGCAGTGAATAGAGCACCAGGCCTGGAGTCAGGAGGACCTGAGTTCAAATTGAGGCTGGCCTCAGACATTTAACACTTGCTAGCCATGTGACCTTGGGCAAGTCACTTAACCCCAACTGCTCTGCATTCCCCCCAACAAAAAGCAAAAAAGAGGGGGTACTTGATTCTGGGAAGACAGTAGAGTAGGGCAGAAAATTTTTGGCTCTTCAAATTTCCTCCCCAAAAAAAAGACAGAACATCACCTTAGAGCAGCAGAAATAAACATGGGGTAAAGCAGTTGTCTTCCTAAAACAATTTGCAAAGACCCCAGGAAAGATCTGACCTCCAGGGGTAGAGGGCCTGAGTGAAGTGCAAACACCTTCCTGCCAACTGGGCAGAATCAACAAACAATAAGCCCTGGGGGCAGCTGGATAGAGAGGCAGCCCCAGCCCTAGAATCTTTCATCTGACAGACAATGTGGTGGTCTGACAGACGAGTAGTAAAAGATTGTAAGACCTTCTACTGTGGAGAGACGCCAAGCACAGTTGCGCTGAACAGATGCATACCTGGCTGGGCTTCCACTGAGGGGAGAAGGAGCTAGCACACCTGGTGAGTGCAGTAGCAAGGGGCAGACACCCTGCTGGCTGTGGGCACTTGCAGGAGGGCAGAGTCTCTGGTTTCAGTTCTGGGGCAGAGAGGACAGCTGTAGTTTGCAGCCACCAGAGGGAACAGGGGGAACAAGATCATTTACAGGACACTGTGGCTGGGGGCCGTAGCCGTGGCTTAGGAATGGAGACGAGAGACAGACCTCAGAAAAGAACAGTAAGAAGGACCTGAGGCTTGGGGAATTATTTCCCCATACTTTGGGATTACAACTTGATTACACTAATTACTGCTAAGATAAATAAATAAATAACACCCCCACCCCCCTCCCCAATAAATAAATAAAAATGATTAAGCAAAGGAGAAAGAACCCAACCATAGATTGTTATTATGGGTTAGAGAAGATCTGGGTTCATATTCAGAGGAAGATAACAGAGCTTAAAAAAAAAGAAGCCACTCCTTTCTCAGAGAGAAATGTCAAAGGACCCCAAGCACAAAAAGAGTTCTTAGAAGAACTTCACAATTCAAATAAGAGAGATAGAGGAAAAATTAGGAAAAAAATAAGAGCAATTGAAGAAAATCCAGAAAATTATGAAAAGAAAGTCAACCAACTAGAAATAGAGAATCAAAAACTTGAGGAGGAACATAATACCTTGAAAACTAGAATGGGGCAAAGGGGAAGTGCTAGCGACATTCTAGGAAATCATAAAACAGAATCAAAAAAATGAAAAAATAGCAGGGAAAGTGAAACTTCTCATCAGGAAAACAACCGATCTGGAGAACAGATCAAGGAGAAATAGTATAAGAGTAGTCAGACTACCTGAAAATTACTATTAAAAAAAGAATCTTGACACAATATTACAAGAAATTATCAAGGAAAATTACTCTGAAGTTCTAGAACAAGAAAGCAAAATGGAAATAGAAAAAATCCACCAATCACCAGCTGGAAAAAATCCTATGAGGAAAACTTAGAGGAATATCATAACCAAGTTTCAAAGCTCCCAGGTTAAGGAGAAAATATTGGCAGCAACAACAACAGCAAAAAAAACCCAAAAACCAAAAAAAAACAATTGAAGTATCATGAAGCTACAGTAAGGATTACACAAGACCTAGCAGTTACTGCATTGAAGGACTATAAGTCTTAGAATACTATATTCTGTAGAGCAAAAAAGCTAGGCTTATGACCAAGGGTAATTTACGCAGCAAAGTTAAGTATAATACTGAATGAAAAAAAAATGGATATTTAACAAATTCAAGAACTTTCAGATTTTTGTGACAAAAACTCAATAAATCAAGGGAAAATTCAACATATTCCATCTAGGAGAAATATAAGGTAAACATTAAAGACCAATTATAGGGGACTCAATGAGGTCAAACTGTTTACTTCATGTATGTGAAAATATTAGCAGTACTCATGATTGTCATTATTATTTGGGTAGTTTAAAAGAAGGGTGTGGACTGAGCTAAGAATGATGGGGTAACTCTAAAAAAATAAAACTGTGTAAGGAGAGACAAAAAGGAGTAATTCTCTCACATAAATAAGGCATAAAAGGAAAAACTGATGCAGAAGAAGCTATTAGTGGGGAGGGCAAGTAGTGCTGAGCCTTACTCTTATAGAGAATGAGCTAAGAGGGAACGACATATATATATCCAGAAGGATATAAAAGTCTTCTAAAGTAAGAAATAAATAAGAGAGGAAAGGGTTAGGGTGGGGGAAAGAATAAGGCAAGGACTTTAAAAGGGAGAGGAGGATTAAGGTATAGAAGGACAAGGTAGCAGGAAGAAAAATAAAGCAGAGAAGTGAGGAGGGGTAGGGTAACATGGTGAGAAGGATAGTGAGGAAAAATAGGAAGGAAGAAAATACACAAGTAATTGTATCTTAGAATGTGAATGAGATGAATTTACCCTTAATGTATAAACAGCAGATTAAAAATTTGAATTCAACAATATGTTGATTTCAGGAAATTTTATAAAAATGAGAGCTATACACAAAGGTAAAGTAAAAGATAGGGGTGGAATTTAGTGTGTAAAAAAATCAGGGATGGTAATCATGATCTCAAAGTCAAAGTTAAAATAGATTACATCAAAAGTGAAAATAGAGAAACTACAATATATGTCAGCAATATTATTCAGTATTATTTTAGACCATTTAAAATACCTAGATAGTATAAAGTACTTGAGCATATAACTGCCAAAACAGACACAGGAACTATATGAACATAAATATAAACCACTTTTTATACAAATAAGTTCATCTAAATAGTTGAAGTAATATTTATTGCTTTTGGGTAGGTAAAGCCAATATAATTTTTAAAATGACAATTTTGTCTAACTAATCTATGATTCAATGTTATTCCAATTAAATTACTAAAAAATTATTTTACTGAGTTAGAAAAAATAATGCCAAAGTTCATTAAGAAGAACAAAAGGTCAGGAACTTCAAAGAAACCTGGGGAAAAGATGTAAATGAAGTAGATTCATCAGTATCAGATCTTAAACTATATTATAAGGTGAGATATTGTTGAAGTATAAAAAGGATAATTTAGATTAAATAAAACCTATATACCCAAGAACAGAAGAATTGCAGAAAATTGGACCAGGGTGGGGGGGGGGGGAGATTTTAATAGTCTCTCTGATAGGATGTGACAGGGCTGGGATATTGTTATGGTATAGGAAATGATGAGTTGGTTGATTTAGAAAAATGTGAAAAGACTTGGACTTATGAAGAAAGATGCTATCCACCTTTAGAGAAAGAAATAATAGGAGGAAATAAGCATAGTATGTCTTACATATATGTGTATGAGTGTATATGGGTATGTATATATGTTTATGGATATGTATGTATATGTGTGTATATATGTGTATACACACACACACACATATATATATATATATATATATATATATATATACATATGTGTGTATACACACACATGTTTAATTGTAGCCTTCTTCAGGGGTAGGATGTGGAGGGAGGGGAAAAAAGGAAGTAAAAAGTACAAAGCAGAAAGCAAAAGAAAACCAACAAGGAAGCAAAGAAAAACAAGGCAGTTTTGAAAACAATGCATAGTATTTATTATATAGGTTTTCTTGAAATGGAAATTTATTGTTTTATATTGAATCCTCTCTTGAGATACGCTATATATATGGCAACTTTTTTTCCTTTTCTCATTGTGTATTGAAGTTTAAACTTAAAAATTAAAGGTGGGAATTTAGCTGAGTCTTGAAGGAAGCCAGGGAAACTAGAAGGCAGAGATAAGAAAAGACTGCTCCCTCCCTCAAGCATGGGGAACAGCAGTGAAAACATTTGGAGCTGAGAAAGAAGTGCCCTGTTTGAAGAACAACAAGGTTGCCAATGTCACTGGATCACAGAGTAGGGGGAAGGGATGTAAGAAGATGAGAAAGATAGGAAAATATCAGGTTATAAAGTATTTTGAAAACCAAACAGGATTTTACACAACTTTAACAAATTGAGTTTGTTTTTCATAACAGTTAAAAAAAATTCTCTATTATCAGGATCCTAGCTCTTAAACATATTAGTACATATTAGAACAACACATCACTATGACTTATTCATAAAAGAAAATGTATTTTAAATTAATTTCATTGCTATGGGTATTTCTTTCAATGCCTTGTATTATATCCAACCCATGCCAACTCACCCTCTATATTTCTTAACCTTGGACTTCCATAAATCTTTCAAAGAAGATCTACCCAACATGCTAGTGTGTCCTTTGAAGAACTCAGACACCTTAGGGGATGAGAGGAAGGAGGGTACTCCAGAAGAAAAAAAAAGAATCCTTGCTGTTCCTGAGTAAGAGGTGGAGGGGTTTCTAGGAACAATGGACTGGGAAGGGAAAATGAGCAAACTTTCCCACAATTTTGCTTGGAGGCCTAAAATCTAAACCCATTCCACTAAAATGCTACCAGTATTTGTCTTGATAGATTTGATAATTAGTTCAAAAAAATCTTCAAATTTGTCATCTGAATTCACATATTTCACCAATTGCTAATACGAAATATCTCCTTGGGCCCCTACCTGCATTTACTAATGTTCTATTTCTCCTGTTCTCTAGAATTGTCTCCCTTTTTATGTTCTCATAAGTTGAGAACTCAAGAAACTAACGGTAGCACATAACAAATTTAGCTCCAAATCTAAATCCCCTTGAAGACCAAAACATAAACTTAAAAAAGTAGATGGAGTTTAGGACATTTGCTTTCAGCCTAATTTCCCTGAGGACCAATATTCATTCATTTATTCATTTGTGTATATATGTATGTATATATGTGCAGATGTATTTGTTTATTCATTCAGTAATTTGTTTACTTATTTTCATCTCAGGGATATCATCATGTACTAACATTCAAAGTTGCTGATCATATATAAATGTATCCAAATCTGTCCACATTAGAACCTGTGTGACCTTAGGCAAGTCCCTTTACTTTTGAGAGTCAGTTTCCTCATCTGAAATATGAAGGGTTTGGGCTAGATATCCACTGATATCTCTTCCAGCTCTAAATCTGTGATGGCATTACTCATCCTATTTGGCCCCAGAGAACAGAACTAGGACCAATGGGTAGAAATTGCAAAGAGGTAGCCTTAGGCTTGAAAATTTAGGGAAAACTTCCTTATAATTAGAACTATCTGGAAGTGGAATGGGCTGCTTCAGGAAGTAGTGGGAACCTCATTAGTAGAGGTCTTCAAGCAAAGGTCAATGACTGTCTATTGAGTAGATGAAAGAAAAGACTCTCATTCAGGGGTGAATAGGATGAAGTGGTTACTCATGTCCTTTAAAATTTGAAATTCTGTGATTCAATGATATATGCTATCTTGTGAAATTTTCACCATTCTTTTCTTCCTACTTCTCTAAGGAGGTCTAAGCACTGATCCAACATTGACTCATTCATCTTCCCTGCATCCAAAGGAGCAAAGATGACTAGTGTTATCATGCCACTTCAGCAAATGAAGAGTCTAAGCTTCAGGTCTTGTGATTTGAGATCACAAAGTAATTTGGTGACAGTCCTTAGGCCATAAAAAAAGGATTTCTTTTGTTCAGTTAACCTAGCTATGAAGTAGGTAGCTGAGTATTTGTCTAAATAGAGTGCTCTGAAGGTTTTGTGGGGAGTATCCCAGGGTATAAAGCTGTTGGATCTGGAGTGGAGCCAAGATGGTGGAGTAAACACAAGAACTTGCTTAAGCTCCTGCACCAACCACTTTCAATACCTGTGAAGTATGACTCTAAACAAATTTTAGAGCTACAAAATCCACAAAGTGACAGAGAGAAACAAATCTCCTGCTGAAGACAGCCTGGCAAATCATCAGGTAGGGTCTATCACACTGAGCTGGGAGCCGAGCTCAGTCCCACATGAGCTGTGCAGGCCCAGATCCTGGGCAGCCCCGAACAGCAGCACAAACTAGCTAGAGCAGACTTCAGCAGAGTGAATCACTGGCAGCTGTGGTGGTTTCCAGACTTCCCAATCCATAAACCCTCCCCAAAAGTAAAAGGTCAGTAGGGAACTCTGTTGGCACTGGATGATGGAAGAACATGGTCCAGCCCCTGCTCTTGGGGTGAGAGGTGGCAGGCAGTGTGACAGCTGCCTCTGGAGCCCTGGCCTGCAGATCATAGGGGGACCAAGGAGCCATTTGGAGGGTAATCACTCTTGCCTTGACCTGCTTGAATTTGGGTTGTAGTCTTGGGTGGTGGTCCTGGGGTGAGAAACACCAGTGTGCCAGAGCTTGTGGTGGATGTAGAGAGGGCATCCTCCTCATAACTCTGTCAACTGTGAAAATTCCAGCATTTTAGAACATAGCTCTCTCAACTCTGGAAGCAGAGCTCTACCATGGCAAAGAGCTCAAAAGTCAGGTCACTGGTTGGCAAGATGGGTAAGCAGAGGAAGTGCAATCAGACCATAGAATCCTTTTTGGGTGACAAAAAGGACCAAAACATGGAACCAGAAGAAGACAACAAAGTCAAAACTCCTGCACCAAAAGCTTCCAAGAAAAATATGAACTGGTTACAGAACATGGAAGAGGTCAAGAAGGATTTTGAAAATCAAGGAAGAGAAATGGAGGAACAATTGGGAAGAGAAATGCAAATGATGCAAGAAAATCATGAAAAGTGAGGCAAGAGCTCCTGCTAAAGTAGACCCAAAACATACTCAAGAAAATAACACCTTAAAAAATAGACTAACTCATATGGCAAAAGAAGCCCAAAAAGCCAACGAGGAGGAGAATGCATTAAAAAGTTGAATTGCCCAGATGGAAAAGGAATTTCAAAAACTAACTGAAGAGAATAATTGCTTCAAAATTAGATTGGAGCAAATGGAAGCTAATGACTTTATGAGAAATCAAGATACTATAAAACAGATCCAAACAAATGAAAAAATAGAAGGCAATGTGAAATAACTCATTGGAAAAACTACTGACCTGGAAAATAGATCGAGGAGAGATAATTTAAAAATTATTGGTCTACCTGAAAACCATGATTGAAAAAAAAAAGAGCCTAGAAATCATCTTTCAAGAATTTCTCAAGGAAAAATGCACTGATATTCTAGAACCAGAGGGCAAAATAGAAATTGACAGAATTCACCAATCTCTTCTTTAAAAAGATCCCAAAAAGAAAACCCCTAGTAATATCATAGTCAAATTTCAGAGTTCCCAGGTCAAGGAGGAAATATTACAAGCTGTCAGTAAGAAACAATTTGAGTATTGTGGAAACACAATCAGGATAACACAAGATCTAGCAGCTTCTACATTAAGGGATTGAAGGGCTTGCAATATGATGTTCTGGAGGTCAAATGAGCTAGGATTAAAACCAAGAATTACCTACCCAGCAAAACTGAGTATAATACTTCAGGGGACAATATGGTCATTCAACAAAACAGAGGATTTTCAATCATTCTTGAAGAAAAAAACAGAGCTGAATAGAAAATCAGGCTTTCAAATACAAGAAGCAAGAGAAGTATGAGAAGGTAAACAGGAAAAAGAAATCATAAGGCACTTATTAAAGTTGAACTATTTACATTCCTACATGGAAAAACTACAATTGTAACTCATGAGATTTTTCTCAGTATGAGAATAATTGAAGGGAATATATGTGTGTGTATGTTTGTGTATGTATATGTATACATACATATATGTATGTATAGGAGGGTGTATGTGTATATAAATACATATATGAATGTGCATATATGTTTGTACATGTTTACATAGACAGAGGGCACAGGATCAGTTGAATAGGAAGGGATGATATCTAAAAAATAAAATTAAGAGGTGAGAGAGGAATATTATGGGAGAAGGAAAAAGGGAGAGATAGAATGGGGTAAATTATCTCATATAAAAGAGGCAAGAGAAAACTGTTACAATGGAGGAGAAGAGCAAGAAGGTGAAAGGGAATGAGTCAACCTTACTGTCATTGAATTTGGCTTAAGGAGGGAATAACATACACAATCAATTGGTATCTTACCCTACAGAAAAGTAGGGGGAAGGGGATAAAAAGGGAGATGACAGAAGGGAGGGCAAATTGGAGGAGACAGTAGTTAGAAGCAAACACTTTTGAAAAGGGACAGGGTCAAAGTAGAAAATAGAATAAGTGGGGGGTGGGATAGGATGGAGGGAAATATAGTTAGTCTTTCACAATATAACTATTATGGAAATGTTTTGCATAACTACACATGTACAACCTATACTGAATTGCTTGTCTTTCCAGTGGGGGTGGGAGAGGAGGGAAAAAGTGAATGAATTTAAAAATCAAAGTTTTAAAAACAAATGTTAAAAAAATTGTTTTTTTACATGCAACTGGGAAATAAGATATACAGGCACTGGGGTATAGAAATCCATCTTGCCCTACTAGAAAGTTGGGGGAAGATATAAGAGAGCAGATTGGGAGAAGGGGTATTCAGTAGGCTCAATATCTTGGGGTTGGGGATAGGGGAAAGATGGGGGAAAATATTTGTAACTTAAAATCTTGTGCAAGTGAATGTTGAAAACTAAAAATAAATAAATAAAAGATTTTAGAAGAAGAAGAAAAAATAAAGCTGTTGGATTAATGTTCCAAGAAGAAATAGAAGAAGAAAAAAGCAGCCCACAAATAATTATAATATGGGAAAGTCTGGAAGCAATGAAAACAGAAGGGCCAAAAGAAAAAGGTTATACGTCTCTTAGCACTAAAAAGTTTTTTTTAATTTGTTCTCTCTGATTTTTAAATGTGTGTTCATTAAAAAAAAATAATTTTAAAATACATTTTTTGTTTATTTAAATGTTTCAATTGAAATATTTGTTAAAATATTTAAAATATATTTAGGAGGATGGGGTGGGAGGATCTCTAGATTAGGAATAATTAATAACATGTCAATAAACAGGAAAAATAAGCAAATCAACCAAATAATATATAAATAATTGGGCTTCCTATTTACTTAGAGAAAAGTCTTGGGACAATGAAACGAGCTGTGGGATTTCCTTCAAATATTTGCAGATAGCTATTGTGTTCCAGACCTCCATTACTCTTCTCTCAGCTAAGCATCCTCTGTTCCTTCAACATATCTTCCTATGGTATTGGTGATAGTCCTTTCAACATTCTTCTCACTCCCCCTTTGACTAAACTCAAATCTATCAAAAACTTTCCTAAAATGCTTTGTCTATAACTGAACGTAATGCTCCAGATACATGTACGTATATCTCTGTCATTCTGGAGATCGCAGCCTGAGATTTTTATTAGGTGTTTTGGTTTTTGTTTGTTCATTTTTTCTACATGTATCATACCATTGACTCATAATTATCTTGTAATTCATTGAAACCTCCAAAATTTTTTTGCATGAACTTATATAGCCATATCTTCCTTATTCTATACTTGTAAAATTCATTTTTTTTACCCAAGCATACAACTTTACATTTATGCTCATTATATGTCACCCTACTAGATTCTGACCATTATTCTAGCTGGTCAAGATTGTTTTAGACATGATTTTGTCATCTGAAGAGTTTGCTACTAATCACAGTTCTGTGTCATCTATAATTCTGCATTAACCTATGACTTCATTTATATCATTGATGAAAATGATGATGAATACAGAGCCAAACATATCCCTGGAGCACTCCACTAGAGACCTCCTATCTTGGTGACATTAGTCTTTTTTTAGTGATCAATCTTTGCATGTAATCATTTGAGCAATTCCAAAGCTGTCTGACTATATTATCATTTGGCCCACATCTCCTCTTCTTGTCCAAAAGGATAAAGTGTGAAATTATTCTCTAATGTTTTCCTGAAATCCAAGTATAAAACATCTATTATAAGGCCTTGATAAATAAATCTCATAATCTTGTCATATACTAGATTAATAACTTATTTGAGAAATAAAATAAATTGATTTCACATAGTCTGTTGATAAAAATCATGCTGGCTCTTCACTTACTTTTCTAAATGTTCACAAAACCATCCTTTGAATTTTATGTTCTAGAATTTTGCCAGAAATCTGACAAGCTTACCAACCTATAAATGACAGACCCCACTCTCTTCTCTTTTTTGAAAATCAGTACATTTCCCCATGTCCACTCTTATGGCAACTCTTTCATTATCTGTGATCTTTCATGAATGACAAACAGTGGCTCAGTAACCACAGCTGTCTTCTTCCAGTGCCTTTCAATATACTCTATCTGAGCTAAATGACTTGAGTTCATTTAGATGTTCTGTTACTACCCTCTGTCGTATCTTAGGTTTCAACTCCCTGCTAATATTTTTTTTATTCTAAGCTTCCTTGTCCAAAGATCATTCTCCTTGACAAAGAAAACAAACAAAGAAACAAAAATATTTCTGATGGGGTTTTTAAATCTTCATCCACTCTGGGCAATGGTCCAACCTCTTCTTTGATCTTCCTCATGTCTCCAACAAATCTTTAAAAGGCCATTTTTGTTATCTTTAGCATTTATTGCAAGTTCAGTTGATACCAAACTTTAACACTCTGGCTAAAGTTCTTATACGCCTGTGCCATTCTTTTGAAATGTTGTTTCTACTTCCATTTTCTATGTTTATTCTTAAGAATCAGTGTTGGATGTGTTCCCTGAGTAACTGTCATACAATTCTTTTTTTTCTTCTTCATTCTAATTGCTTATGCTTTTGGACTCCATGTTTTTTAATGAAGTTTAACTTTGGGAGTTACTGTGTCTTAGTGCTGACTCTCTGAGCATCTAGTCCAGAAGTACTCAAAATTTAGTCAAATATCCTACATTAAATTCAAATTTTGCTACATATTTCCTGTGTGAACTAGGCCTTGGCCAAGTGATTTCACCTCTCCATGACTTAATTTCCCCATTTGCAAAATGAGGAGGTGGTATTTAGATGATCTCAAAGGCCCCTGAGATCCCCTCCATCTCTAAAATTAAATTAAATGGCATTATAGGGAAAACACATTAAGTTGAAATCAATTGTTAATCCCCTGAAGTGAACTAACATGATTCATTTTTTTACTGAACAAATAAATTCTAGCTGTGCCCTGAGGGAATGGGTATTTAGAGAAGGGAGGAAAGAAATATGGGTGCTTTCTCAGGAAGAAAAACCTTGCTGAGACAACATTGAACAGGTAAATATCCAAGAAAGGGTTTAGAATGCTAGGAGAGGTGACATTAATCTTGATGCACCATGAGGCTATGAACAAAATTTCTGCAGCCAAGAATCCTGCCTTTGCTCCTGGGTCTTAGAGAAAGAGGATATTGGTGAGAGACCTGAAACTCTCTCACCTCTTCCCCCTCTAAAGAATTACCCGAAGTCACAGAGAACCCAAACCACAATTAGCTGAACCACAAATATGCTAAAAGGAACTGGTTCTATAGCTAGACAGAGGCACCAGGAGATCTATATAGGTGAAGCTCCAGTCTCCTTTTTTCAGCCAACAAGACCTTCTGTAATGGTCCTGTTCCTCTCTCTGAGTCTAGAATGGCATATCTTAGGGGAACAGATGACTAGGGAGAAAAAGAGTTCAACTGCCAGGGATAAAGTATTCCTTTCATTAAGCACATGGTATTTCTTAACTAATCAAGCCCACTGGGAGCTCTCCCAGGTACTGGTAAAACTTCATACCAAACCTTCCTTATCTGCTTGATCCAATCCCTATTTCTAACTATCCAGGTCTCTTGCCTAAAGTCTCTCTATAGAGCTGACCAGTCTGTCTGTCCAAGTTTCCTGTCTACATCCAATTCTGCTATCATGACCTATCTTGATTCTAACTACCTGTTTCTGGCATCACTTCTGGGAATTATACTTGGAAATCTCTGACCATCAACCCAACCCAGTTCATCATGGTCTTGCCACTATTAGAGGAACCTCTTTTGCAAAGAGTATGCCCTAGAAAGACCCTTTTGATTAGAACACTTTAATGTGAGGATGAGAGAAAGGATTAATGGAGTAGCAATCAGTGAACAAATCAAACAAGCAGGTAAGCATATATTGAGCTAATATAATAAAATGATGAATTTTACCTAAATTAATCTATTTATTCAATTCCATCCCAAACTAAAAAAAAATATTCTATAGAACTAGAAAAAATAATAACAAAATTCATCTGAAAGCAAAAGGTCAAGGATATCAAGGGAATCAATGAAAAAAAATGTGAAAGAAGGTGGTCTAGTCATACCAGAATTCAAATGTTATTATAAAGTGTTAATTACCAAAACAATCTGGTACTGACTGAGAAACAGAGTTATGGATCAGTGGAATAAATTAGCACAAATTACATTATAGTAAATTACCATGGCAATTTAGTATATGATAAATCCAAAGATCCAAGCTATTAGAACAAAATCTCATTATTTCATAAAAACTACTGGGAAAACTGGCAAACAGTATGGTAGAAACTAAGTATAGACCAACATCTCACACTGTATACCAAGATAAGGTCAAAATGGGTACCTGATCTAAACTTAAAGGATGATACTATAAACAAATGAAGAGAGCATGGAATAGTTTATCTGTCAGATTTGTGGGTAAGGGAATATTTTAGAACCAAAAAGCATTACAAAATGTAAAATAGATAATTTTTATTATATAAAATTAATAAGTTTTTGCACAAACAAAACCAATGCAACCAAAATTATAAGGAAAGCAGAAAACTAGGGGAAATTTTTGCAATAAATATCTCAGATAAAGGCCTCATTTCTTGAATATATAGAGAATTGAGTGAAATATATAAAAATACAAATATAAAAATATTTAACATAAGTATATTTATATTTAAAATACAAATCATTGTATAAAAATATGAATCATTCCCCAACTGATAAATGGTCAAAGGATATAAACAGGCAGTTTTCAGACAAAGTAATCAAAGCTATCTATTGTCATATGAAAAAAAATGCTCTAAATCACTACTAATCAGAGAAATGCAAATTAAAACAACTCTGAGGTATTACCTCACACCTATAAGAGTGGTTAATATGACTAAAAGGGAAAATAATGGACATTGGAGAGGATGTAGGAAAAATGGGAACTGATCCAACCATTCTGGAGAGCAATTTAGAACTATACCCAAAGGGCTATAAAATTGTGTATATGCTTTGATCCAACAATATCATTTGGTCCATATCCAAAAAATATCCCAAAAAAGGGAAAAGGATCTATTTGGACAAAAATATTTATAGTAGCTCTTTTATTGGTGGTTAAGTATTGGAAATTGAGGGGATATCCATCAACTGTAGAATGGCTAAACAAACTGTGGTATATGATTGGAATGAAATGTTATTATGCTATAAGAAATGACAAAGAGGAAGATTTCAGAAAAACCTGGAAAGAGTTACATGAACTGATGCATAGTGAAGCAAACAGAACCAGGAGAACATTGTACACAGTAACAGCAATATTGCTCAGTGAAGAACTGTGAAGGACTTAACTATTCTCAGCAATACATTGATGCAAGGCAACCCAAAAGGACTAATGATGAAGCATACTACCCACCTCCTAAGAAATAAGTGATATTGTTTGAAAACAGACTGAAACATGCAATTTTTAACTTTCTTTCTTTTTTCCCCTTTATTCAAGACTTCTTGTTGTAACAACAAGCACCCTAGCATACCCAGGGCGGCTACTAGCACAGGTTCTTAGATCTGCTTTTCTAAAGGAAAGCAACTCAAAATGGGTTAACAATCTTACTTTAATCAAGCATATCATTTACCTAGTTCAGGA
>CM053586.1:246574085-246609892 GCA_028646515.1 Pseudochirops corinnae
CGCCACAGGCTCCACATGACCACATTCAGCCTATTAGGGAACAGAGTATACTTTCAAATATCCAAGGGTCTTCAGAGTCACGTAGCCACATTAACAAAGGGCCCAGGGGCAGGGAAGATCTTTAGATTCCCATAACACTTGTACAAAATGACCAATATGGACATTTTTACATAATTGCATTGTATAACCTATTTATGATTGCTTGCCACTTCAAAGGGGTGGAGGGGAGAGAGGGAGAGAGGAATCGAATTTGGAACTCAAAACTTTAAATGAAACGTAAAGAAAAATTACTGCTAATAGGCAAAAAGAAGAGATCAATGGATTAGCTTATATATACAAGACATCACAGCAAATGTATGTAAAAGATTAATGTTTAATAAGCCTATGGAAATTAAGAAAAAAAAAAAAAGAAAGAATTGGAGACACGAATAATTGCTATACCTCCAGCTTGGGTAAGGTGTGTAGTAGACCCTGGTCTTTAAAAAAAAACAAAAAAGGAATTTTTTCTTTTACCACAAACTAAAATTTACCTTTTTCAACTTCAACTCACTCATCCTAATTCTGCTAGCTAGGGCTAAACAGATTAATTACAATTCCATTTTTTTTGAGACAGCCTTTTAAATACTCAAAAAATAGCTACCATTCTCTTCCTTCTTTCATCACTACCACCCCCCAAATCTTTTCTCCTTCTGGTTAAATATCTGCAGTTCCTTCAATCAAAGACTTGATCTTCAGACCCTTCACATAGTTGACTTCTTCTGGACATTTTCCCGCTGTTCAAGCTTATCTTTGATAAGGATAATCAACAATCCATCTTCCATCTCCATGCCTTTACACAGTCTTTCCCCCATTGTGGGAAGCAGGTGCCCTCTCTTCTCATCTCAGCTTCTTAGACTAACTCATTTCCTTCAAGCTTACTTTAGACACCACCATCTTCATGAGACCTATCCTTCTTACCCCAATTGCTAGTGCCCCCTGTCCCAAATTACCTTATATTAATTTTGAATTGATTGTGTATACCCTCAAATGTTTACAAACTGAAAAGAGATCAGATATTGTTTTGATATGTGTTTGTACCTTTATCACTTGGCATTGTTTTTGTCATACACTAAATATTTCTCGATTAATTAATTGATTGGTCCTCTGAATGAGCTTCTAGCTCATCTCATCTTGGGGTTTACCTGCTAGATTTCTTTCTTAAGGACCATACCTTAAACCTAAATCACTCTAGCTCTCATTGATTAGCCAGCAATAGGTCCTAGTCCAAACCTTACTCGGTCATTGTTTGGGCCTGGATGGCTCATCTGAGTGTAAATAGAAATTGTTTCTGTTGGTCAAAAACCCTGAGGATCTTCACCTCCCAGACTGATTTTTTTTTTAAACTAGGTAAAAGAGGACATTCTTAGCCTCATTTCTTACTTAGCTGTAATCACTGAATGAGTGTTGCCTCAGACAAACTGAGACCTGGGAAAGACCTTAAATTTAAAAAAGGTCAAGGTCTCCCATTGCACCACCAGTTATCCTGCTCTATATCTTACCACTGCACCAAGATGTCTCCAGAAGAGTGAGGCTGGTAACTTTGCACAGCCCTCCCTCACTTAACACCAATTCACTTGCAAATCATGGTATCACCTTCTGGATGTCATGGTCCTCTTCAAGAGTGAAGGACAAACAACACCAACAACTCATCTCCCCACTCAGACATCACTTTTCTCCATAACCATACTTGTCCCCATAGTCTGCTACTTTAATGTCTATTAGACTAATGTTATGTCCTAGAAATTCTTACTACTGTGCTCTGCCATTCCTGAACAATAAATTATCATCCCTTAGGAGGTTGCACCCACTCTGTTATTACTCCAGGATTGCCAAACATCACTGAAAAAAAAATCAGAAAATCACTTCACAATTTATGCTATTTCTTTTGTTATACTTTTGCTGCTGCTTGACTTCACTTTTATTGGCTCTACTTTTATCCTCACAGTGATTGTTAGAAACCATTTCTTCTCTCTTTTCACCACCTCTAAATCCAACACTTACAGAAGATGACTTAGCCTCCTACCTATTAACTATTTCTTTTCTGTCTCTATTGCTGACTCTTTATCCTCTAATCCCTTGATATAGATATTCCTAAAGGACTCTCTTGGGTCATTTCTTCTCACCAATTCTCTTCTTTGCAGATCCAATTCAAAGTACCACTTTAGTTATCAACTCTATGGAGATGAATCCCCAAACCTTATCTCCAGTCTTGACCTCAGTTCTGAGCTCCAGACCTGTATCTGCAACTAACTATAGTATATCACCTGAATGTCCTACCAGCAGCTCAGACTGAATTATCTAAAACCAAGCTCATTTTCCTTGTACTTAAACCTGCTCCTCCTTCTAACTTTACTATATCTATCTTTGGCACCATCATTTATATAGTTTGCCACGTTCATAATCTTAGGGTTATCTTTAGCTCTTCCCTCTTTCTTCCCTCATATCCCATCACTTTCTGAATCCTGTTGATTATAGATCTGTAACATCTCTCAGATGTCACAAAGGCAAACAAAATCATGTCAAAGGATTTGAAGTGTTAAAGACTACTTTTGGTAACAATCCCTCATTCGTAAAACATAATTTTTGTTTCATAACTTTTGATTTTTAAGTTCAATCTTATATAAATATAAAACATACCTCCCTCTTTCCACCCACTACCTCATGACACATTCACCATTCCAACTTTACAGGTAGTCTCCAGCGAGACTTATTTTACAATGCTCATGGTTTTCAAAGTATTTCAGACCATTTCCATTTTCTTGAATTACATTCTTATATTATATTCTCTTCCCTCACAATCCAACCTGCTATCACTCTAGTACAGACCTTCAATACCACCTTCCTGGACTAGTACAATAGGTTCCATGCTCTCTCCATGCCACATATCATTACTAGGAAACTTTTTTCTTAAACAAAAATCTGCTCATGTTACTTCTCAGTTGAAAAATCTTTAGGCACTCCCAATTTCTTCCTTCCTTCCTTCCTTTCCTTCCTTCCTTTCCTTCCTTCCTTCCTTCCTTCCTTCCTTCCTTCCTTCCTTCCTTCCTTCCTTCCTTTCTTTCTTCCTTCTTTCCTTCCTTCCTTCCTTCCTTCCTTCCTTCCTTCCTTTCTTTCTTTCTTTCTTTCTTTCTTTCTTTCTTTCTTTCTTTCTTTCTTTCTTTCCTTCCTTCCTTCCTTCCTTCTTTCTTTCTTTCTTTCTTTCTTTCTTTCTTTCTTTCTTTCTTTCACAAAATCTTAAACCAAGCTCACCCAGAAGCTCATAGATTAGACCACAACAGGTCACTGCCCAAGCTCCACTTGCAGTTGTATTTTGGGCCCTCCTGGCTTAGAGTAAATGTCTATGGTAACTGTTTCTCTTTGGAAGAGCAACCTTGGGGGTCTTCCCTTCCCAGCCGGATTTTTTTCCTTTTTTTTCTAATTAAAGGGGCCATCCCTTCACTTACTTCTTAAAGAGGCCTATTCACTGAATGAATGTTACCTCACTCTTACTCATGAAAAGGCCTTAGCCTTAAAGGGTCAGGGTCTCCCACTGCATCTAAAAGTGAAAGAAAAATAGTAGAGAAAAATCTCCTTGTCTCAAGTTCATAGATACTTGAAGCTGGAAGGGACCTTGGAGTCCAGCCTTCTTAATTTATAGATAAGGAAACATGAAATTACTTGCCCATAGCTAGTAAATGTCTGAAGTAAGATTGGAACTCAGATCTTCCTGATTCCAAGTCCAGAACTCTACCATCTGCACCACCAAGCTAGAGCTATCAGAAGTCAGTTCTCTTCCCTAAACACACCTAGTAGAGTTAGCCCTATTATTCAGCTTTGGGACACATAAAAATTAATTCAGGCAGGATGATGGAGTGGAAAATATACTTGTATATATTGATGTACACACATACATATATACATAAATATAGAGCTCAGAAAAACTTAAAGTACTGTGTAAGTAGTTGACTATTACTATTGTTATCATATCCCCTCCAGTGCTTATCAAATACCAGATATTTAATAAACACTTATTAAATTGAATTGAAAGTGCCCACTGCCACTCAGTAAACCCCAAGGTAATAATAAATAAAGAGGGAATCCTCAAACTACAGTTCGGTGCCTGCCTCCTCAACAGCAGGGAGGAGGGAAAATGGAAGGAGAGATTTCTAAATGGACCTGGATGTCCCCAAATTAGGGCAACAGACCCAGCATGTTTGTAATTCTAGCTACAGCATACTTCAAGGAAGAAAGAAAATCTTTCATTTCTACCTCCCACAAACTCTCCTCCCTGACCTATGACAGGCTTATCATTAGCCAATGAATTTCTTTTAACCCCAGTGGAGGCAGTGACCCACTTCTACTCATTCCAATGGTAGATGCTCCTAGCTTCCTAATCTGTGGCTCTCGGTGTCAAAGACTGTGAGAAGTTGGGACACCCACAGGAAGTTTACTTGTCTACTTTTGACTTGGAGACCGCATTAATTGTTGGACAAGAGTCTAACTTGGCTATGGGGGAAAGGAAAGGCTAATTTTCTCTCAAAGGCCTTTATTATCTCTCCTGGACCTACAGGAAACAAACTGTAGTGTATAATTAGCAGATGACTTTGCTTTAGTTTTACCCCAGTGCCATTTTTCTGTTTGGCTCTGGATTTTTAGAAGCAGAAAGATTGAAGCAGCAATAGGAACAAGGTCAGCTTTATGCACAGTAAGTAGAAGGAGGCAGCTAGCTCTCTAATGTGATTTCAGGTTTTCTTGGGCCATAAAAATACAAAAATATCCTCCTTCACCTCTGTGTTGTTGAATGAAATTCTACAGTTTAGTTTTAGTTTAGGGTCATAGAATATGGAGTTTGAGGAGATTTTGGTTCTGACCCTGGACAAGTCTCTTTGTCTCTCTGTCTCAGCTTCCTCACCTATGAAATGACGAGGATGAATCACTAGGATCCTTGGGTCTGCCTGCTTTCAGGTTTTGTAGCTGGTGGGAGAGAGAATGGGCAGGGGATGCAATTTAAGGGATTACCAACACATTAAATAGTGGAGCTTAGATACAGGTCTAAGTATTTTGATTCTGAAATCCAGTATTCTTTTCACCACAGCAACAAAAAAAAAATGAACATTATTTAGTCCACCCCTTGCTTCATAGGTAAGGAAATTGAATCTTAGAGAAGCTAAGTGATTCATCACTGACCAAATAGGTAGAAATCAGTATTATTGTTCAGTCTGTGTCCAACTCTTCAATGACCCTATTTGGGATTTTCTTGGCAAAGATACTGGAGTGGTTTACCATTTCCTTCTCAGCTCATTTTACAGGTAAAGAAACTGAGGCAAACAAAGTTAAGTGGTTTGCACAGGGTCACAGAGCTAGCAAGTGTCTGAGGCTGGATTTGAACTCAGGTCTTCCTGACTCCATACCCAGCACTCTATCCACCGTACCACTTAGCTGAATCATAGATTTAGAACTAAAAGGGACTCAAAGGTCATTCATTTTTCTGAGATCTAGAGAGTACAAGTGACTTACTCAAGCTTACCAACATATTAAATAGTGGAGCTTAGATCCAGGTCTAAGTCTTTTGATTCTGAAATCTGCTATTCTTTCCACCACTGCAACAACAACAAAATGAATATCTTTTTTCAATGTGAGAATACACTTTTCTGAATACATTAAGGCATATTATTGGAACACAACTTCAATGTACCATGCAGATACTATAAAGTCCTACCCAAGGACAAATGAATGACCTGGGTGACCCATCAACATCTCTCCCAAACCTGTGATTGTCCGTATTTATTGTTAGGATCAGTAGGAGTTGCAATCATAGTAAATCCACAAAGCAATGCATAATGCAATATACCCTATAGGTACTTCATGAATCTTTGTTGCCTGACTAGTTCTATTGCTGTCTTATTTATGGCAAGAACACATAGGGAGCTGCTCCTGCTGGCCAGCTCCCAGTGTGGTCCCATCAGTAAACAAATGAAAATAAACAAAAACCAAAGACCAATGGACTCTGGAGGGTGACAGGGTGTTCCCTTTGACCTTTCTCCAATCAGCTGTTCATTTCTTTTCAGTTTTAAGACCAAGTAAATGACATTCAACAGGTCCCTGGGGAAAAATGACAGGTTTCTTCTTTTTCTTGTTTTGCATCCTCTTTCCAATCTGTACAAAAAGGAGGGAAAAGTCAATACAATGAAAAACCCCAGGCCTGGGGTGTCAGTTTGTTGGCCTCCAGTTTTACACCAGCCTGGTAGGGGATCCAGTACTAAAGTTTAACAGAGTCAACAGCTGTGCTATTTATTAGAGCTCTTTCTCTTGTGTGGCTCCTCTGTCAAGAATCTTCAAACCTACAAAGAGTCTGTCTGGAGTTCAGGGAATAGGGCTCAATTGCATGTGAATTATAGGGCAGGAGTCATTGACAAGAAGGAAAGACCAACAACATTTCCCATTCTTATTTGGGAGGTATCTTTTTGAACCTCAAGATCAATTCAACAAACTTTTATTAAGCTCCTATTGTATGTAAGGTGTCATTCTAGGCTCTGGAATACTGTATAAAAAAAAAATTAAAGACAGTTTCTACCCTGAAAGAGCTTATATTCTACTAGTGGGGCATTGTTGTTGTTTGTCCTTCACTTCCTTCCTTTCTTTCTTCCTTCCTTCCTTTCTTCCTTCCTTCTTTCCTTCCTTCCCTCCTTTTCTTCCTTCCTCCTTTTCTTCCTTCCTTCCTTCCTTCCTTCCTTCCTTCCTTCCTTTCTTTCTTTCTTTCTCTTCTGGAGGTGGAAGGCAAGGCAATTGAAGTTAAATGACTTGTCCAAGGTCACACAGCTAGCAAGTGTGTCATGTGTCTGAGGCCACATTTGAACTCAGGTCCTCCTGACTCCAGGGCTGGTACTCTATTCACTGCTCCATCTAGTTGCCCCTGTCCTTCATTTTCAAAGATGACCAATGACAATACAGGGTGATGTCTTGACTTGTGTGTGAATTAGATTTAAATGAACCAGAGTTGCACAAAGTCATCAGCTTAACTCATTTAGCAGATAAAGATGTGAGTAAAAAGGCTTTGGATAAGGTGGAATAAGCATCATGAAGTTTAAATCTCCTTTCCCTTTCCCTACTCCCTTTAAATTTGTACTTGTGATTTTATTGGAATAGGAAACTTTCAGGGAAGAAACCTTATGTATGAATGTAGATTAGCAATTGCTCTGCAATGGCTAGCCTTAAAGAGTTGTGTTGGGTCACTGACCATTATGTGATTAGCCCTAGGTTACACAGCTCCTACATGTCACAGGTGACATTTGAATCCAAGTCGTCCTGATTCTCAGATCAATTCATAGGAATGTCTAGTGGCAAAATAAAAGTCAGGATGAGTGTCAATGGCCTGGGATTCAGTAGATGACCTTGGTGTCTTCAATATCTGACCAGGCTTTAAGTGCTCCACAGCACCTGCTTCAGCTGCCTTTATGGCCATTGGAACGAATTGTTCTCATGTGCCCATTCCACTGGGGGAAGTCTTCACATGTTTGGGCAGACACCCCCTAACTTACTGATGGGTTTGGGATCTGTCAGTTACCCTCAACCTGGTTTACCCTGTCTGCCAAGATGATTTACTGGGGTATGGCTGCTGAGCATGCTACAGATTCTTGGAGGCACAGGTGAGAGTTGAGTTCCAAGTAGACACCAAAGGTGTATGAGCAGGCTTTAAAAGGATTCAAAAAACATTCACGCCAGAGATGCCAGTTCTTTCTGAACACCCCATGTACCCCTCTAGTGGGATACAATTTATATAAATGAATGAATGTAAAATCATTTGTTAAACATTTACCAATCATTCTGTTAAACAGTTGGGATGGGAATGCAAAAAGGAGCTGACATTCTAATGGAGGAGTCAACACACTCCAACATAAGTATATACATGATCTCTTGAGGATGAGGGAGAGAGCAGTAACAATTCAGGGGACTAGGAATGGCTTCCCATTGGAAATGACATATAAGCTGAACCTTAAAGGAAGCTAGGCATTTTAAGAGACAGAGGTGAGAAGAATGTGGGCTTCAGTGACAGGGAATCACCTGCACAAAGGTACAGAAGTGGGAGGTAGAAGGCAGAGTTTAAGGAAAAACAAATAGACCAGTTTTAATGAGATGTATGTTTATATAGACTAGCAGTGGTTCTCAACCTTCCTAATGCCGCAACCCTTTAATACAGTTCCTCATGTTGTGGTGACCCCCAACCATAAAATTATTTTTGTTGCTACTTCTTAACTGTAATCTTGCTAGTGTTACGAATGATACTGTAAATATCTGATATGCAGGATGTATTTTCATTGTTACAAACTGAATATAACCCACAGGTTGAGAACCGCTGGTATAAAGGGAAGTTGTAAGCAATAAGCCTGAAGTCAAAATGTGAACAGCCCAGCTGAAGGTAATTGGGAGTCACTGAATATTCTTGACTAGGGGAATGACATGGTCTGATTTATCTTAGGAACAGAAACCATACTTAGCTTATTCATTCTTCATCTCAGAGTAGGAATTTTTAACCTTTTCTACTCATGGAACCTTTTGTCAGTCCAATGAAACCTATGAACTATTTCTCAGACGTGTTTTAAATGCATAATATAAAAAAAAATAGGACAAAAAACAAAGTTAATTTAATTTAAATAGAGCTTTCAAATAACTTGTGCAGGAAGCTAAAATCAACTAGGGTGGTCTTTTATATTATTAGCATGTACTTTCATTCACTAATGTCCTCCATAATCCAGTGTCTGGTGGTAGCATGGAGGTCACTTTAGAATTTCAAAAGTAAATGCCAATGGAGCAAGCACAAGCCAAGGAAATTTCAGTCAAGCTGGAAAGGATTCAAGTATATATTCTGTGATGGCTTGTATACTTGTCCTTTGGGCACTAGCTAAGCTAACAGATGCTTATTGCCTGCAAGTTGGTCACGAAATAATGATTTTTTTAGCCTCAGCAACTGATGTAACCATTTACCAAGGGTTGGAGAGCCTTTTTTTCAGCTTCAATTGACACAGATCAGAGGGCTCCTGATCTATGTCAATCAAGGCAGAACCCACAGGAATGAAATAAAAGTTTTTGAAGAAACATACCATATGTATTACTGTTCTTTATGCCTCACAGTTGTATGCTGTTGACTTTAATTCTCCTCCTAGAGAGGCAATGGGATTCAATGGAGAGAATTGGCCTTAGAGTCAGGATGACTTGGATTCAAGTGTCACCCTGTGTAACCCAGGGCAAATTACCTAATGCTCAGTGACCCCACACAACTCTTTAAGGCTAGCCATTGCATAACAATTGCTAATCTACATTGATAGAAAAGGTTTCTTCCCTGAAAGTTTCCTATTCCAATAAAATCACAAGTGCAATTTTGAAGGGGGTAAGAGGGGGAAAGGAGATTTAAACTTCATGATGCTTGTTCCACCTCATCCAAAGCCTTTTCACTCACATCTTTATCTACTAAATGAGCAAGGATTTCTGAGTTAACCAAGTTTGAAGACATTCTTCAATTTGTTATACAATACACATATTTTTGTTTTCTAATTGCAGAAATTGCCAAATGGAGCTTGTTCAAGTTCCATTTTTAAAAATCCATTCTGGACAGAGCCCAAAAAAATGGAAGTTTTGGATCCAAGAAGGATAATTTTTCAGAAGGTCACAATCGTGGGAAAAAGAAGTAGATTCAAAGGAGAATGATCTTGAAGCTTTCATTATTGGAAGGAAGCTTTCATTATTGAATGAAAATTTTTTAGAGATTTTGCCAAATTCTTGAAGGTACCCTTGAGCTTTCTTAAAATTGTCTCCTTCTTTTTCTCTCCCTTCTTGGTTCCATGATCAAATCCATCCCTACCTCTCTGGGGACAAATGCCAGCCATGAAGGGTATAGTAAGCCATTGTTTGAACAGGTATGCATGGAGTACAATGTGCCCCATCTGCATGAGGAAATGAAATACCTTCCCTCACTTAAGCCCTAGACCCATTTACATGTTCTTCCTTTCTTACCACATTTTCTTTACTGCTCTTATATGTGAGATTAAGGGAATTTGGCACACTTTGAGAAGAGGGTTGGGTGAAAGTAAATGAAACACTTATAAAAAGCTTAGGAACAATTATTGTCATTAGTCAGCGTAACTAGGGCCAAAACAACAGCATCGAGTGTTGATCTCCATCCCCAGAAGCAGCAGTCTGGAGAAATTAGGTCAGTGGTTGAGAAAATACCCAAGAATAATTGGAAATAATTAACCCTCACAATCTGCTAGAGAGACCTGGAGACTCAGTAGCTATTTAGTGCTCAGGACTCTTAGAATGTTGCCTTTTAAACTCCTACTCCAGTGATTCATTGTGGTGTAGCAATGACCCTGAGCTTTTGGAGGCTATGACAGCTGAGCACAAACATTGAAGTTCTTCCAAGCTAAAAGACTTTGGTTACCAACTGAGTACTAGCCTAATTGACTCATCAACAGAGGCAACAATTTGTTTCAACCACAATAAACTCATGAAACCGTCTAATTCAGCAAATATTTATTAACTTCCAACTGTGTACAAGGCATTAAGCAGTAGAAAAAAGAGAAATAGTCCTTACCTTCAAGGATGGATGGGGAGACAGACAGAGAGAGAGAGTGAGAGAGAGCGAGTGAGAACAAGAGCGAGAGTGAGAGTGAGAGCGAGAGACACACACACACACACACACACACACACACAGAGAGAGAGAGAGAGAGAGAGAGAGAGAGAGAGAGAGAGAGAGAATAGGCAGAGATGATAGGCAAAGATAGATAGATGATAAATAGAAAGAACATTTATTAAGTGTTGAACATACCAGCTTCTACTAAGCATTGGGGATACATTTACAAGAGAAAAAAAAAAGGTAGTCTCATTTCATGACTACCCTGCTAGGTTCAGAATTACTATGAACGAGGGCTTTGTTTTACATATTTGCCTCATAATTGCAAGCCAAGATTACACATGAAAAAGAATAATGTAAAATAAGGCTGGAAAGGTAGACTGAAGTCAGAGTGAATAGGGCTTTGAATATCAAGATGAGGAGTTTTTATTTTATTTTATCTTAAAAGTCATAGGGAACTACTAAGGCATGGAAGAGTTATTATTTGTCTTAGTAGAATTACGATCTACATCAAGTGAGAAGAGTACTCATTTACATCTATGAATTCACAGATCTTTTAGAATATTTGATTATGAGGAAAGTTTCAAGGTAATGTGAACCATTTTGCTTTTTATAATTTATTATGTTATGGAACCATAACTAATAATTTGGGCACCCGAGGAAAATTCAGTTGATTTGGGGATGGAGGGAGTAGGCTTCTGAGGTAGGACCAGTACTCCTGTGTGTGTTTGAAGGAGATGAAGACAAAGGTCATGGGAGTTGAGGAGACTGAGAACAGGGGGGTCAGGATGGTCAAAGAAAGCTAGACTTGGGATGAAGAAGATTGTAAAGCCGGTACTAGATTTATCAGGGAGCAAGAAGAATGTCCTGGAGGTCCATAGGTGATAGCAACAAGGATCTGGGCAGGATGGAATGGACTCTCAAAGAGGAGGGGACTGCTTGCTGAGAGATGGTGTCAAAAACAGAGTCTTAAAGTGGCAATAAGGATCAAGGAGTCAGCAACTCCTTTTCTTGACCTAATTTCAAGAGTCAGCTAGGTGGCTAGGTGGTACGATAACTAAAGCACTGGGCCTGGAGTCAGGGAGATCTGAGTTCAAATCCAGCCTCAGACACTTACTAGCTTTGTGACTCTAAGCAAGTCATTTAACCTCTGCCTGCCTCAGTTAACCCTACTATAAAATGAAGATAACAGCACCTATCTTCTAAGGCTGTGAAGATCAAAGGAGATCTTTGTAAGGCTTAATACAGTGCCTGATACATAGCAGATATTTTTTAAATGCTTTTTTCCTTCCTATGTGACAAGAGGTATCAGTAAAGGATCATATTCCTTTGGAAAGTGTGCCAAGAAATATGGGGGTTGCAAGGGAGAAGGCTGAATCTCAGTGAACACCAGAAGGTGGAAGGAATGTGAGAAGGAAAGAGCAAATCAAAGATTTAGAGTTAGAAGGGAAATTGGAAATTATTTAGTCCAATCCCTTAATTTCCTCATTACAGATGAGGAAACTGAGGCCTTAACAGGTCTCATAGGCACTAAGTGACAGCCAGTTATTGGAACTCAGGAGTCCTCTAGGCTATAAGTTCATGAATATTTTTCCTCTTCACGCCCCCCTCCCCCCCACAATAAAAGTTTCTAGAGGCCTTGGTAGAAGTGAAGAGCAGAGAAGAATGATGACTAGGTAATTAGGACTGGGATTACTTTGCAGGGGGTAGGGAATAAGGGTCAGCTTGCCGTGAACTGCCTTCACCATAATGAATTGGTCTAAGACTTCCAGACCAGATGACTCAGATACCTTAGGGTTCATGTAATCCAACAGTCTCATTTTATTTAGGTGAATGTTGAGATTTAGCTTGCTCAATGCCAAACAGCTAATTCAGTGATTCTCAACCTTCCTAATGCTGCAACCCTTTAATACAGTTCCTCATGTTGTGGTGACCCACAACCATAAAATTATTTTTGTTGCTACTTCATAACTGTAATTTTGCTACTATTATGAATCGTAACATAAATATCTGATATGCAGGATGTATTTAAATTGAATATAACTCACAGGTTGAAAATCACTGAGCTAATTAATGGTAGAGCCAAAACTAGGACCCAGGTCTTTGGATTTCCTTGTCAATTCTCTTTTCCCATCATCTGATACCTTAACATTCTCTTCTGGTTCAAGTGATGTTACCATGATCATTGTCATTATTTTCATTTAGGGCTTTTCTCCAAGGGCCTCCCAGTGAATTGCTATATTTCTATATACTCTGGTTGTCCTATGAGATACAACCCAGCCATCATTGTCTTCTATGCTATAAAAACAGAAATGGAAGCTGAGAAAACTTACACAAAACCACAGAGCCTGACATCCGTTATCGCATAGTGGGAAGAGTAGCAGATATGGAGCTAAAAGACAGGCTTGAGTTTCAACTTGCATGATTACTAGCTGCAAGAACTTGGGAAAATCATTTTTACCTTGTTAAACCTCATTATGGGCATGGGGATAAAAAGGCTTATGCTCCCTATCTCCTAGAGTTGCTAGGAAGCTCTGTCATGAGTCTGTGAGTTCCTTGAAGGATTATCACAGTGTCTGGCATATAGTAGGTGCTTTAAAAATGTTTATTGATTGATAATGTCATATATGTGAAAAAAATTACAACGAAAAGCTCCTATGTATACAAAGTAATGTTTTCTTCATTTGGACACCCATCTTTGAGAGAATCCTTGATTACTGTGGGATTGTCTGACTGTAGGAAGAAGAAAGACTTCCAATGATTCGGCTCATTGGTCTTAGTGTAACTGACTTAGACACACTAATTCCAAGAAGATTGACTTTGAGTAGCTTTTAAAAAAGGATTACTAACTCAAGGGAAGATAGATGTAGTACTTGAGTGTACCCTCTTCCACCATTATCTGTGAGCTGCTCAGAAAGTTAGACCAAGTTTAAGGTACTCTATAAATCAGCTTTCAGTCAAAACCAGAGCTCACAAGTCCTCACCAATGGGTTTACATTTACTAGTTAGTCAAAGGATAGGGATAGAATTAGGACTTATGATTTCATTGGTAAAGGAATTCCCTTGTGAGGAAACTCCTTCTACCCATGCAGATCAGCAACTATTCTGCAACATTTAGTCTTGGAAATTTGCCTAGAGCTCTGAGAGGTTAAAATAATTTGACCAGGATTACATAGCTAGTATGTGTCAAAGGTATGGATTGAACCCAAGTGTTCCTGGCTATGTAACATCTCTTCCCATATTAGTCAGAAAAGATAATTAATTCAAAGTAAGGTTTTAAGTGAAATAGCACAATAAGAAAGTATCAAGACAGCATCTCCCCCTATAAACCTATTGTACTCTTCTGCAAATAAACATCACATCAGTGGGCAGGGTGAGCAGCAATAGGGATCATCCACTGGGGGCCCACACACAGGGAAAACATATGGGTGAGACACGTGGAGGGAGGAGTAGGAGGTAGATCATATTTCCTATGCTGCAGGGCATCCCGTGTCCTCTGGTGATGCCATGATGCTGTTTTGGATCTGTTCCCTGCTAGGAGTATAGCAGCATCTCTGCTGCTTTCTGGCCCTGCTAGGCAGTTCTCACTGCTGATAAGTTACCTCTTTCTCCTATGAGGAATTGTCTCTGACAACTCTTTTTTTCCCATTTAGCTCAGAGATTAAACTATTTAAAAAAGCAACAAAATGGATACCTTCCATACCTAGTCATCAAAATATGAGTGTATAGCTTTCTCTCTCTCCATAAGAAAAAAGGGCTTTTGACTACCAGAGTCTTCACCCTGGGGCAAACTCTTTTGAAACATAGGCCAGACAGCAAGACAATTAATTACAACACAAAGGCATTTAAACTATTTTTGAACTGATTTTCTCCTACCAGAAGGCACAAAGTCCCTGACCCAAGTCTCTGACTTGGGGTTAGAAAGTACCATTCAATTTGAGTTGATTGCCAGGGAACTACATTCAAACAAACCAAAGGACTGTGTAGGTATGAGGCATCAGGACTTCTCTCAGCTCCCCCAAGATTCTCTAGATCTTCCATACAAATGAACAGATGGAACGGCAATGGCAAGGGTAGACTATCACAAAAAAGTTAGATGGAGCTGCCTAAAAGGTACCACAAATATTCTTTTTGCAAATTCCTTCCCTCCACTGCAAATAGGACCAAAAACTTCCAAGGCATAGAGGGAGCCTAAATAGGGTTTTCTTCTGTGGCAGGGCTCTGTGGGTATATAGTATAGACACTGTGTTAAAGTTAGTTTCAATTGTTAATGTTTAGAACAGAAACAATGTAACCTACAATGGAAAGCCATATCAAAAAAAATACTCCCATGCCCAAATCCCCAAACTATAAATCCAGTCTTTCATATAAATTCAAAAAATCTACCCCCACTTCTCTCTCATTTTATCCTTACCCTGGAAATAATATACCGGACAACAGTAAATGGCAATCATCTAAAGCATTGTAACATTGTTTTGAGTTCTAGTTTCCATTTTAATTTTAGCTCTTCCTTATCTTGGTCTTCTTTCTTTCTTTCTTTCTTTTTTTTTTTTTTTTTTGTCTTAACCTATTTTTCCCTCTCAGGCTTTGGGGAATATATCCATATTAACTTGCCTGACTGCATTTGGTCCAGCTGTGATGCTAATAACCCCGTGACTTAGGAAGCTACTTATCATCCTGCCATGTTGTTTCCTGACTTCTAAAAAGAGAATCAGAACCATCCTAAGGAAGTAGAAGAGGCAGTGGCCAGAAGGTTGGAGCCCTGGGTTCTGAGCCAGCTCTGCCATTGACTTTGGTCACACTTTACATGATGTTGGGCAAATACTTTCATTTCTATAATCTTCTATTCCCTTAACTGTAATGTGAGGGGGCTGGAGAAAATGATCTCTTAAATATCCCTTCCAACTCCTGAATTCTGAAAATATTCTAATTTCTGAATATCTTTATGAAACACTAAACAACACAGCAACATGTAAGCACAATCCTATAGCGTGATCCACCCTCCTTATAGGGTCTCTCTGTGTGTCTTCTGATAAGGCATCCTTTCTGGTTTTTGTCAACATGACATTTGTCAACTTCCTTCCAGATGGGTCATAAACACAGGTATTCAATGTAATCTGGAGGAAGGAGAGTTAGTTCATGACGAAGGCATTGCAGATTTGGAACTTTGCTTTTCTTGCGTTGCATGTGTGTGTGTGTGTGTGTGTGTGTGTGATCAATAACCCTTCCTCCCCTTTTAGAGTGACAGAATTTCAATGGAAAATTACTTTGAAACCCATTCAGTCCAATTCATATGTGACCAAGAGAAAGAAGTGCTCTCTACATACATTACTGATGGTAATCATTTAGTCTTTGCTTGAGGATGCTTGGTTGGGCTTTTGGAAGGGTTTTCTAAAACAGCTTTCTAAAACAGCTCCCTCCATTTCAAACTGGTTCTAATTCTTAGGAAGTCTTTCCTTACTTTGAACTAAAATTGCCTTCCATACCACAGCTCCTAATTCTGTCCACCGAGCCCATCTGGAACAATTCTAATTCCTGTGCTATATGACAGGCCTTCAAATAATTAAACATACCTCCCATGACTATGAATCAATAAGTTTTTATTAAGTACTCATTGTGTGCCACACACTGCGCTAAGTATTGGAGATACAAAGAAAAAGTAAAATTTTAGTCCTAGTTCTTGAACTATCCATACACATTCACATACATACAATTCATACATTTACAGATACATATTCACATATACATATACATACACATACACACACATATATACACAGAGTGAATACAGGGTACTTTGGGGAGGGAATGTACTAGTAATTTGGGAAAAGCAGAAAATCTTCAGAAAATTAGCTGAGAAGGGAAGGAACTTTAGGCATAGGGAACACAAATACAAAGGCACAGAGATAGGAAATGAAGCCTTGTCTGTATGGAGTGGGTAATTGGCCATTACAACCATATAAGAGAGTGGAGATCCTCACTCTTCTTTTCATCAGATTAAACATCTCCACCTCTTTCATTTGATCCCCAGTTATATAGTTTATTGATCACCATCAGTTCAGTTTCCAGTTCAGAGGGGTCCCTGGAAAGTTTGATTCTAACAAGGAAAATATTATTCCACACATATCCAATGCTCTCCCTCATATGACCCCTCCCTTGTGCACGCTTCTGCAAATGGTTCCTCAGTCTCAATCCCTTAATACCAAAGTGGGAAGGGAGGCCTTTCATACTGCTGAACTCCATGGGTTTCCCATATTCACCCTCACATCTGGAATGAAGGAAAGAGCTTCTCATGGGAAGAATAACTGCAGATTCTTACTACTTCACTGAGATGTTTTGCAACTGCAAAGTTTATGGAAAACAATGATAAAAAGAACCCACTGATTCTGCTTGTTTTGCAAATGTATTTGTGAAGCAGATAAAAAGAACCCACTGATTCTGCTTGTTTTGCAAATGTATTTGTGAAGCAAGACGGTATCTGATAGACCAAGAACCTTCCTGGTTACTTTCCAAAAAGACAATTGTCTGATGATGTAATACAAAGATAAAACTGACTCAGTAATAAATATTTCCTAAATCCACCCCCTGCTTCCCATCCTGCCTAGCCACCCCCAGCCCTCTTGCTAAACTCTTGTTTATCTGTTTCTTTCTTCCTCTGTGGGATTGTATCTTTTGGTCCTGGAAGGAGCTAATTAAGCAATACTGAAGATAAAGATGTCCATGGTCATTTGTATATTTTTGTTCCCCTACCCTATCCATTGCATAAAGGAAGGGATATTCATGCATAGGATATGGGAATTAGAAGATAGGATCTGATATTACAGGGCAAATGGGCTCAAAAGTGAATTATTCCCACACTCCTAGAAAGTGATGTAGTAATGTTCCATGGCAAAAATGACAAATGCTTTAGAGACTAAATATTTCATCTCCAGTTCCATCACAATGGAGATTTCAACACAGTGGACCACAGGCATTAGGATGAATTATGTTGAACTTCAAAATCCTGAGCAAAGACCTAGCTGCTATCTCCATGGCTTAGGTATATATACTCCACCCCACCATCTACTTCAAATTAGCAATATTTGCCAAGTTGTGGCTTAAATGGCTACTATCAGTTATTAATTGGTCTAACCATTCTGCAAAGTGATTTGGAACTATATCTTAAAAGTTACTAAGCTATGTACACACTTTGACCTGGTGATATCAGAACTAGCTAGGGCCTAGCTACTAGGCTTATACACCAGATATCAAAGAAGGAGCCATATACACAAGAAATTCATGTTAACTCTTTTTGTTGTAGCAAAAAACCGGAAACTAAAGGGATGTCAATCGATAGGGAAGGGCTAAACAAAAAGTTGTATATAAATATGAGAGAATGCTATTGTGCCATAAGAATAACAAATAACAAATCACCCCTTCAATAACAAAAGGGACAGTTTCAGAGAAACTTGAGAAGATTTGTTTGAATTAATAGAGAGTGAAGTAAGCAGAACCAGGAGAATAGTTTATACAATAAAAACAACATTGTAAAACAACAATGACTTTAAAAGACTAGAACTCTAATCAATAAAGTGACTAGCCATGATTGCAGATGTCTGATGATGAAGATGGCTACCTTCCTCCTAACTAAAATGCAATGGACTCAAGGTGCAGAATTAGATACATATTTTTGGAAATGGCCAATGTGAGAATTTCTTTTGCTTGATCATTCATATTTATTACAAAGGTTTAGTTTTTGTTTTTGTTTTGTTTTGTAGAGTATCGGAAAAAGGAAGGAAAGGAGAGTTAGTGATCAGGGTTACCAAAAAGAAAAAGAGAAAAAAGAAGAAGATCAATGAAGCATTTTTTCTTAAAAATATATAGAAGAAAACAGATTGCTGGGAGGAAACACATGTAAACAGGACAGCTTTGAAAGTTACATGTTTGATTTATCATATTCTTAAAAGGAAAAAGCAAACTCTCATATAAAAAATTCACAGTTTGATGTGTAATCCCACTTTTCCCTTCTACTTTTTATACGGAAATGCTCATTTTATTTGGTATTTGTCTCAAATTCTCTCTCTGTGTCCTTGATTCTCTAATAATGTCTTTTGTATTGCTTCTAGTTTGCCAAGAGCTGGCGATATTCTAATGTGGCTCCTTATGTCCACCATGCATTTTTCTAATGTTATTTGTAATTTTAATTCTTCCAAGACCATGAGAGTCCATGATTAATAGTTATGTAGTAAAATCAACAAAAGAATATTAGAGTTAGAGCTGGGTTTTGTGGTAATTTTCAGTTTGTGACCATTGAAAGCAATGCACAATTTCCTAAAGGCAATTGAGTCCAGTTTCCTCCTAGTAGCCAGTTATGAGCCCTGAGGCTCACCATCCCTCTGTATCCCCTGTTACTAATATAATTCTATGTCTCTATCTTTGTCTCTGTCTCTGATTCTCTTTCTAGCTCCATATCGATAGTCTGTCTATTGATGAACTTGTTCAATGGGCCATCCATAGAGTTCCATGTCATAATTTACATAATACTCATTTTTCAGTCATTTGTTTTGTCAGTGTGAATATTTTAGATAATTTATTTTGAAAAATGATGGGTTTCACTGAGAAGGCTTTATAGTATTGAAGGCCTTGATACAATGTCATTTTTATACAGGAGTATTTGGAGAGCCTTGGCATAATAAGTAATGGGTTTTTTTTTTTGTTTGCTTGCTTTCACTTTGCTCAGGACATATTGATAAAAGTGTCTAAAGCCAGATTTGAACTCAGGAAGATGGGTACTTCTGACTCCAGGTCTGGTGTCCTATCCACTATGCCATCTAGCTGCCCCATTTCCTTAGATAGTGAATCAGTTTAAAATGTCATAGAGTTTAAATATCTGGGGAAATACTTGCTAACTATGTGACCCTGGGTAAGTTACTTAACCCTGTTTACCTCAGTTTTCCCATCTATAAAATGAACCAGAGAAGGAAATGGCAAAGCACTACAGTGTCTTTGCCAAGAAAACTCCAAATGGGGTCATGAAGAGTATGACAGAACTGAAGACAATTGAAGAACGATAGTACAAACACAAACATGTATAGGTATTTAATTATATATTACATAATATATAACATATATTATAGATTACAATTCTTACAAAATGTGTTATCTCCTTTTACTCTATAAGGTAGGTAGCAATTAGGTTTGATTTATGTATGAGGAAATGAAGATTCAGAGACTTGCATCAGCTCACATTGATGAGAATTGGTGGAACCAGCGCTTGAATCAAGGTCTTCGGATTTCAAATCTGGTGCTCTTTAGTTACATGCTTCTCTTAGCATAGATAGTATCATCCCCAATAAGGGGCTGAGATCATGGCGTTTCCCAGAGAACTAATGAAATTCTCAGGTTAATGGCTCAAGGCAAATTAAATCATTCTGTCCTTATTCGGAGTGAAACAACTTGGGAATTCACCTCTTATTGCTTAATTAATGAACTGCAACCATGCTGAGTAAGTTTGTGGATATAACAGTCTCTGGTATTAATACTATTTTGTGGGATTTTGTTCATTAAGTTTCAGAAAGATGTTGGTTTGTTCCCTGGATCCTCAAATGTAAACAAACCAAAGTACAGGATATTCTCCAAGAGTCTAATTCATGAACAATTGCCAGTTTGGGGCTAGAGTTCAACTTTGTTGGCACTACAACACTGCCACCACCCCACAGTATGTCATGACTATGGTTAAAGAACAAGAGGTACCTTTAATTGTCAGAGAGAGAGAGTGAGAGAAAGAGAGAGAGAGGAGGAAGAAGGAGGACGAAGAGGAGGAGGAAGAGGGGAAGGAGGAGGAGGAGAAAAAGGGGAAGGAGGAGGAAGGGAAGGAGGAAGAAGAAGAATGAGGAAAGAGTCAACTATCTTCAATTTGGGGGCCCACACAGAAGGAAAAATATGTACCAACTGGACTTCTTTCAGAGGGTGGCAAATATGGTGAGGCATCTTCAAGGCAATGTAATAAAAATTAGTTAAGAAAAACGGTAATATTTAGCTTGGAAATGAGAATACTTAGCAAAGACATGATAGCTGTCTTCATATATTGAGGGAAAAACAGAGAAATGGGAGAAAACAATCTCGGGTTATTCATACATATATACATGCATATATACTAATTAGTCTTTAATGAGTATATACAAAAATAAGAATTTGTATAAATGGAACCAAAAGGGAAGGAATGAGAATTTAAGTGCCCACTATGTGTCAGAGACTATGCTAAATGGTTTACCTCTCATTTGATCTTCCCAACAACCCTCTGAGATAGGTGTTATTATTATCCCTATTTTGCAGTTGAAGAAACTGAGGCAGAAAGAGGTTGATGTGACTTGTCCAAGGTCACACAGCTAGTAAGTGTCTGAGGCTAATTAGAACTCAAGTTGTCCTGACTCCACATCCAAAACTCTATCCAGTAAATAAGAAAGTCAATCTGTGATTTTGATGCAAAAAATGTACATACATAAATTATGTGATTTATTAATATGTCTAATGTAGAGTAAGATGAAAAGGCCAGTGCTAAGCACATTGTAGTTGCTTCCTTCTTATTAATTTACTTATATGAGAAAAAAAGCAGAAATTCAAGATTGAAAATATGATGAGGATGATCCACAAAGTAAATAATCAAGATTCGCTGACAAGATTTATTCGAATGAATGAACAGCTTGGTAGGAGAAAGTTTAATGGAGTGGAAAGACTGATAGATTTGGAGTCAGGAAGACTCAAGTTCAAACTCAGTCTCAGACCTTACTAGCTGTGTGACCTTGGGCAAGTCATACTTGCCTCAGTTTTCTCATCTGTAAAATGACAATAACAAAAGCACCTACCTCCAACAGTTGTTACGAGGATCAAATGAGATAATTGTAAAGCTCTTGGTACAGTGTCTGGCACATGTCTGTTGTTGTTCACTCATTTCAGTTGTGTCCAGCTCTTCATCACCCCATTTAGGGTTTTCTTGGCAGATACACTGGAATGGTTTTCTATTTCTTTCTCCAGCTCATTTTACAGATGGAGAAACTGAGGCAAACAGGATTAAATGACTTGGCCAGGGTCACACAGTTTAGTAAGTGTCTGAGCTCAGATTTGTACTCAAGAGGATGAATCTGCCTGGCACAATGTCTACTGCTCCACCAGCTGCCCCTATGGCAGAGATAGGAAGCACTGTATAAATGGTAGGTATTACTATTAGCTATTATTAAATCTCAGCTCTACCACTTCTAACCTGTGTGACATTAGACAATACTCTTAACCTCTCTGGGTCTGAGTTCCTTCATCTGCAAAATGAAGGGGTTGCTCTAGCAACTAGCTGACTTCTAAAGTCCCTTCCTATGATTTATGAACTTTGGAATATGAAGAGACCTTTGAGACCTTCCTCTCATTTACAGATGGGGAAACATCTACAGGAAAGTGTCCAAAATCCAGGTGGTAGGCTGTATTAGAGGTAGATCTAGAGTCTATATCTCCTAACTTTTGTTTCTTGTTTTGTCTTCTCTCCCATATAGACCTCACACTCAAGAAGAGAAAAGTGATTTTTATTTCGTAGTATTCAGAGAAACTAAACTGGTCATTTCTTTAATCAAATAAAACTTCCTGGCCTCCACATGGCTCCAGCTGGCACCAGATCCACAAAGAGTTTCCTCTTCTTCCTGTCATGCAGTTGACATTATTCTCATCTCCATTATGTATGACTTTCTTCCTTGAATTTACTCTATGTAAAGCACAGTGTTGGGTCTCTTAGAGGTGTTGGTAAAAAAAAAAAATAGAAATGATTCATCATTCAATCAACCACTGACTCTGGACTGTGGATAAGGCTCTCTGCTAGGAGCTATGAGGGAAGTTAAAAAAGGAAATCTAAACACATTTAAATGTTCATCTAAGTGGGAAAACGGAATATATTTGTAAGCAAAAAGTAATAGGTTAATTTCTATGGGACAAGTACCAAATAAGTGATATGGATAACAAATGCAGAATTGTGGAAATTTGGAAGAATGGGGTCCATCTGAATTAAGGAGTTTATCTAAGGAAAGGTCAGAATAAAATATTCATTAAAAAGATTCAAAACACTTATCCAGAAACACACAAACAAGTGAAAATTAACATAGTTCAAACTGTGTATATGAGAGGGCTCCAAAGATCATTTTAGAGGTACCTATCCCAGAACTACTATAATCTGCCAGTTGAGAAAGCTGCTAACTCAGAGGTTAGAACAATGGACCTAGAATCAGGAAGAACTGAGTTTGAATCCAGCTTCAGGCATTTAATGGCTGTGTGACTCTGGGCAAGTCACTTAATCTCTGCCTCAATTTCCTCATTTATTAAATGCGGATACTAATAGTCATTACTTCCTAGGTTTATATTGTGGGAATCAAATGAGACATTTGTAAAGTGCTTTGCAAATCTTAAAGCACTATAGAAATACTAATTATTATTATTATTAAATAACAACTTACATTTATGTAATGTTTTCCTTAGGGGGTACAAGTGTAATTATTCCACTTTTTGAGATGAAATAACTGAAGTTAAAAGAAGAAAAGTAACCAGTCCAGAGTCTTATACCTAAAAATCTCAGAAAGACTTGAACCCAGGTCTTTTTTTTTTTTAACATTTATTTTATTTTTAATTTGTGCAATAAAGCAAGCATTTCCATAACATGGTACAAGGGAAAAAGACAATTTCATATGAAACTGTAAATCTACTATGTACAATTTGCTATTCCTTTCAAATATACAACAAAATTATCATGTAAGTTTCTTTTTTTTCTTCCACCCAAAAGACTGCTAAAGACAGCTACCATTATATACATAGGTGTATATGTGGAAAATTATTCTATATTATTTCTATTTCTCAGTTCTTTCTCTGCATGTAGAAAGTATCTTCCTTCATACCAGAGTTCTTTCCATTATGCGTCAGTGGAATGAAAATGCAGAATTACAAAGGATATGTCCCTCCCTTGTATCCCAGCTTTCCACCATCCCTCCCCATGTTTGTTCCTTGTTCCAAAATCACCCCAAGATTTACATCAATAACTCTCATCTGGGTGTTGATCTGATTATAACAGTTGACACAAGAGTGTGAATGATACATAGACTTAACACTGGAGCAAAGGGAGTATGCGTGGGAAGGGGAAGGGGGATGGTTTGCTTCTAAAGGAAGATTTTTTGAATCGCTGGTTGGTGAAATGTTTCAAGAGGACAAAGTCTAGTAGTCATACTCCATGCTTAATCCTGGCAATGCAAAGCCTTTCTAGCTCTCCAGCCTCCTGCTAGTCTTCTGGACAATAAAATACTGTGTGTAGAATCATGACTTAGTAGATTTACCCTTCCCCCCCACCCCCCACCCCCCATTTTCTGCCCTTCAACAAACACCTTTATAAACCAACCCTCCACCCTCTGGGGCTCAGGGACAGCCAAGAGCAATAGCTGAGGGAAATAGTGTGGGTGGGCTCAGGAATTCTGGAACTGGGAATTGGGAAGGGTCTTCTCAATTTAAATTCTGCATATAAATACAAGGGGAAATGTGGGGGGGGGGGGGAAGTGGAAAGGTTCTCTCCCTTCCCTTCCCCACTTCCCTGCTAATTTCCAAAGACCTAGCTAGTGCTCAGTGGGAATCAATTGGAATTGCAGCTTTTAACATTTGAAGTCCTGCTAGAGCTGTTATCACCCAGAAGACTGACATTTTAATGACCATCTCCACAAGCTGACCTCGGGAGAAAATACTCCTGCTCTGATTTATCCAGTATGTCATGTTGCTTTGATTCCAAGCAATATGTGGGAATGGAGCCAGTGTCAGACATTTGGCATGAGCTCCTGCCTGGCCCCTGACTAACTTCAGCTGTGTTGTGTCAGCAAACTGCGGATGCAGCCCAGAATGCCTTTAACTGGAGTTGGACAGCAGTGGGGATGCTGAGCGAGTGAAGGGGGACAAAGGCGTCGGGGAGGGCTGCTTAGGATGAAGGCCTTCCCTAGGGCTAAGGCGTAGCAAAGTTTCTTTGGTGAAAGGTGTACCAATCCATCCATGGAATATTTATTTAGAAAAGTGTTGGCAGATGACGCTGAAAAGATCAAACTTAGTAGTTGAAAGACGGTCAGGGATTCCAAGACTTTTCTTGGGTTAAAAAGATTTCTCTTAAGTTCCTCAAGAGCAAGCATTTCTGATAACTGTTTGATGGGCACCTAACATAGTATATAGTGTCTATGTTCTAGCTTAGGATGGAAAGTTAGCATATGACAAAGGCTTCTTCATCAAGTGAATGAAGAAACAAACCTTGTGAATGACTGATTCTGAAGTGTTATTAGAAACATTACTGAGGCTGATAACTCACTAATTCCAGCTTTAAAACCACCCAAATGATATTTCCTATGGAAAAAAGTAGATAAAACAAGAAATTTCTCTTTAAATTAAGATTATTTTCTGCAGTGAAGACCAGCTGGGCTGGCTTTACTAAAAAATAAAATGGCCCAACAGTGGTATGTTTCCCCAGTAGACAAAATAGTTCAATGAAGTGATTTGAGCCTCAAGTGTTTGGGGCTCTCATTTTGTTGCTGATGCTCAATGTTCTACAATTAGAAATTTACTCCTTAGGATTGGTCTTTGCAAATACCTCTAGAAAGAGTTGCGCATTAAAAATGCACAAAAAATTTACTGGGGGGGGGGGAGGAAGGATGCTAGGTGTGAATTTGAACTTGTGATTTCTTGAGTATGGGGCACTTCAAGTATGGAAATTCTCCCCTTTGGGTAGATTAGCACCTCAGTCTGTAATTTAGGGAATTGCCTGAGGCAGCAGAAAGTTAAGTGATCTAGGTGGCCCAAGGAACCTGGGCTCAGGAAGACCTGAGTTCAAATCCAGCCTCAGACACTTACTGGCTACATGACACTGGGCAAGTCATTTACCCTGGCTTGCCTCAGTTTCCTCATCAGATGAACTGGAGAAGGAAATGGCAAACCACTCCAGTATCCTTGCACTTGCCAAGAAAACCCCAAATGGGGTCATGAAGAGTTGGACACAGCTGAACAACAATAACATTTCACTGACTCTACCATAGACTGAGATGATCAACGAGACCATTGAATAATTAGTAGTGAGTACTCAATCCTCCAGTTATTAAAAAAAAGTGACTGGTTAACCCTTGCAGAGATGTTGTAGAAGGGATTTCTACTTGGACTAGATGACCACTGAGGTTCTAATTCTAAATTTTGATTCTGAGGTTCTGAAGCAAATACATGTGTCTTTTCCTAATAGGAGAGATTTAGAGACTGAGAACCTGGGGTCGTGGAGAAGGGAGATGCCAAATGCCTAAGAGTTTAGGGAGAGACTGTTAATTCCCAAGGACAAACTTCTCCTTGATAATTTTGCCTGGGACTTGCCTTCGGGACCTAAAGCAGAGGTGCCAAGTAATCTGGGGGCCCCAATCTTTATCATTGTGATTAACAGGTCCAAAGCAATCTGTCACCACATACTCAAGGGGCATTAGGTTGAAACCAAAAGCAGAGTCTTAAACAGAGAAACTTCATTTGGAAGATGGGTTGAGAAATACAAACCAGATTTGAATTCCAAAGCTTATCTACAGCAGCTTGTGAGTGGATTTCCTGGAAGCCCTTAGATTCAAAGAAGACAAGGTTTCACTCAGCATTTGAAGAGTGAAGCACATATTCCATGTTATAGTTGCCCCATACTACTCACTAATAGAGCACTAACTGAATTTCCTGGGTCCTGGGGTGCCATTGGGTTCCCACATGAGCATCAGGAGTATGAAGGGCAATTGCTTCTCACTCTAGGTTGTGACTGTCACATTAGGCACTAAAAAAAAAGGGTTGACATTCCCAAGGAGGTCAGACAGACAAGAAAGGTCTCATAAATACCAAAAATAATCATAGGAACACTTTTCATGTTAACAAAGAGCTGGAAGGAAAGTAACCACACATCCATTGGGTAGCTAAACAAACTGAAGTGTAGGAACAGAATGGAATATTATTTTACAGGAAGAAATGACAAATAATGAGGAATTCAGAGAAACATGGGAAGATGGGAATGAGCTAATGCTGAGGGAAATAAACTGAATCAGAAGAAGATACACAGTAACTAGAGTAATGTAAATGACAAGATCACTGACAGGAAGCTGACTTCTGAACATTTGTAATAAACAATTTGGGTCATGAAGAAGAGATGATGCGACAAAGCACAGAGGCAGACACACTCACTGTTTCGGTTGTTTTTGCTCAACTATTTTTTCTTTCTTACAAGATAGGATTCAAGTGAAGGGGATTAGGAAAGATGTAAAAATGTACTTTAAGAAAGGTGAGGACCTTCCTATCATCCTCATCCTCAGGGAGTTATAGGATGCTAATTCAGTGGTACCTTGCTGTCAGATGATAATAGTTTTCACTTATATATCTTCAGGTTTTACAGAGCACATTTAATCCATTATCTCATTTGATAATGATGACAAGTCTGTCAAGTGAATTTTTGTTGCTGTTGTTCAGTCACTTTAGTCATGTCTGACCCTTCGTGACCCCATTTGGTGTTTCTTGGCAAAGACATTGGAGTGGTTTGCCATTTCCTTCTCTGGCTCATTTTACAGATGAGGAAAATAATGCAAAAAAGTTAAGTGACTTGTCCAGGGTCACACAGCTAGTAAGTTTCTGAGGCTGGATTTAAATTCAGATCTTCCTCACTCCAGGCCCAGCACTCTGTCTACTACACCATCTATCTGCCCCTAGTACAGGGTTTACTGATCACTTTTAAAGGTAAGGGAACTAATGCTCAGGAAAAGTAAATTGCTCAAGGTCAGACAGTTGAAAAAAAATATATAACAGAGCTGGGAACCAAACTCTACTCAGCTGATTGTAAGTCTTAGTGCTTTTCCACTTTACTATGCTGATTTAGTCACTTGAAAATATGACATTCTTCTCTTTAGGATTCCCAGGAACTAAAATTGTACATATAAGCTGAAGAAACATATATTTCTCCAGGTATAGTCCAAGGACCCATAGAGGTCCCTGAGAAGCTTTCAGGAGGTCTGTGATATCAAAACTATTTTCATCATAATACTAAGATGTTATTTACCGATTAGAATGCTTCCCCCTTTCCAACTACATATCTGTGAGGCCAATTTTCTTCAACCAAAACAACATAAATGTAACAGATTGAACACAGGAGCAGATATGAGACTCCAGCTGTCTTCTATTAAGCCAGACATTAAAGAGATTTGCAAAATTATGTAAGACATTGCCAATCTCCTCACTAAATTTCTTTGGAAAGGATTGGAAAAAACAATTTTTTGCATAAAAATATAAATATTTTATATGTGAAAAATGAAAATGAAAAATATTTTTCACAAACTATGCTATTCATGTTAAATTGAAATCATTTTATTATTTGTAAGTGAATAAATAATTTAAAGTGTACCAGTTTTAATTCTTAATATAGTAAACATTGATAGATGGGACCCACATGAATGAAATCTCTTGGGGGTGGGGTCCTCTATAATTTTTAAGAGTATATAGGAGTCCTAACACTAAATATTTTGAGAATTGTTGATATCGCTACCTATGCCAACACAGGACTTCCACATAGTGCTTCCTAATACTCATTTTAGCATCAAATTCTAGAAAGCATAAACATTCCTCTTCAGTGACAATATTATTTCATGAAAAGAGAAATGAGCTTCCTGAGGGCTTTTATTAGCTGACAATTTCTTGCTAAATTTTGTATTGATATCCCTTGTTTACCCATCACGCTTATTTTCTAAATACATCCCGACTACCCAGAGAGCTTTTCTCTGTAAAAAAGAACAAAAATATAGGGGGGGGGGGGAATAGTTTTTAAAAATCTAACCAACACGTTGATTAAACATTGTATGTGCTTTATTCTACCTCTAGAGATTACTTGGCTGAACCTGGGAAAGACCTCAAGGAAGTCAAAGATAGAAAGAAAGGCCTCATTAAAATGTTTAGCACAACATTTTATTGTTGCTATTGTTGTTGTAGCAAACAAGTGGAATAAAGTAGATGCCAATTAGTTGGGGAAATGGCTAAATAAATTGTGGCACATGAATGTAATGGAATACGGTTATGCTGCAAAAAATAAGGAACATGAAGAACAAAAAGAAGCTCGAAGAGTCCAAATGAACCAATATAAAGTGGAGTGTATTTTCTCAAATTTTTTTCAGGACTAACTTTGGTTATTATAATTACGTGGTATTGAGTTTCGTTTTTGTTTTTAGTTGTTATTGTTCTGTTGTTCTTGAAAATTGACCTTATGGTAGTCATTGGGTATGTTGTTTTCTTGGTTCTGATTACTTCACTTTGCATCTATCCATGTAAATCTTTTCATGCTTCTCTTTATAATCCTTATTTCTTATAGCACTGTGGTTTTCCATTATATTCATTTGTCACAATTTGTTTATATTCCCTATCGATGGGCATCTGCTTTATTTCCAGTTCTTTGCTATAACAACAACAACAACAAAAAATGCTGCTATGAATATTCAGTGCTGCCTTTCTATCTTGGACTTCTTTGGAGTATATACCAAGCAATGGGATCTTTAAGTCAAAAGGTCTCAACATTTTAGTCACTCCCTTAGCCCCCCAGCCAATTTCCAGTAATCAACTTCCCCCCCCCCACACACACACTCTTGAATTCATTGGCACGGGCTTCCTTGCTGTTTTTGAAAAAAGACATTTCATCTTCCCTCTCTGGGCATTTCCTCTAGCTGTCCTTCATCAGAGAAATGCTCTCCTTCCTCACCTGTACCTCTTGGCCTCCCTAGATTCCTTTAAATTCTAGCTCAAATTTCATTTTCTTCCAGAAACCTGTCGAAATCCCTCCTAATTCTAGTGCCTTTGGACTCATGATTGTTTCCTATTGATCCTGTTTATTGGCCCTTATTATTTGCATGTTATCTCCCCATTGGACTATGAGTTTCTCATGGGTAGGGACTATCTTTTTCCTTTCTTTGTATCCCCAGTGCTTAGCACAGTGTCTGGTCCATAGGAGGCTCAATATTTATGGACTAAATGAATTCTTATTGCTTTCCAGAATAAGTGAAGCAATTGTTTACTCTGCCAGGAATGTGTGTGTATATATATATATATCTGAATGCATATATATATATATTTATATATATATATCTGAATGCATATATATATATATATATATATATATATCTGTCTTTCCACAGCTTCTCAAACAACGGTAATTACCATCTTTTGCCACTTTTACTAATTTTCTGAGTGTTAGATGATTTCTTTGATTGCATTTCTCCTATTACTAGTGATCTGAGTAATGTTTCATATGTTTTGTAAAATATAATTTGCAATTTTTTTTGAAACTGTATCTTTTAACCATGTATCCACTGGGGACTATCTCTTGGTCTTGTATGTTTATAAAAGTTTTCTATATGTCTTAGATATTAAACAAAAAAAAAAACCTGAAGGAAATATTTTTTCTCAATTAACAGTTTCCTTTTTTATTCTACTTGCACCGGTTTTGTTCACTCAAAAGCTTTTCAATGTCATAGAATTGAAATTATTTTATTTTTTGTGGATATCTCTATCCTTTGGATTGTTATAGATTCTTTTCTAGCCATTGTTACACAAGGCATTATGTGATTTTTTTTTTTGTATTTTTTTATGGTTATGACTTTTAATATTCTGGTTGCCTAACCATTTTGAATATATTGTGACATGCAGAAAAATAATGATTTAAATAAAATGTTTTAATAGTAAAATAATAATTTCTTTTTAAATTTTTAAAAATTAGAATATTATTTACTTTGAGTTCCAAATTCTTTCCCTCCTTCTTGCCCCTCTCCTACCCATTGAGAAGGCAAAAAATGTGATACCAGTTATACATGTGAAATTATGCATAACATATTTGCATAATAGCCATGGTACAAAAAGAAAAAAGTGAGAAAAATGAAGTGAAAAAAATTATGCTTCAATCTGTCCTCAGATTCCATCAGTTTTCTCTCTACAGGTAGATAACATTTTTCATCATAATTCCTTTGGAATTATCTTGGAACATTGTATTGCTGAGAATAGCTAAGTCATTCACAGTTGATCATAGCACAGTATTGCTGTTGCTGTGTGCCATGTTCTCCTGGTTCTTCTCTCTTCACTTTGTATCAGTTCATGTAAGTTTTCTCAGGTCTTTCTGAAACCATCCTGCTCATCATTTCTTATAGTACAATAGTATTCCATTAAAATAATATACCACTACTGATAATTTCTTAAAGCATCCTATACAAGTCACTTCATTAATTTTGTTTATATTTCCCATAGCACCTAACACAGTGCCAGACATATAAGAGGTACTCAATTAACTTGAAGGAATGAAGCTTTCTGAGGGCCAAGATCTATCTGCTTTCTATCATCTCCACCAAGAAGAATTAATTCATCAATCCATTCATTTAACAAAAAATTATCCTGATTTTAAGTTTCTTGAAGGCAAATCTTTTTTTTTCCTTTAAGGAGATTGCTTCCAATAATAATAGGTAATAATATTTAAATCCCCAACAGCTAGAATTTTAAGTCTCTAATGACTCAGACAAAACTATGGCAAATTCATTTGTGGGGCATGGTGTCTATAAGAATAGTCCAAAAATGGATGTAGTCATTGAGAAGAAGGAGGTAACCTGTCCTTCACAGGATCCCATAAGGGAAATGATTCTGGAAGAAATTGGTATGAAGTTTAGGGAAATGTTGTAGGGATGGAAAGAATTGTGAAAGCCTGCCCTCCCAAGGAAGAGGAAAGCATCCCAGGGAGAATGCCTGTCCCTTCCCATGCCAGTGTTCCAAGGCCAAGCCTTATTCACCCTGTGCTAGTTATGGCTTTGCTTTTTAGTCAGTCCCCAGCAGTAGTGATAGTAAAGCATGATAATCAGCACTGAGAAGACCCCATTTTGAAAGAGTAATGTGGGTAAAAAATATGGATGATGTTTGGATGGGAAAGACTTTTACCAGAAGGGCCACAAAGACTTGAAGAAAATGGAGGTAAAGAAACTGGCCTTTTGTAAAATGTTAGGTAAGTAAACGTCCTTGATTGGCAAGAACATAGATATTCTCCCACATGGGTCAACTCTCCGAATATCTCTCGTTCACACCTTTTATCCTTTGCTAGGCCCCACTCTTCTCTGTCTCTTCTCTACTTTCTCTTTTTTATCAGTCATATCTCTTTGCCACATCATAGATCTAAGATTTTTGCCTTTTGTAGATATCCCTTCCCTGATCAATTATCTGCTCGCTGGCTCCACCCTTTTTTCCTTCCTCCTGCCAAGCTTAATTTTCTAGTTATACCCTACCCACAAATAACAAGAGATGTCCCCTAGCCTTTTTGCCTGCTCCAGGCACAGATCTCATGAGTTTTGTCCCTTGTATTCTGTAGCAAGTATCTAACATCACTCACTTTCTATAAAGAAAATGTGTTCAACAGGGAACTCAAGCTGAGGGAGAAGGGCCAGAGGCTATCTCTAAAGGAAGTAGGCCAGAGTAGTTTCCATGGCAATTTCTTAGTCAGGAAGCTTCCAAGCTGACATGGTGACCTCCACCTCCGGATGGATGTAGAACAAAGTGACATCATTTTTTTTTTCCTACCCCATTCTATCAGGTTAGCATGAAGCCTCCCCAGCTTGTCTCCTCCCTCCCTGGGTAGTCTGTCACCACATACTGGCTGTTTTAGGCTGAGCTGATGCACACCGGGTGAGGTTTTAATTGCATCCACATGGGTAGGTTGACAACCCACCAAATTTACTTCCTGCCAGCAGCCTCAGGCTCACTCTGGCTCCATGAGGAGAGGGAGGTCGGACACTGAACAAAAGTGGAGAACAGAGTTCAGCATCCAGGCCCAAAAGGCTTCATTAGCCCAGAGAACAATGCAGTGGAGCCAAGCTGAGCTAAGCTTTGGTGAGAGGTTGGGGAGGGGGGGAGAAGGACAGGAGGAGGAGCATAAACACCTATGGACAAAGGGAAAAGGGCAAGGGGCACTTGGGACCTAATGTGGTCTCATTAATATTTACCAGAGGACTAATGAAAACACCTCAGGGGCCGTAGAGTTCTAGAGAGGTAGGATGAGGGGAAAGAGGCTTTCATTTGGATTTCCATTGATGACAGCTAAACTGCTCCCAGGTCTACTTACTCGGAGTTAGATGAGAGGGTGGGATTAGGTGGGTCAATGAGGGAAACAGGAGAGGGCAAGAGCCTTTGATTGTAGCATAGGAAGCATGAAGAGGGTGAATAGATAGACCCCAGGCACAGTATTGTAAACCACCATGGTAGTAGTTCCATTGACATTTTGCTTGTGGTCTTGTCTCTGAGAAGCAGAACGTCTGGCTTTGGTCCTTAAGATTCCTAATCTCTAGAGTTCTTTTGGTTCAATGCACACAGAGGCCCACAGAAAGCGAGGGGAGAAAGGTAAATATGGTAAGTCAATTGCAACTAAGGGAAGGACAGAGACTCAAATTTGTGCCCTGGGGAAAAAAGAGGAAACAAGAGCTGTTAATCAGACCTGGGCAAACAGGTCTGTGGGCAAAGGAAAGATCAAGATAGCTCTGTATGGGGGAATCCCTGAAGAAGCCAATTAATGAATTTATACTGTACTAAATATTGTTATAGACCCTGGAGATGCAAAGAAAAGCAAAAACACAGGCTGCCTGATGGAGCTCATATTCTAATGGAGGAGACGACAGGAAAACAACTATGTACACACAAGGTATATAGAGTATAAACAAAAGGTAATTTCAGAGGGAAGGGACTAGCATTGAGACCAATCACACCACCATAGGAACAGTGTAGGCCTGAAGCGATGAGGACCTGCACGGTGTTGCATCTTTGTGAGCAGACAGGAAAGGGTGACTGAGAGGCCTCAGGGCCCCCAAAATGGGGAGGCTTTGTCAATAAAAAAGTAGAATAATCGATTATCTTCTCATTTTTATCTACACACTTTTCCTGGGCTAGGTCCCCCTCCCTCCAAGCTCAGTTCACCAGTTATAGCCCACTGTAGCAACTTGGAACCATTTTTTTGGTAATGGTTTCCATGAGTTTTCTGGCCAATATGATTTAGTGACTAACTTAATGGTTATGAGCCTCTTTCTTTATATTTAGTTATGCTAGTTATCAGACAACAAATACAGCTCAATCCCAAGACCTTCCTCAAAGTCTTTCCAGCTTTGTTGAGATAGTCACAGTTTGAGCTTTACTGCCTCTAAATCAGTGGTTCTCAACTTGTGGGTCGCGACCCCTTTGGGCGTCGAACAACCCTTTCACAGAAATCACAGGGGTCGCCTAAGACTATCGGAAAACACATTTCCAATGGTCTTAGGAACTGAGAAACTGCTCCTTCTATTCATCTCCAGGCGTGTCTGTCCACCTGCAGATACCCACATATGAGTTTTAAAGGGTCGCGGCATTAGGAAGTTTGAGAACCACTGCTCTAAAGGCATAAATGAGCCTTTTCCTTTATCTTGCTGGGAACTAGACTGCTGGGCTACTGCCACTTCTCCCTGTCTCCTCACTGTCTCCCCCTACCCTCTACATACCCTTTTTGACTCCCAGTCCTCCATCCCCAACCTTTTCAGTTGGCTTCCCCCATTAGAATGTAAGCTCCCTGAGGACAGTAATTTTCTTCTTTGATTTTATTTGTATCCATAGCACTTTCTACTGTGCCTGGCATGAGGTAAGTGCTTAATAAATGCTTTATCTATCTTTTCCCTACTTATCCTCCCACCTAAGAAATATAATCAGTTAATAAGCATTTATTAAGTGCTCAGGATTAAATAACCTTTCAAAATTCTATGAGTTTCATAATACCCAAAGATGAAAGGAGAAGAGGTTAACATTTTCTGTCCTACAAAGAAAGATATTAAAACCTAAAGGACCTAAAGAAAGGGTAAATTGATTTGGAAACAGGATTGTAATGGTAGAATAAGGACTCAAATCCAGAGCAAGATGGTACTGTTTCCAAAAGATAGACTTCTAAGCAAGCCCATTGACAAATCACTGAATTAAAGATCTGTCAGGTCTAGGGCTGTATCTCAAAGAGATCACAAAAAAGGGAAAAGGACTCACATGTACAAAAATATTTATAGCAACTCTTTCTGTGGTGGCCAAGAATTGGAAATTGAAGAGATGCCCATCAATTGGGGAATGGCTGAACAAGTAGTGGCATAGGAATGTAATGAAATACTATTGTGCTATAAGAAATGATGAACAGACAGATTTCAGAAAAACCTGGAAAGACATATATGAACTGATGCTGAGTCAAATGAGCACAACCAGGAAAACATTGTACACAGCAACAACCACCATGTGCAACAACTGACTTTGATAGACTTAGCCCTTCTCAGCAATGCAAGGACCTAAAACAATTCCAAAGGACTAATGATGGAAAATGCCATCCACATCCATGAAGTCTGAATACAGAGCAAAGAAGACTATTTTCTTTTTTGGTTTTGTTTTGTTTTTTTTTACTTTTTCACAGTTCCTCCCATTCATTCTAATTCTTCTATGCAACATGACTGCTGTGAAAATATGTTTAATAGGTGGCGGAGCCAAGATGGCGGGTAGCGGCAGCAACATATCGCAGCTCTCACATAGCCACCCCAAAATACCCATAAAATAGGACTCTAAACCAATCCTAGAACTCCAAAACACACACAAAGATACTTCCCACTAAAGTCAGCTCGGCTACGAGGAACCATATCAGCACTGCGAACCGAAAACCAGCCTGGCCTGAAGCCTCGGCTGTGCCCCGGAGGCGGCTGGACAGGAGGAGCAGAGGAGTCTCTCTGGTGAGCAGATTAGCATCAGCTGCTAGCAGCTCAGTGGGACTTGCGAAGTTGGGAAGGAGGAGCAGTCCAGCCAAAAGGCCTCCAGAGCGGAAAAGCGAAAGGCGGAGGTTTTGCACCCGCCTCCGCATGGCAGCTTACCGCCCGCGGCCTGCAGACAGCAGGGGGACTGAGCGATTGTTCTGAGGCCAGTGCTCTCGCGTTGAGCAGCCTGGATCCAGATCGCCATCTTGGGCCTCGGTTCTGGAGTCTTCACTATCCAGTCAGCCAGAAGTAATTAGGAAGGGTCCCAGCATCTTCCTGAGAGCTACGGCAGCCAGGAGGAACCCAGCGATTTGGGACAGACCTTTCCCTTCTGGAAGCAG
>CM053586.1:246610392-246634616 GCA_028646515.1 Pseudochirops corinnae
TTTTAGGAAGCCTTCATGTTTCTTGGAAGCTTTTGGTGTGGGAGTTCTGACTGTGTTGTCTTCCTTCCATTCCATACTTTGATCCTTTTTGTCCCTAAAAAAGGATTCTAGAGTTTGGTTGCTGTTCTTACTTTGCTTCCTTTGCCTGCTCATGTTGCCAGTGAAAGTACTTGATTTTTTAGCTCTGTGGAACACTGCTTCCAGGGGAGGAAGCTCTGTCCCAAATCACTGGGGTTTTCACAGCTGCCAGAGTTATTGGGAGGCTGCTGCAGCCCCCACCAGCTTTGGCTCACTGAAAACACACCCAGGACCACCACCCAAGACCACAATCCAGATCCAGGCTGCTCAACGCAAGAGCACTTAGCCTCTGAACTATCGCTTGGCCCCCCTGCAGTCTGCAGGCTGGGAGCTCTGAAGCAGCAATGTGGAGGCGGCTGCAGGGCTGCCGCTTCTGCCAATTCCTTGCCCTGGAGGCAGTTCAGCCAGATCGCTTTTCTCCTCCAAATTTAACTGAGATCCACTGACCTTTCACTTAGTTCTTGTTTCTTATGGCTTGATAATTCTGGAAACTTCCACAGCTGCTGCTGATCCACTCTCCTGAAGCTCCAGCTGCAGCTTGTCCTGGCTGCCCTGGGACCAAGCCGTGGTTTCGGGCTGGGCTGGTTTCAGCTCCCAGTGTGCTGCACTGAGCCCTTTGTGCTGAGCTGCCTTCAGCTAGAGATTGTTTTTCTGTATTTTTTATGTGAGTATTGGAGCCCTAAAATTTGTTTAGAGTCATATTTTATGGGTATTTGAGGTGGCTACATGTGACCTGCGAAACTTTGCTGCTTCTATGCTGCCATCTTGGCTCCGCCCCAGCTGTTAAGAATTTAGTAACATTTTTTTATTTTTGCTTTTTTGGAGGGGGAAAGGCAGGGCAATTGGGGTTAAGTGACTTGCCCAAGGTCACACAGCTAGTAAGTATTAAGTGTGTGAATGTGGATTTGAACTCAGGTCCTCCTGACTCCAGGGCTGGTGCTCTATTCATTACACCACTTACCTGCCCCTTAGTGACACTTTCAAAGGAAATTTATTTTATGTATTTTATTATTCACAATGGCATTGACTGTCTTAGAAAAATTCTGACCTGTGATTTCACTGGGATAAGGGAACTCCCAATGAGGAAAATCCATGTACCACTGCAAATTTGCAGCTGTTTTGCACTTTACGATCCCCTCTGCGGAACAGAGAGGTTACGGTATATGCCTGGGGTCAAATAACCAGTATGTGCCAGAAGCAGGCAGAAAGAGAATTTTCCTAGCATGGCTAACATAGCACACATGATAATTATTTTAATAATTTCAACCAACCTCCTTCCCTCCCCATTCTGTGGGTTGTAGATCACAGATTCAGAGCTAAAGAGTCAGTAAGTGATAGGGATAAGGAAACTGAGTCCCAGAGAGATTATGTGAATTACTTGAGGTCACACAGGTACCAAGTGTAGACGGCAGGATTTTATCCCAGGTTTTCTGACTCCAAAAGTAGTACTCTTTACAATATATAAAGGTACTTCCTAACCCCTGAGTTTATATAGAATCAGCTTGATGCAATAGAGGGAGTCTTGGATCTAGAGACAGGAAGACCCGAGTTCAAATCTCATCTTAGATACTTAGTAGCTATGCAACCCTGAGTAAGTCATTGAATCTCATCTTCATTTTCCTGATCTATAGAAGGGGGTAACACAGCACCTGCCAGTATTGTAAGAATGAAATTAAATAACATACGTAAATCATTTTGCAAATGTTAGGTTTTATTACTTCTGACCCTGAGGCCAGTTCTCCAGCCGTTATACTATACTACCTCTCTAAGGGCAGCCAGGTGATTCAGTGGGTAGAGTACAGGGCCTGGAGTCAGGAAGACTCATCTTCTTGAGTTCAAATGTGACCTCAGACACTTACTAGCTGTGTGACCCTGGGCGAGTCACTTAACCCTGTTTGCCTCAGTTTCCTCATCTGTAAAATGAGCTGGAGAAGAAAACAGCAAACCACTCCAGTGTCTTTGCCAAGAAAATTCCAAATTGGGTCACAAAGAGTCAGACATGACTGAAAATGACTGAACAGCAACAACATGCTGCCTCTCAGCTGTAGTCACACATCTCTGAAAAAGAACAATGTGGATATCTGAGATACGTTACTTATTTAGCCTATAGAAGTCATGTGTGTTAATTTATTCTGCTGAGTCATTGAGTGAGATTGTAATTTTGCAGTTTTCAGACACCGGAAGCCTGATAGAATCCGCAATGATCTGAAGCGAGAGTGATCCAAATGCCAATGTATAATGGACATATGGATTAGTGGATCCCTTAAAATAATTCAACAAGCAAATCTTAGCACCCATTATGTGCCACACACTGTGCTAAATGCTGGAGATACAAAGAAAGCAGGGGAAACAGTCTCTACTCTCAAAAAAAAATGGTATATTCTAATGGGGAAGATAATTGGTAACCAATTATTTACAAATGACCTACAGACAGGATAAACTAGAGATAACCAATAGGAGGAAGGTGCTAGAATTAAGGGAGATCAGGAAAGCCTTCCTGAAAAATGAAGGGTTTTGTTGTTGTTGTTCATACTTCATTTCTGAAGAGGACTGATGAGATTATGGGTGATTATAGATTTAAGTGAGGCAGAGTTGCACAAAGTCATCGGCCTCACTGTCTTCCAAAGTCAATGAAGTTCAGTGGCAAGACAAAAGTCTAGATAACTGTCAATGACCCAGAATGCAGTGGGTGATGTTGGCATCTTCATTGTCTGACCGAGCTCTAATCATCCCCATGGCACCTGCTTCAGCCACGTTCATGGCAGATGGAAGAAATTGTTCTCATCCACCATTCCAGTGGGGGAAGTCTTCACGTATTTGGAATAAACATCTACCCAACTCACCCACCGGTTTGAGGCCTGTCAGTTATCCACAATCAGGTTTAACCCATCTACAGAGATAGTTGTGGCCACTGTATGTGCTACAATTTCTTGGAGTTGCAGCTGAGAGTTGAGTGGCAGGTGGACACCAAAGGTAGGAGAGCAATCGTGTACAAACCCTCCAGGTACTAAAGTAGGAAAGAGGTAAGAGAAGAGATTCCAACCCAGATTATCTAATTTGAAATCCAGCAAGCTTTCTAAGTCGTAGGATCATAGATCTAGAAATGGCAGGGACCTCACAGGCCATCTACTCCAACCCCCTCATTTAACAGATTAAGAAACTGAGGCCCAAAGAGATTAAGTAACTTGTTCAAGGTCACATAGTGTCAGAGGTAGGATTTGAACCCAAGCCTGCTGGCTCTGGAGCCAATGGTTTTCCCACTGTACTTCTGATCTGTCACAACCTCTGTGAACCTCAGTTTCCTAACCTGTAAAATAGGCACGATAACATTTGCCCTCCCCACCTCACAGAATTTTGGTGGAGAAAGAACTCTGTAAGCCCCAAGGAGTTAGAAAGATGAGTAGTTATTATAAAACTTGGTTTTCAATGGCAAACCCCCAGGCAGGGTGCTGTCCAGACAGGACTCAGTGACGACTTTTCAACTCCATTTTTTTTTTTTGCTGGATCAAGTTATGGGGTGGGACAAAGTTTCAAGCCACACTTCAGTGTCTTGTGAATTGAAATTCCAGATCTGTCTTTAACCAGACTGTCGCCTTCCTTTGAAAACCTCTCCCTACTTTCCCAAGCTGCTCATGAGAAGTTCTGCCTAGCAGAATCCTTTGGCTTCCCTGAACGTAGCCTTCAGAAGCAAGGAGACTGTTCTGGATGTGAAAGGAGGGAAATTTCTAGCTAACAATGACCCTTTTCAGGATTTCAGATGCCCTGGAGGTTTTAAGAAGGAAGACACTTGGCTGCCTGAGCACCCAGACCTTATTTTCATCGTGGCATCTTTCCCCTCCTCTTCCACCTACTTAAGTAACTGAATAACTGACAAGAAGGAACAAATATCTCCCAGAGAAATAGTCCCAGTGAAGTCTATATGCTCAGCTAGACCTTTGCCTTAGCTGTCTTTCCTGGTTACCAAGCAGATGGGGAATATTGTATTTGCGTTAAAGAGAACACAATCTTTTTTTTTTCGGGGGTGGTGGTGGTGGTGAGCAAAGCTAGAATCACTTACTTTTGAGTAGAAAACAATGAAGCTACTGATTTATATTTATCTAATTCCTCCACGTCATAGGCAATTTGGTCCTTTCACATCCTTCCCCCTGAATGGTTATTTATAGTGTTATAGTGTTAACCTTGGGCTGATATCCCTTGTTAGACCAGCAGAGAAATTAGAGCATCCGCTAAGGGCCACTTTAGACAATTCCCATGAGCACTGCTCAGTTCAGTTCTGTTTAGGACTGTTTATTCATTTCCTTGTACAGCCCTCTTCCAGCTTGATTCCTTGTGACCCCAGAAGGTTTACCTATTACCTCTTGCTTCTGGTTCTTCCCTGGTCAGAATTCCAGGTGACTCCCAAAAGTGGCATGAGAGTCAGGCTTTCTCCCTATTTCAAAATGGAGTAGGGAGGCAAAGGAGGTGTGGAGAGCCTCCCCAATGGAAGTAGGTCCCCACTGGACACCTTGGGAGGACTGTGTTAAAACAGATTAAAATTAGCTATAATTAACCCTGCTCTTCAATTCAACCTGGCCTTATATGGAAACCCTTGTCCTTCACAAGAAGCTGTGACAGATTGGACATAACATTTAAAAATAAAAACCCTCCTTCATGATAGTATCTCTTTTAGGATGAACAGTCAACTGCATTTATTACTTGTGGACTTAATTTATACTTAGACATAGTGTAGAGAGTCAGGTAGCACTAGTCCAGTGAGCTTGGAGTCAGGAAGACCTGAGTTCAGATCTGACATCAGACATTTGCCAGTTGGCCAAGTGACCAGCTAAGTGACTTATTAGCTAAGTGACCCTAGACTTAATCCATGTTTACCTCGGTTTCCTCCACTTTAAAATGAAGAAAATAGGGGCAGCTTGGTGGCACAGTGAATAGAGCACTGGCCCTGGAGCTGGGAGAACCTGAGTTTAAATTCAGCCTCAGACATTTAGTACTTACTAGCCGTGTGACCTTGGGCAAGTCACTTAACTCCAATTGTCCTACCTTCCCCCTTCCAAAAAGCAATATATATATATATATATACATACATATATATATACATATATATAATATAATAAAATGGAGATAATAACAGGACCTGTCTCACAGGGTTGTTGTAAGGATCAAATGAGATAATATCTGTACAATATTTACTTAGCACAGTGCCTGTCACATGGAATATGCCATATAAATACTATTCCCTTCCCTTTCCCTACAATGAATCACACAGTGGGCTTGGAGTCAGAAAAACCTGGCTTGAGATTCTGCCTTTTTCATTTACTAGCCATGTGACCATAGGGAAGCTATTTAACCTCACTGGGTCTCATTTTTCTCATCTGGAAAATATGGGGGTTGGATTAGACGATGTGTTTAGCTCTAAATCTATACTCCTTTTTTTTTTTCTGATTTAAAAAAGAAAAAAAGTAAAAGAAAAGACCAAAACCTTTCTCTGTGAGTTAATTTTATTTTAGAAAAAGCATTGGTCTGTATCAAGAACCCTGGATTCAAATTCCTGCTCTGTAATTCAGTAGTTAAGTAATCTTAGACAAATCACTTAGCTTCTCTGAATCTCAGTTCTTTCAGTTGTAAGTTGGGGATAATATCTGTACTATCTATGTCACAGAGTTGCTCTGTAATAGTCAAATGGGATTAATGAATAAAAAGCTGACCTTAGAATCAGGAAGAACTGCATTCAAGTCCCATCTTTGTCAACTATTGGCTCTGTGACCTTAGACAAGTACTTAAAATTTCGGTGTCCTGGGCAACTTTCTAAAGACTTCTATGCACTATAAAGTGCAGGGAAGGTGCTGATCTGCACTATTAGATGAACTCTTTACAGGGAGCTCCCAATATTAATTTATTAGATAGCTTAATAGCTCAATAGAGAGATAGATAAAGAGATAGATCAAGAAATTGAGAGATCAAGAGATAGATGGAGAGATAGATAGGTAGATAATTTCAGAAAAACCTGGAAATATTTATATGAACTGATGCATAGTGAAGAGAACAGAACCAGGAGAATGTTGTATATAGTAACAGCAATAGTGTTCAGTGAAGAACTGTGAAGGACTTAGCTTTTCTCAGTAATACAATCCCCAAGACTATCTCAAGGAACTAATGTTGAATTATACTATCTACTTCCAGAGTAAGACTTGATATTGACTGAATACAGACTGAAGCATGCTATTTTTCACTTTCTTTAATTTTTTCTTTTATTTGAGTCTTCTACAAAATGACTAATATGAAAATGTTATACGTAATTGCACAATTACAACCTATATCTGATTGCTTACTATCTAAGAGGGAGAGAGGAGGGAAGGATAGAATTTGGAATTCAAAACTTTAAATAAAAATATTTTAAAGGTTTTTTTTTTTTAAAGGGAGGGGAGGTTGTATGGACTTGGCCAGGAAAGGTCATACAGAACTGATTCTAGGCAAGAATAGAAAAAAAAATCATTGTTTAAACCTTTGTGTTTTAGGGACTGAGTTCCTACTTCTGGTGTTTGTGTGTGTGAGTATAAAATAGGTACTGTTGCTAGAGAGGAAGCAGCATGGTATGGTGATGGTTGGGTAATGCCTTCCTTTGCTTTTAAAACCACTAGCCTAGGGAAGGAAGGAAGGAAAGAAGTGGGGTAGGGAGGAGAAGAAAGGCAAGAAGGAATAAAAGAAGGAAGGAAGAAAAGAAGGAAGGAAGAAAGGAAGGAAGGAAGGAAGGAAAGAAGGAAGGAAGGAAGGAAGGAAGGAAGGAGAAAAGGTCAAATAGAAGAAGAGATTAAATGAGGCATGTGGTTATGATCTGAAAATCTGTTAGCCTATGTATATTTCTAAAAAGCAACATTAAATCAGCAGCAGCAGCAGCAGCAGCACTTGAACTGACATATCAGTAAAGACCTAACCGGAAGTAGGACTTATCACTATATCTCTATTCCCCTCCCCACTTCGGGAATCCCAGAAGAGGAAACATGATGGTAATAATTAACTTGGAGAGACATCAGGTAAGGCTTCTTCAGGTACATCCTGATTAGGTTAGAATGTCCTCTGACATTAAGACAACAACTTCCAGCACAAGTGAGGAATGAACCTTCCCCTCTCTCGCATCAGCTTTCCTCAGCATTTCAAAGCACGGGGACAGTTTTTAACAGCAGAGAGAATCACAGTTACCCATGTGTTCATTAGTATTTACCAGTTGAGAGAATACATACATTTCAACTCAACAAACATTTATTTAGCATTTACTGTATTGGGGGCACTTTGGAGAGGTGACGACGCATAACAGATAAGCCCTAGGCTCTTGTGACCCATTGCAATTCACTTTAGGTTTCAGTGGCCCTAACAAATCTGTGTCTATAAATTACAGAATGACTGCTAATCTCCATTGGTAGGAGTTTTCTTGTTGTGAGTTGCCTTTGCGGATGGAATTATAGCTTGGACCAGGACAAAAAATGTTCTAGTCCCTAGGGATTTTGTTTGGTCCATGCTTGTGATTTCATGAGTATGGGGATCTGACTTTTGATAAGGAAACTCCCTCTACCAATGCAGATTGGCAACTTGCCTGTCATTTATAGCTTTAGACAGTCATCTATCATTGAGAGATAAGGAAGGTAGATATAAAAAGCAAGATTCGAACCCAGTCTTCCTGCCACCAAGGTCAATCCCTACCTCTCTGAGCTCTGAGTTTACAAAGACAAAAACAAGGCAGCCCCTACTCTCAAGGAGCTTATGTTCTTCCCATGATAAAAAGCTACTAGGATTTCAGGAATGTTTTGAAATGACTGTATTTTTCCATCCTGATAGGGTCTGTATTCATTTGAAAACCATTAACAAGCATATTGATTCCCAGATTCATATTGGGAACTGCTGTGCTATTAATATTTCACCACATCCATTGGACACGTGCTGGTTGCCTTCTTTCTTCAAGCACTAAAAGCTGCGTGATAAATCCACTCATTCCCCATTCAGTGCAAATTTTGGAAAGACAATCTGGAGTTGAGGCTTAAAATGACTCACCTCCAGCTTCACACCTGCCACCAGCCTCACCCAAACCCAGAATATCCCCAGATCAGTGGGAAGTGTTGGATCAGGAGCAGCAGAAAGAGATGCTTAGGATCCACAGCCACATTCAACAGCCCCCCCCCCCCCCTTTTCCTCCTTCCTTCTAAATTTGTTAAAGTTCAGAGTGAAGGGACCCTCCAGCTTCGAGTCAAAAGCAAAGCTAGGATCTTTGGGTTTATTCAATTAGGCATTAAATGCTTGGAACAAGGTTTCTGTTGCCAACAGCTGTGTACAATCATTTGTGGTTTTGAGGCCAGGGTAATTGGCATGTTATGAGTTTTTGCTTCAACTTTTGGCATTCAGCAGAAAACCACACTGAAGGAGGATGGGCTTTAAGCAACTGGGTTGTGTATCAACTTGGACTTGGAAGCCTGGATCAACTTTGACTTAGAGGCCTAAGAGGAAGGCCAAGCCTCCCTTGAGAGAGCTTAGGGTCTTTAGAGAACAGCAGGCTTTAAGAAGGGTCTTTCAAAAGGATAATTGGAGGAAAGGATTGCTAAATTTTGTCTCCTCCTAACCTTTCCTTTGTATTTTCATTTTTAATTGATTTTCTTAAATTCAATTTTATTCAATTTTTAGTTTTGAATTCTTGGGAGAGGGATCTCTTCTCCCCCTCCCTTGGAGAAAGCAAGAAAACAAACCCCATTACAAACATGTATAGTCATGAAAACTAGCCATTTTTATAATACATCCAAGTATCATATAACCCTAAAATGGTAACTAAAAAAAAGAGAGATACAGAGAGAAAGGAAAAAAACATTTATTAAACACCTACTTTGTGTCAGGCACTGCGCTAAGTGATTTAGAAATACTATCTCATTTGAAAAAGGGCTCAGAGAGAGCATCTCATTCACTTACCCCTCCCTCTTTGTTCAAAGCTGAGTGTGAGCATCAGAAGGTCAAGTTCACACAGCTGGTGAGGGCCCAGCCAGGACTAGATCCAAGGTCTCTAGATTCCAAATGCTCTTTCCAACACAAATGCTCTGCTTCTCTGCTCGTGGCTGGGCAGTCTTCACAAAGCAAAACCCACAGAGGCCTGGGCTACTAGGGCAGTTTCTCTATAGAAGCCAGGTAGGTCTCTACTATCCTCTAATTCATTCCCAGAAGAGTCCTAGTATGGGTCACGTCAGCAGGAAAAAGTCCTATAGCTTTCTGGAACAAGCCAAAGGTGGCCAGGACACATCTCTGTCATGGTGATGATGGGAGCATTTACCAACAGACCAAAGCAAACTACAAATCTAATAAGTAGCAATGTCCAGAGAAGCCAAATACGATCGAAGAGAAAGGCAGGAGCCCCTTGTCCACCCAGGTTTTGCAGAGAAGCAAATTCTAAAGACTCCAGCATTGAACTAGGAGTCAGAGTCCTTTGTTCTGTTCCACAAATACCACTTTTGAGGTGATTTTTACGTTGTTTAGCTTGTTGCTCAAGAAAAACCCATGGAGGTAGAGAAGACCCATCATCGAAGGTGACGAAGAAAGGAGATGTAAGAGATTGCCTTATGAAGACATATTTAAAAGATCAAGAGTTTAGTTTGGAAAGACAAAAGGCTAAAAAGAGATATAATTAAAGTCCATAGAATCACAAGTATGAATTACATTATTCCTTCAGGGTTCATTGGGAGGCAGTGGTGAGGAGGGGGAGCAGGACTTGCAATGCCCAGGGGCTGAGGCCTTTCCATGAGGCCTTTCCATAATGCCGCCTGGGCCAGGAAATGAGAAAAGGCCATGTCAGCAAGGGACCAAGCTTGGGAGCAAATTTCAGAGTCAGAGTTGGATCCAGAAAGACAAGGGCTGAAATGAGAGTCAGAGGCAGGAACAGGAATCATTCATAGGATCGGAGTCTGAGAAGCAATGAAAAGAAGTGGTCCAAGAATCAGTCATAGGCCTGATTTCAGAATAACTGAGAGGGCCTGAGATTCCTAAAGATTTCTCACAATTTGCTGCACTCAGTTTCTTGTAGACAAGAGCATGTTTCTGTGCCAAACTATACTTTCTTCCCAGATTTTCTACTCGATACTTTGGTTTGTTAACAAATAACTCCTTCTTTTGAATGAACTCATGGACTGGTCTGGGTTGGATTACCCCAGAGAAATTTAGGGTACTTGTAGAACTTTAGCATTAATAAGACAGCAATGGAAATGTTCTACCATCACTAGGAATCCTTTCTAGTAGCCCCGGCCCCAATGGGATTTCCTTCGTAGAGGTCTCCCAGTCCAATAAGAGAAGCAATGTTTTTAATGAGACCCGGCCTGCATCCTAATTTCTTCTAAATTAGCTACAGCTGCTCATCACTATTACTAGTCATCTCAATCTCCTAGAAAATGCCTGTCCTTAAGCACTGGTGGAATTTGATAGAGGGGGTAGGCATGGACTTCTTCACTAAATCTGGCTACAATAAAAGAAATAGGTACCCCCTCATGAAGGTTCAACAGATGGTGTAGTACAAATAAACAGAAGTGCTACTTTACTATCAGAACTATTCAACAAGGCTTTATACCATCCTTTCTCCAACGTGGACTGCAACCGCTCTGTGCCTTAATAAAGTCTTTGTGAGTTGCTGAGGCCAAAAAAGGAGGAAATTGGAGGAGAAACGTGGGGATAATATGGATGCGCATGTCTAATAACAATAGTAAAGGGCAGTTAGGTGGCACAGTGCATAGAGCGCCAGGTCTGGAGTCAGGCAGATTCATCTTTATGAACTCAAATCCAGCCTCAGACGCTTGCTAGCTGTGTGAATCTGGGCAAATCCTTTAGCTCAGTTAGCCTCAGTTTCCTCACCTGTAAAATGAACCAGAGAAGGAAAGGGCAAGTTGCTCCAGTGTTTTTGCCAAGAAAACCACAAATGGGGTCATGAAGAGTCGGACTGCACTGAAAAGTGACCAATAAGAATGGCAATAATAAAATCTAGCTCTTCTATAATAGCGTTTAATATGCATCAGACAGTGAGTGTCCTGAGCACTTTGCAAATATCATCGTATTTGATCCTTACAACAACCCTGTGATTCCAGTGCTATCACTATAGCATATATTATATACAAATATTATAGCATACATATATTACAACACATATAAATGTATATGTTATATATTAGATAATAGGTAGATAGATTGCTGTTGTTCAGTCATTTCATTAATTTCCAACTCTTTATGACCCCATTTGGGTTTTCTTGGCAAAGATACTGCAGTGGTCTACCATTTCCTTCTCCAGATCATTTTACAGATAAGGAAACTGAGGCAAACAGGGTTAAGTGACTTGACCAGAGTCACATAGCTAGGAAATATCTGAGGGCACATTTGAACTCATGAAGATGAGGAGAGGGAGAGAGAGAGACAGGGACAGAGACAGAGACAGACAGAGAAAGAGACAGAGATTGGTAGGAAGGTAGGGAGTGGATCTGTTGTTTCATTGGTATAGGGAACTCTCCTTCTACCAATGCAGGCCAGAACTTTCTTTGAAAATTATCTTCTTACAGAGTTGTCAAAAGTACTGAAAGTTTAAGTGATTTGCCCAGAGTCACACAATCAGTATATGTTAGAGTCAGGGCTTAAACTACATCTTTTTGGTTCCAAGACTAGCTCTCTATCCTCTGTCAAATTGCTTCTTATATATCTATGTAATATAAACATATATGTATGATATATACGCCCATATATAATACGTATTTTGTGGCAGTGTAAATATGTGTGTGAATATACACGTATGTGAAATATATATGTGTGTGAAGGTATCCTGCCCTGTCTCTCCAAAGAGGATAGAGACTGCCTCATGCCTCTTTGTATCAGCTTGGCACAATATGTGCTCTAAAAATGTTCATTTTTTTGTTAGTCTCTGTTGGATTCTTTAAAAGGGAGCATCTATAAATAGAAATGAAAAAACTAATCATCTCAAACCTGGCTTCATGCCATTTGCTTTTCTTTCTTCCCTCTGAATGTCCTCCCAAATCAACAATTAGAGTTGATTATTTTGCCCACTGGACTTGTTCCAGGGCCTGATTCATGACAGAGCTTGGGTTTTGAGGGTACTGACATTCTGAGCTGTCATGCCTTGGGAACAGAGCCAAGAGTGTCATCTGCTCCAGTGACACAGAAGACTGTGACATCTCAATGTTTTTCCCTGAAGCCCCATCTATACTCTGGAAAGGACAGAGCATACTGTCAAGTATACTTGACTTAAATAGACAGCAAAGAGTTTCTGACCATTAGGTTCTATCTTCTCAATCCCACCAAATGAGAAAAATATGTAGATATCATAGGATTTGTCTCATTCCCTCCTGACTCAGAGATACATCTCAGGATGAACAGAATGGAAGAATGATAGAACCATAGTATTATATAGGACTTTAGAGCTGGAAGAGATAGTAAAAATCACCTAGTCTAACTCTCTCAAGATATAGGTAAAGAAACAAGGCTTGAAGAAGTGTAAAGATGGACCCAAAGCCATAGAAACCAGATGTTTTAGCCTGAATAGGTAAGATTTACTCACCACTCTGTATAGAAATCAATCTGTGTTTATTGTCTAGGTACTAATGGAAGCCACAGACTATCATTCTTCCTCAGTTTCTTCATCTGTAAAATTGAGATTACCCTACTCATAGGTTTGTTTGTAGTAGGGTCATATGAGATCTTAAGACATATTTGTTGAACTGAATCAAATAACATAATGGAGATGAGCATGCTTAGGAAAATTAAAAATACTATAAAAATACTATATGCGATTAACCTTTATCTTGGCTGTTTGAATTTTTAGGTCTCCAGCATTGGATTATAAGTTGAAAAAGATGTTTGAATAGATCTAATGCAGTCACCTCATTTTACCTCATTTTGGGGAATCTGACCCTTGGAGAAGTTAAATGATTCACCCAAGATTATACATATAGTAAGCATCAATGCCAGTATTCTGACTGCAGTCTCACTCTTTACACTGTGCTTTTGGTGGAAAGATGGTTCAAGGGATAGAACATCAGACTTGGAATCAGAAATATCTGGTTTGAATCCTGCCTCAGATACTAACTAGTTATGTCACCCTGGAAAGTCATAACCTCTCTTTTCCTCAGCCTCAGTTTCCTAATTGGTACAATTTTGATAATAATAGCACCTACCTCACAGAGTCATTGTGAGGATTAAATGAGATAACATACATAAATTATTTTGCAAACCTTAAAACACTTTATAAAGGATAGCTATTGTGGGGTGGCTAGCTGGCACATTGAATAGAGCACTAGCCCTGGAGTCAGGGGGACCTGAGTTCAAATCTGACCTCAGGCACTTAACATTTACTAGCCATGTGACCTTGGGCAAGTCACTTAACCCCCAATTGCCCTGCCTTCCCCCCTCCAAAAAGCAACAAAAAAAAGAACAGCTATTATTAAATTTATATTATTATTATATTTACTGGAAACTAGTTAATTTGGGGGAGTCTGAAAACAAAATGGAAAAGTCTCAGAAATGTCTTCCTATGACTATGGCAACAACGCAGGGACAGAACAGACCAATGTGGAGAAGAACAGTTGTGCCTCATTTAGCCAGCCCAGCCTTGTTTTCAAACTAAGATGTCATCTCCAGAATAAAGAGAAAGTGCATTCAAGGTGTGGGAAACAGTCTGTGAAAAAGTTTGAAAGCAAGAGATGAGATGCTAAATTCAGAACCCAGCAAGGACACTAGTCTGGCTGGAACATAGAATGTGTGAAGGAAAACCACATGAAAGAAACCTAGAAAGGCAGGCCGGGATCAGATTATGAAGGACTTGAAAAAAGCAAGTTTGCATCTTGTCCTAGATGCAAGAGGAAGCTGCTGGACTTACTGGTCTCTAAGGGCCTTTCTAGTTTTATATTTATGAGCCTATGAAGATGCCTGAGCAGGGGAGGGACATGGTCAGACTTGTGCTTCAGAAAGATTATTTTGGCAGCCATGTGGAAGATGAATTGGCAAGGGGGAAGACTGGAGGCTAGGAAGTCAAGTAAGAGGCCGTTGCAATAGTCTTGGCAAAAGGTGATGAAGGCCCCAACTATGATGGTAGCCATTGGAGTCATGAAAATGGTTGGAAAGGAGATTGTGGAGACTGAATCAACAACATCTGGCAACTAATTGGGTATGAGTAGTGAGGCAGAGGGAAGAGTCCAAGACAGTTCCTAGAATATGAACCTGAGTGCTCGGGATGGCAGTACCCACAACAGAAACAGTGAGGTCTGGCAACAATTCCAGTGGCCTTTGACCAACTCTGCTTAAACAGCTTTATTTATTTCCTCTTCATTCCCCTGCCAGGAGTAGTGATTTCAAGACCATTCTTCAAATGTACAACTCCTACTTTCCCTGTGGCAAGAACAGAAATCATAAAGCGACTCTCACCCATTTTTATTTTATAATCTCATCTGTTTCACTGCTAAAAACAAAACAAACACCCTCGAATCCTATTTTCCCCCATTTCAATCCTGTTTAGGAGAAAGTAAATGTGGGAGAAATGTCTCCTGAGGTCATCTTTCCTATTTCTGATTCATTTTGTCCTCTCTTCCTACCCCATATACTCACACACACCCCTCCCCCTAGTATTTATACTTCTCCTCACTTCTAAGTAAACTGGCATCTTGGACGGAAAACTTTGAGATGGCCAAGTTGAGCATCTACAGTCCACATTCATTTGGAGCAGACCTCCACACTTCTAGCCAGGAGGAGACAGACAGGGAGACAGAATCATGCCACATGGGGAGCCTCCAATTTCAAACCCATTTATGTGGGTGTTAGATTGACAGAGCCCAGGTTTCGGGCTACCGGGAAGGTGAGTTTGCTATGAAAATATTGCACTTCTGCTCATTTTCTCTCTCCCCTGAGCATCTCCTCTCTTCCATTCCAGAGCCTGAGCCAAAAACTGAGCTGCACAGTGTACCCAAGCTCTGGCCTCTTAAGGTTTTGTTTTGAAACTCTGCAGGGTCAGAAAGAAAGGATGCTTCAGAGAAAGAGACCCACCAATTTGCTGGCGTTTTTTCCTTTTTTGTGAGGCAAGATATCCCCCAAGTAATTATAGATTGTTTGACTGGGGTGGCAAACATTCAGAGAGTGATTCAGTGAAATCTCTCTTGCCTCACAATAGTGTTTGGTACTTCTCTTTCTGAAAGATCACATTTAGAGATTCACAATTTGTGTATCGTTCTAAACTGGAAACCCCTTTGGGGCAGGAACTAAGTCTCCCCCCTCCCTTTCGGTGGTCATAGGTATCTTTGTATTGGCCTTGCATATAGATAGGGATTAGGACTGACCTATGATGTTAGTATCTTAGGAAACTCTTGGGCAAGGAAACTCTCTTTTACTAATATATGTCAGTACCTCTGCAATTTAGAGTCTCAAGTTGCCACTTAAGATTAAGTGACTTGCACAGGGTCACACTGTCAATATTTGTCAGAGGTGGGACTTGAACCCAGATCTTCAGGATCATAGAATCCTAGATTTAGAACTTGATGAGATCTCTCAGGCCAATCTCCTCATTTTATAGGTGAAGAGACTGAGGCACAGGAAGGTTAAATGACTTACTCAGGGTCATGTAGGTACTAATTATAGTTTGAACCCAGGTCTTCCTGACTCTAAATTCAACTCTTGGGGTGGCTAGGTGGCACAGTGAATAGAGGACTGGTCCTGGAGTTAGGAGGACCTGAGTTCAAATCTGATCTCAGATACTTAACACTTATTAGCTGTGTGACCTTGGGCAAGTCGCTTAACCCCAATTACCCTGCCTTCCCCCCACCACCACCAAAAAGAAAAAATAAATTAAAAAAATAAAATAAATTCAACTCTCTACTAATTGCCCCATCTAGTTGCCACTGGCATTTTGTTGTTGCTGCATTGTTTTTGTTTCATTTGTGTCTGACTCTGTGACCCCATTGAGAGTTTTCTGGGTAAGGATACCAGAGTGGTTTGCCATTTCCTTCTCCAGCACTACAGGTACCACCCTTCCCTTGCCACTGGCATAATAGCTGCTTGATAAACGTTGAACTGAACATTAGATTCCATGAGATTAGAAATCCTTATTATTCTTTGTATCCCTTTACTAATTAGGATACTAATATCAGTGTCTAATAGGTGTATTTTAAAGTGTTAAATACCAACCTATGAGGACAGCTTCAAGCAACAGAAGCATTTTCTTTATGCAAACACCCCTTGTTAATCATTTGATGATAGTATCATACTGTAATTGGGTCTGCCCAGGGGAAGTGTTTGTATACACAGGATAGGGATAAACACTAGACCTGAGATTTCATGCTAATATTTGATTTCATAACTCCACCATGCCAGACATAATGGGCCTTGCTAACCCACAGGAGAGTTCCTTTTTCCCACTTTCACTTCTGATTGGTTTCTGAGTTAGAATTGGGCCAGTATTCAAAGAGCACTAATTTGACTAAAATGATCCCTCTCTCCTCTTCCAGATTTTAATGGAGGTAAGAACTGTTGTGAGGCTTTGGGTGGGGAGAGAGGTAATAACTGACCAGGATGGTTGCTCCTGTTGTCCACAGCCCGTTTTCCCATTTGAGCTGACTTGTGGCTATAATTTAATAGTCTGGAAATGGAGGCTATAGATAAAAGACTGAAAAGAAAGATAGAATTTCTGAAGTACCAATTGGTGGGCGAAATGAGTCAGTTCGGAGATTTCAATTTTCATCCTGGCTCTGCTGTTAATTTGCTTTTTGACCTTGGGCAAATTATGTCACCTCAGTTTCTCAATTTATAAAATGGAGGAGGTGATTAAGGTAACCTCTCTACCTCTAAAGTTTAATGGCTAAAGGAAATCAAACAAAAGAAGTTACGGTAAGTTTGTCTATTCACAAAACAAATCGAGTAGAGAACAGGTGTATATGTGAGATACTATATACATATATGCATATATGTCCATACATATATAGATATTTATGATATACACCACATACCCTTAGGTTCCTACTCCAAAGTATGTACTTGAACCAACAGTGAGTGCTGCCTTCAAGAATCAAGGAGTTAAGATCAGGGTTAAGTGAGACCAAGGGCCAGGGTCTTTCAGTCAAGTATTCAGTTAGACAACGAACATTTATTAGTACCTATTATGTGTCAAGCTATTATGGGGCAACTAGATGGTCCAGTGGATAGAGCGCTAGGCCTGGAGTCAGGAAGAGCAGAGTTCAAATCTATCTTCATGTACTAGCTATGTGATCCTGGACAGGTCACTTAACCCTGTTTGTCTCAGTTTCCTCATCAGTAAAATGAGTTAGAGAAGGAAATGGCACTCCAGTATCTTTGCCAAGAAAACTCCAAAATGAACTCACAAAAAAATCGGACATGACTGAACAACAATAACAAATGTGTAAGGCATGTGCTTGGGGACTCAAGAACAAAGAGTGAAGCAGTACCTATGCACAAGGAGCTTGCATTCTCAGGGAGAAACAAGTACATAGACCATTTCTGAATAATGCCAGCGAAAGGTTAACCCAAGATCTGTCAGGAGAGTGAGACCGAAAACCACATCTGTCTTCAGGCAGAGACTGGATAGCCACCTGTTGTTAAATAGCTTCAAAGCTCCTGCATCTGAGACCTGATTGTTCAGTACAGACGCTATTTCCTTCTTTAAGTCTGGGCCCAGACCTCCTCTATGACCTCTGATGATAGATCTTGTAGAGGCAGATTAACTCGGCAGGGAATAAAGAGGGGGGGAATAAGCATTTCTAAGTGCTAGGCTTTATGCTAAAATTATCTCATTTAATTTGAAGGGTGATAGAAGTTGTAGGTCTGCAGTACACCATTTTATTTGGAAGAGGAAGAGTGGCCTATGGCAAGAAAAGTCAATGTTTGATTAGTTTAAGGAAGAGGAAAGAGAGGAAGGAGGAAGAAAAAGAAAAGGAAGGAAAGGAAGAATCCACTTACCTAGACATCCTGGTACCAATTATGAATAGCAGAGGTAGGAAAGAAATTAAATTCTGACTTTTGCTAAATATTTTAGATACAAAGAAATTTGAAAAGAAGAAAACACACAAGTTCCATTTATCATAAACTTATCAAACACTACATGGTTTTGGCCACTACAGATGTTTTCATTCATCCATGTGTTTTTTCTGGAATAATATAAAAGGAGACAGTAACCACTGTAGTTGATATTTGAAAAGGTTCTATAGAGTATCCCATATAAATGGAATACATCATCATCTTACATATATGTACATACATACATATATTATATACATACATTTCAGAATGTACATTTCATACACATAATTTCAGAATTTATTGAAAGAATTCAAACATGGCAGAATGAAAATGTTTCTATTCATATGGGACTCTCTAATATCATGCATAGGATCAGTATTTGACACTTTCTTTCCAATCCTTGGCAATATTTTCTCATATTTAGCCAGTAATGCTATATGGATACAGATCATGAAACACCAGGATTTAAAAAAAAAAATCAAAATTACAGGTTAACTCAAAGGACAGTAGAAAGGCATTATGGCCATTATCACTCAGGGCTGTTTGGAGTTTTTTGTTTTGTTGTTCTCACTCTCCTAAAACACTACAGCATCACAACCCTAAAGACTGTATTTATTAAGTGCCTACTGTATACAGAGTCCTGTGTTGGGTAGTAGAGGAGATAGAATGTTTAGAAAAGACTTGGTCCCTATCATACATAATGTTATATAACAAGTACATTAAAATTATAAAACAATGTAAGTGCCATGAGAGACATCAGGTGGAAAGCCATTACTAACCAGGAGGAGGATGGAGGCTGTCTAGAAGCGGTAGTTTATGAGTTGAGAGTAAAAGGATAGATAGAAATTCTTTAGGGGAAGAGGGGAAGGCAGGGTATTCCAGGCGCGAGGAATAATGTAAACCAAGGCACAGAGATGGGAGAGTGAAGTGTGTGTTCAGGAGGAAGGCTACATGTTCATAACATGAGTAAATATGGGCTAAATACAAAATCAAGTCATTTGGAGGGTAGGGGATTCGAGCGAGGGGGTTACTACCAACCAGCGAATAGCGAACGGCTTCTTGGAAAAGGTGGCTACTTGAAAGGGACTGGAGAAGCAGTGTTGCTAGTGGATAGAGAGCCAGCCTCAAAGTCCAGAAAACCTGGGGTCAAATCCTGCCTCTGACTCATATTGACTATGTGATCCTGGGCAAGTTACTTAACCCCTCAGGACTCCATTCAGCTGTCCAGGACCATAAGTTGTCCAAAAGGTACGTGCCTCCATATTGGGAGTTCCCTTATCCCAGAATTCCTTACACCAGTGAAATCGTAACGTCAGTCCACATCCCCATCCCTTTAATGGACCAAGAGATAGAAATAAGGAGAGAGAGAGAGATCCTAGAAGGAGGGACAGCCTGAGAAAAGGCTGAGGGGCACATGGTTCGATTATGAGGAGAGAGGACTAGTTAGTGAAGGACAATGAGGTGGTTAACTTGTATAGGGTGGAAGGTTCACACGGTACTGAGAGAGTAAAGAACGAGATATTTTGAGACATAACCAATATGGGAATCTATTTTGCTTGACTGATGTAAATTTGTTACAAAGGCTTTGTTGTATTTTTTTTTAATGTGTAGGGGGGCAAGGAAAATAAATCCTTGTTAATTTAAAATATATAATTTAGTTTTTAAAAAAATTAAAACACTCCTATACTCAGAGTAAGTTCTTCACAAATATTTGTTGAATTATTATGTGAGTGAATACATTTGGAGCATCATGAATTCTTAACAATTGGTACCTGACAGGTAATTATTATCCCAGTTTTTCAGCTGGGGAAAAGCCTCACACTAGTCTATTTGGTTTCAGATTCTTTTATTTTAAGCCCTCCTAAAACTTCCTCAGCTTCAACGACAGCAGTTATTGAGGCCCCCACAATGTTGAGACTTTGGCATTATTCAAGGGGCTCTGGGCATTAGAAGGGCAGAAAGTCTCTTTGGTTGAGCTCTTGGTGATCCTGACTCTTCCTCAGAATTTTAAGTTTATTTCTCTTACAGCCGATTCAAACATGTAGTTCAGTTCTACAGATCTTGTTTTTGCAGTAAGCAAACAAAACACAAAGTTACAGAGGCATATTTGAAGTTACAACAATATAGTGCTCCTGCTGGCTAGTATATCATAGGCTTTAACCTTCCGACAGGGCAGTAACCATTTCCAGAGAGTCTTAGCCAATCAGCCGCAGGCAAGGTCCAATTAGGCCTGAAGAGACCTTGCAGGAAGATACTATAAGCGTAGCATGACATCCATCCTGAGCCCTTGGCTGATTAGCTCAAGAAAGGGAGGGCATTTTCCAGCTATTTCATGAATCAGCTCAATGTCTCTTGACAGATTATCCTCATCCCAAACTGTAAAGGGGTAATGAGAACCAAAAGAGGCCTTGGTTGGAGGAAAGAAAGCAAAAAGAATCACCTCATTCTCTCCTTCTCTTATACTCTCTGTTTCTCTCTTCTCTCACTTTTCTCCTCTCTTCCCTCACTTTTCTCCTCTCTTCCCCCTCTAACCCACCATAAAACCATATCCATATGTCTGTCTGTGTCTGTCTCTCTCTCTCTCTCTCTTTCTTCTCTCTCTCTCTCTTTCATCTCTCTCTCTCTCCTCTCCTTCTCTCTCTCTCTCCTCTCCCTCTCCTTCCCTCCCCTTTCTTCCTCCCTCTCCCTCTCCCTCCCTCTCTCTGTCTCTCCTTTTCCCTCTCCTTCCTCCCCTTCCCTTCAAAAGTTCACATAAATTGGAGACTTTGGAGTCAAATTACAGCAGAACACAATTATAACACAACTCAGTATTTTATAGATTCAGATTACCTTTGGGCCAAACCATAGCCTCACACTACTCCCCAAATATGACACCAAGATTGGAGGGGAGGGAAAAGCCCGTAGTAACAGAGATGTATGTATTTTAATGTACTCCTCCCTAACATCAGCATTATTTTAAAAATTGTACCCTATCTTCTGACAATTAAAATGATAATAGTCTAATTTTTCCCCTTCATAGAGGAACCTCAAATTATTTCTTTGGACATTTTGCATTTTAACAAGTTCTCCTAAATATGATTTGCCAGAGCTGACCTTGACATACAGCTGAGGGAAGGAAAGAAATATAAGAGTAGAGATAGAAGGACAGAGCAGGACAGATATAGAAACACAACAATGAGGAGAAATAGAAATACTAAGAAATGTGCTTCTTAGTGGTACCCTGGACTTCCTCTCCTCAACAGAGATTCCATTCAAGCTTCCCAGAACAAAAGATTTTTTGTTTGTTTTGTTTGGGTTTTTAATGTTCAATTCTAACTACCTCTCTCTTCCTGACTCTCCTATCAATGAAAGCTCCTGAGATGTAAGCCTATAAGTTTAAAATTTACAATTATCAGAGGGCAACTGTAAAAATTATCACTGGAGCCAATGGGGGGATGCAGAAAAGAGCAGTGTTTGAAAGAGGAGGAGCATATTTTCACTTTTTCCAGTCACCTAAACTTAACACCTGCTTCTCCCTTTACTGAGAGAAGATTGAGGCCATTAGTCCTCCCCCACATCCCCAAATTTCTCTGTATCTTCTCCCATCTACTTTTTCCCTACAGGCTAAGAGAATAAGGTAACATTCTTGCTTGGCAAAGCCATCACCTGCGCCTCTCTCTGCTTCCCCATCGTGGGGAGCCAGGGTGGTAGTATTGGTTTGGGAGTCAAAGGATTTGTGTTCAAATATTAGCTCTGCCATTCACTCCCTGGCATGACCTTGAACAAATTGCTTAGCTTTTCTGGGTTTCATTTTCCTGGTATGTAAAATGAGGGTGTTAGACTTGATTTCTAACTTCTAGCTAATCTACAATTCCATGTCTCTTCCTGAAACTCTCCCCATCAATCATCTCCCCTGTCTCTTCCATCTCTAATTTCTCATCTCTCTACTCACTACTTCCCCTCCACCACAAAAATGCTCAGGCTTCCTCTAACCAAAAAAGAAAAAAAAAGCCTTCCCTTAACCTTGCTACCCCCTCAAGTTATTGTCCCATTTATCTCCTTCCCTTCATTGCTAAATTTAAAGAATTACCTTTATTTCCTCACTAGCTACTCACTTCAACAAAATGCCACTCATCTCCATGACTCTACAGAAACTGCTCTCTACATATATACTGATAACCTTTCAATTTCCACATGAATAGACAATATTCCGTTCTCATCTTTCTTGTTCCTGCAGAACTTGACATTTCCCCCATCCTTTGATAAGACTCTTCCTTTGTTGCTTCTTTCTCCTGGGTCTCTTTCTACATCTTTGATCAATCCTTTTAGCCCACAACAATCCTTTGGTTAGGGGTATTAGACGCTCATCCCAACCCTAACATCTGAGCATCTCACAAAGTTCTACCCTCAGCTTTTTTCTATCTACAATCCACTGAAATTACATTGTCACCTCTATGTGTTGTGCATTTCCTTCTAGACATCTCTACCTGGATTTCCTGCAGACTGCTTGACTCAAAAGGGCCAAATTATCAGTATCCTTCCTAAATCTGTCCTTCCTCCCAATTTCTGTTCTGCCAGTCATCTGTGCTCAAAATTCATGTCATTCTTGACTCTTCCCTCTCACTCCCCTCCCCCCAAATTCAATCAGTTGTCAAGTCCTATAAATTGTATTTCTGCAAGAGCTCTCACATATGCCCTATGCCCTCCACTTTCCTTGTAACTGACCTAGTTCAGGTCCTTGCTGACATTTGCGTGGACTATTGAAACAGCCTCCTGATTGGCCTTCTTCCCCCAGTCTTTCTCCTCTTCAACCTATCCCTTATAGCAGAGGTGTCAAACACATAGCCCACTGACTCACACCAATGGTGCAACACTCTGGAGTGTAGCCTAAGCCAGATTAAAATGTTATTGGGAAATATTTGAGAAGAGAAATAAAAGAACAAAAAAGATAACATTACATTTTAAAACTAAGTCAACATGTGGCCCACAGATTAGTGGGCCCTATTTCTATTTGTGTTTGACACGACTGTTTTACATCATTGCCAAAGTAATCTCTCTATAGAATTGGTCTAAGCTTGTCACATCTCTGCTGAAAACTCTTGGGGGCAGAGCCAAGATGGCGGCATAGGAGCAGCAAGAAATCACAGCTTCGACACAGCCACATCAAATACCCAAAAAATATGACTCTAAACAAATTCTAGGGCTCTAAAATGCACACAGATATATTTCCTGCTGAAGGCAGCTTGGCTCAAAGCAACCATCTCAGCTCTGAGAGCTGAAATCAGCCCAGTCTGAAACGGTGGCTTTTGCCCCAGGGGCAGCTGGAGCTTCAGAAGAGGGAATCTGTGGCAGCTGTGGCAGTATCCAGAATTATCAAGCCATAAGGAAAAAGGACTAAGGTTAGCGGAACTTGGCTAAAAACCAGGGAAGAAAAGCAGGTCCGGCCAAATTGCCTCCAGGGCAAAGAACCGGAGGAAGCAAAGGTTCTGCACCTGCTTCCACATTGCCACTTCAGAGCCCCCGGCCTGCAGACAGCAGGGGGGCCAAGCGTTCTTGCGTTGAACGGCCTGGATCCAGATCACGGTCTTGGGCGGGGGCCTGGGGTTTTTTTTTTTTCAGTGAGCCGGAGCTGGGGAGGAATCCATCAGCCTCCTAAAAGCCCTGGTAGCTGGGAAAACCCCAGCAATTTGGGACAGAGCTGTTCCCTCTGGAAGCAGAGTTCCACAGAACTAAAAAAAAAAAACAAAAAAACCCACATTGAATGGTGACCATGAACAAGCATAGTAAGCAAAGTAAGAACAGCAATCAAATTCTAGATTCCTTCTTCGGGGAAAAGAAGGAACAAAGCAGGGAATGGGAGGAAGACAACACAGTCAGAACTTCCACACCAAAAGCTTACAAGAAACATGAAGATTGTCTAAAAGCTAGAGATCAGCTGAAGAAAGATTTTGAAAACCAAATGAGAGAAGTGGAAGAAAAATTGGGAAGAGAAATAAGAATGATGCAAGAAAATCATGAAAAGAGAGTCAACAAGCTGACTGAAGAAATTAACACCTTAAAAAATAGATTAACTCAAATGACAAAAGAGGCCTAAAAAGCCAATGAGGAGAAGAATGCCTTAAAAAGTCAACTTTGCCAGATGG
>CM053586.1:246635116-246685554 GCA_028646515.1 Pseudochirops corinnae
GAGGCAGATAGGAAGGAGGGACATACAATCAGTCTCTCACAATGTGCCCACTGTGGAGAGGTTCTGTGTAATTATACATGTACAGCCTGTATTTAATTGTTTGTTCTTCCAGTGGGGGTAGCTGACAATTATTATTACTATTATTATTAACTACATTCAACTGGAACTTAAGATACATAAGCACTGTGGAAGGGAGATCCATCCTGCCCTATTAGAAAGTTAGAGGAGTGATAGGGGAGGACATAGGAGAGATTAGATTGGGAAAGGGGTTATACAAGAGGATGGCTGTTTTGGGGGGGGGTAGGGGAAAAATGGGGAGAAAATTTGTAACTCAAAATCTCGTGGAAATGAATGATGTAAACTAAAATAAATAAAATAAAATATTTTTTAAAAAAGAAAGAAAGAAAACTCTTTGGCAGCTCTGCATTGCCTACCAAATAAAAAAGAAATTCTTCAGTCTGGTATTTATGGTCCTCTAAAATCTCAAATCTGATTTCCTATGTCATGGCATTATTTCATGGAATATCCCTACAGTCAGCCAAAGTGGATTCCATCTTGCCATGCCCAGTCTTTACTCTGTGTATTCACATAGGCTAGCCCCATTCCTTATATAAACTCTATATCATAGACTATGGAAACCATCCCTCTCCTTCCTGTTTCAGGAGTTACTTCCTCTGATCTTCCTTTCCCTGATCTTCCTAGCCTGAAGCAATTCTTTTCTCCCTATGCATTTTTATCATTTTCTTATTCATATTGAAGTTATTTATGTTCATGTTTCACTCACACACATATATACACACATTAAATTCTGTGCTACTTGGAGGTAGTCTCTATGCTGTTTAAAAATTTTTTTTGTATATCCAGCTCCAGCTCCATGGCTCCTTCATAGTAAGTGCTTCATAAATTCTAGTTGTTTTTGTTAATTAAGTACTGAAATTAGGGGAGCCATAAACCAATAACTTGTTTAGAAAGAGGCAAAAGGAAATTTAGCCTAATTACCCTTCACTCTGGATCCTTGCCTCAGGGTTTTCCAGATCTGATTTCTTACCTAACAGAAACTAGCATGTTCCATTTCTCCAATGCCCTTTCATGCTCTTTCAAATCCTGTCCCAAGAACAGTTTGACTGACCCCAATGTGCATGCATGACTCTAACAGGTCATACTTCACTGATTGTCCCATCTCCGTATGTCACAAGGAAGGCATTGCCTGCCTATTAGAACGAAAACAACTTTAACAGCATCAGAATAATCACACACTCCCATGAAGTGAACAAATGAAGTCATTTCAGCAATGTGTTATCCTCGAGGAGCAGGCCAGATGGCTAAGATCCAGGAACTGACCTCCCGGGAATTTGCCCGATTCCTTCTATAGCCTAAAAAAGCCCCATTTGTTGCTTTTTTCTCTCTCTCTCAATCTACAAGCCCCTCCGATCTAACTTGCTTTCTCTTTATTTTTTGTATGAGTCCATGGTATGTCTTTGTGGTTCTTCTCCTGTTTGTTATGTGTGCCTGAAATGAGAATGGGAAAGCTCAAGGGGAAGAACATAGAGAAAGAGACAGAAATAACATAAAGGAGAAAAAAACCTGAGATTTCTCTTAAATCACATCCCTCAGTTTCCTTACAACTTGCTGGAGGAACAGCCAAAATCAGCAATGAAAAGGCTAACCCAGTTAGCAAAGGGGTGAGCTGTCTGCTGGGAATTCCACCAGAGTTTCATCTCCCACTCCTCTCTGCCTGTGTGTCCTCCCCTCTTCTGACCTCCCCAGCCTTGTCACTACACTTTTTCAACTGCCTTATAACTAGGCTGACCTATCACTAAGCTCAAAAATGAGGAAACTGACCCAGATGAGAGTAATCTTCTTAATAGCAAAGGGAGGGGGTGTAGGAGGGAGGAAGAGATGGATGTTCCATTTCTTTTTCCATCTGTTCTTAGTTCAGCCATGCTCTGCCCAACCCCTTCCCCCCTTATAGACACATACAGCCGGAAGATTTGTTATCACTTAAAAATGGAAAGGGACAAAGGGAGGGGGAAGGTTGCAGCATAACAACTCTTTGCTCAGCTCCCCCACGTTAGTGGTATTCAAAGTGAGGTTGAAATCTTGGGTAATAAATTAGGAGCTTTGCTCTAAAATCAAACAGCCTGCTTGAGGCCTGAATAAGTTCCATTTATCTTGATCCTTCTTCCCTTCCTACCTTCTTTTTAGCCCAGCAATCCTTTGGTTAGGGGTATTGGACACTCAATGAAAACGTCTCATTGTCGACATTTGCTGGCAAGAAAGGCAGAAATAAGCCTCATGTAAGAATTCAAGCATTCTCAACCCCAAAGAAAGGAGGAAAACTGTACCTCCCATCCTTGTTTTTAGAGATGGAATACTATCAATCAATCAACCAATCAACGAGCATTTATTAAGCACCTACTGCATACCAGGAATTATGCTAGGTGCCAGGGATACATGTACAAAAAATGAAACAATCCCTACTTGCAAGAAGTTTGCATTCTAATAGAAGACACAAGTAGATACACATACACACACATACATATATATATACCCACAAAGAGAGAGAGAGATTAAATATAAAAAGAAACAACATAAGGATGTTTTTAAAGGGTAGTTAGGGAGAGAAGGCTTTAGTAGTTGGTGGGGCTCAGGAAACACTTCATCTAGAACAGCAGTTCTCAACCTGTGGGTCGCAACCCCTTTGGGGGTCGAACAACCCTTTCACAGGGGTCACAGGGGTCATCTAAGACCATCGGAAAACACATATTTCTGATAGTCTTAGGAACCAAGACACCACTCCTCTATCTGTCTCCAGGAGGGTCCACCCACAAGCAGATACGCCCACATACAAGTATTAAAGGGTCACAGCATTAGGAAGGCTGAGAACCACTAATCTAGATGGTAGTGCTTGAGCTGTGAAATGAAGGAAGAGAGGAATTCTATGGGGTGGAATTAAGGAGAGAATATATTCTAGTCACAGGGACAGCCAATGTGAAGACATGCAATGGGAGATGGGATACTACAGGATCTGGAGGGACCTTAGAGTCTAATTCTCATTTTACAGGTGAGGAAACTGAGGCTCTGGCCATCCAGGTAATAACCACACAGGTGGTGAGCATCAGATATTAAATCTAGGTTCTTGGACCCCAAAGCCAATACTCTTTTGTGTGTGAGGAACAAAGAAAAAGCCAGTCTGACTAGATCTTCAAGGATAAGCAAAAGGGTAATGTATAATGAGGCTGGAAAAACAGGTAGGGGCCAAATTGTGAAGAGCTTTAAAAGCTAAATGGAAGAGTTTATATTTTGTGCTAGAGATAGTAGGAAGTCACTGGATTTTGTGTAGTGGAGTGACATTGCCAAACTGCAGCTGTTGGTTTTTCATTTTTGAAGAGGACCAGTGGCATCACAGGGTAATGTCTTCACTCATGTGTGAATTGGATTTAAGTGAGGAAGAATTGCAAAAAGTTGTCAGCCTCACTCTCTTTGAGTGGCAAGACAGAAGTCAAGATGACTGATGATGGCCCAGGATACAGTGGATGACCTCGGCATCTTTAATGCTTGACCAAGCTCCACAGTACCTGCTTCATCTGCCTTCATGACTGTTGAAACAAATCATTCTCATCCACCCATTCCACAAGAAGTCTTTACGTGCTTGGGGTAGACATCCCCCTAACTCAGGGATGGCTTTGAGGCCCCCTAGTTATCCTCAATCTGGTTTGGCCCATCTGATGAACTGTATTACCAGGGTGTGGCCACTGCAAGTGCTACAGCTTCTTGGAGCTGCAGGTGAGAGCTGAGAGTCAGGTGGACACCAAAGGTGGATGAGCAGCCCTGAAAAGGGCTCAGCAAGAGGTGTTAGGCCTCTGTGAATGCCTCATAAGTCTCAAGGCCAAACTACACTTAATAAAAGTCACTTTGGTAGCTGTGGAGAAGATGAAATGGAGCAGGGTCAGACTTGATGCAGAGAGACCAATTAGAAGCAATAGTCTAGGAGAGACAATGAAGGCCTAACTTCAGGTGGAGGCTGTGTGAGCAGACAGATTATCATCAGAGTCAAGAGATGGTGTAGAGATATGCTGTCGGATTCAGATGACGTTTTGAAACATTTTCTGGTACTGCTTTTGTTCTTTTCTGTCTTTCTTTGTAATTCTTTATCACAAGAGATGGTTCTTTGAGGACTAAAGGGGAAATGAATGTATTTGGAAATGAAAACCATAGCAAAAAATGTCAATAAAAACAAAAGAATTCAAGTAATAATTTGTGAAGAAAGATCAGGACCTGATGCAATTGGCAAAAAATGAGTCGAAAGAGCTGGGTACTAGATGGATCTATCATGTGAAAGATCATTATTTCTAAGTCATCTCTACCTTATCCCATTGTGTGAATAATTCTTGTCCCATATCCTGTTCTCATCAAGTCTTTTGAGATTCCTTTATGGAAGATGATTCAATACAAACAAATATAGTGAAAGTCTATTATCAAGTGTTTCTTTCTATGGAGTATTCAGATAAATCACTTACCAACTATGCAAAAGGGTGTGGTGTATTAGTATAGTTCATTAGGCCATAAGCAGCCTGTATGTGGAATGTTTTTGGAGTCTTTTGATATATGGCCCATTATATCAGGCTCCCACTGTGCCTGAGTTTAGCATTTCTGCCCTTCTGTTTCCTTCGTAACCCTAATCCAGTGCTTTGCTCTTTGAATGAAAGGGGCCAAATATTCTCGTTATTCAGAGGTCAAATATGTACCAAGCTCATACAACAGAGAATTCTTCCCTCCACCTCCCGTTACAAGAGTAAAGAGCCTACCCAAAAAAAAACTGCTGTTCTGAGAGCAAACTTGGCCACTGCTATGAAGCTTAAGTTACATTTACAAAAGGACTTTATGGACAAATCCCCAGCCTAAGGATTGCTAAATGACTGAAGAATCAGTATGTGAAAACATAATCTTCCAGAGAAAACAACATGGTTAGGAATGGGAGTGCCATTCTCACGATATTCATGAGAGAACAAGCCTTTATTGCTTCACCATTGACCATGGTATTGGATAGGTCCTGGTGATTCTTAACAAGCTGTAAGATATGATCTGATGTGAAAAAAAATCCCATTTTATCTTTGCTTAATCTACATTTTGATTTGTGTGATTAACGTTCAAAAGGGGTTGCATTTAAGAAACAAGGTGTTTGAAAATGAAAGTCACACTAAGCTAAGAGCTCAGTGAATGAACAAGACACATCTGAGTGTGCATATAGTTTTATACTGTCTATCCTTCGGCAAAGACCAGCTCAAAACTATTGAGAGTTAGAGGAAGAAGGGGCAATTATTGAAACTAGTTCTGTTGGAAGATCAAAAATATTAGACTTAAAAGAATTTGAAAGCTGATTGAGTAGTAAAGAAAAGTAGCAAAAGAAAAATAACAAAGCAAAGAAAAAGATCTACAGAGGTAATTATCACCTATCATCTGAAGATCAGCTATTCAAATTTGAAACAAACTTGTGAAAACAGCCTATGGCAGCCTAGAGAAGGGAGAAAGAGAAATAAGTCATTAATTAGGACAAACAAGAGTTAATAACAAATGTTATCAGGGCATTAACATGTATACTTGGGAGATGTTTGGGGGCTTTTTGGTTAATTTTGATCTAACTAGAGCATGTCATCATTTATATTTAGAAAGTGAAATTAACTGACATGCTTTGAGAAATGTAAGATGGGAAAAACAGTTGGACTAGCCTAAGAGTACACAGAGGAAGTCTGTGATAAAAGTGACACAGTTTGGGGTACATTGATGGATTGAATCTTAAGGTATCTGAAATAAAGAAAAATACTAAAAGCATGGGGAAAATTGCCAGTCTTATTGCTACCCAAAAAGAAGTTGCTGTAAGAGCATCAATAACTCCCGAGCCATATACCTACTTTCCTGTCTACTTAAATTTTTTGTGAGAATAATCTACAAATGGATTCTTATGAGAGCATTATAAGGGTCAGGCAAACTTCCCCACATGACAATCTACAATACACTATATCTTTGCCACCACACAATTATATAAATTATATAAATATTGCTAAGAGATATCGAGAATACAAGATTGCACTGTATCACTGTAGTGCTAATGCAATATCCACAGTGCTCACAATCAGTATAAATATACAAAATATAACAGACCCTCCATATAGAAGACAGAAGCAAAACATTTATTCAGACACCAGAAAACTAAATCCCAAAACCAGTAAGCCAATTCTATCATAGTAGCAAAGAAGTTAATAAACCACAATAGCACAGAGAGCTACACCATCCTTCAGCCTTCTCACTAACCAATATTTACTTACAAGTCTGACTGACTCCCCAAGACATGTCCTCTCCTCCTCCCAGTCTAGCTAGCTCTGACTCCCAGCTTCCTGTGGGCTCTGCTCCACCCTTTAGCAAACTCCTCCTACCATAGGCTCCATGTGATTACATTCAGCCTATTAGGGGGCAGAGTTTATTTTCAAAGCAAATTCTCATTACCATTAAATTACTTGTTAACTATTTTTAAAATCACTTGACTTGACAGAGTAAAACCCATCTTAAAGGCACTACTCCAACAATGTGGCTCACACACATGCCAAAATTGTACCAGATTCTTTGAAACATAGAATAACAGAGATAACTTTATTCAAAGTCATTTTGAACATTATTATCAAGTGAAGCACAGGACAGAAATGTATTCTTGCCAAAGGTGTCGCCCTCCGCTGTCACGGACAATACAGCTTCCATTTGGAAGAGGGATTCCCTAGAGCTGTGGATGTCCCCCAGGTTTATGGATGATACTTTCCCATTGACATCAAGCCTTGGGAACATTGCAGAGCCTCCTAAATGAAAGTCATAATCACTCAAAAGAATTTGGCCTAACTATCCCTACAAGAAAATGTACATGGATGAAGAATATCTATTACCCATTATCTTTTAATAAATTCTTTTTGGTTACATTTTAAGCTCCAAACTGTCTCCCTCCCTTCTTCCCCACTCTGCACTAGAGAAGGTCACCATTTCACTCACACACACACAATTATGTATATGTAAAACCATATATGTGCAACTATTATATATGTAAAACATATGTTTATGTATTTATATACATGTAAAACCATACTATGTATTCTTCTATTTGGTGGTTCACTCTCTGGAGCCGGATAGCATCTTCCTTTATAGGGCCTTTGTATGTGATGTGAGTATTTATAATAATGACAATAACTTAGTTGTCCATAGTTTTTCTTCCAAAAAAATTTGTTGTTACTGTACACAACTATCTCTTTGTTATTGCTGGGTCAAGGGATCACAGTTTTATAACTCTCTGGGCATAATTTCAGATTGTTCTCCAAAATGGTTGGATCAGTTCACAATTCCTCCAACAGTGTATTAGTGTCCCAATTTTACCACATCTGCTATTATTATCTTAAGTGTTATCTTATTTTGAATGATTATAGATCTCATTTAGGAAGTTCTGTAATGTTTTGTGGCTTGATATAATCAATATCATTCCCACTGTTTCATTCTGAAAGAGAGAGAGACAGAGAGAGAGAGAGACAGAGAGAGAGAGAGAGAGAGAGAGAGAGAGAGAGAGAGAGGGAGAGAGAGAGAGAGAGAGAGTCAAGCAGCATTGAGTGTTTGTTATGTGCCAGGCATTGTTCTGAGTTCTGGGAATACAAATAAAGGCAAAAACACAATCTCTACCCTCAAGGAGCCCACTTTCCAATATGGGAGATAGCATGTAAACAACTATGAATATAAAAAATATATATTGTGTAACTACGAGGTGATGTCAGAGGGAAGACACTGTGACTAAGGGGAAAAGAGAAGAGGATCAAAAAAGATCTCCTATAGAAGGTGAGTTTTGAACTGAGTCTTGACAGAAGCCAAAGAAGCCAGGGGACTGGAGGTGAAGAAGGAGAGCATTCTAGGCATGGGGGTCAGAAAGTGAAAAGATGAAGAAGTAGGAGATGACATACAGTGTGGAAGGAACAGCAAGTGTTACTGTCATAAGTGTTATTATTTTATTATGAGTGATTATATATGCATGCACACATATATACGTATTTCATACATATATGTATTTATGTGTATACACATATACATGCATATGTGTATATATGTAATATATAATACATAACATATATATGTGTGTGTAATTTAGGAAGCACCACAGTTTTTTGTCACTTGATCTAATCAGCCCAATATCATTCCCAAACAAAGCTAGAAGACCTCACCATCCATAAAAAATTGTTTTTCAATTTGAGCTCAGCATTGGACATCCCTCTATGATGGTGACAGATACCTTTCTTTTCTAGCATGTGCCACCCTATTCTATTTGCAACTTCATGTTAATAATCAAAGATAGGCAGAATCAATTTGTCTCTTTTGTTATATCACATAAGTTTAACATGTGCACGGGAGATACGTAGTTAGAGGATTGCTGTTAGGGCTACCTTGCTCTAAGTCAAATACTCTTTTCCAGCAATAAACTGTGAGGACAGTAGGATCCTGCTTTCTTGGCACCTTTCAGCCAACTGTGTGAAGGTGTGTTCTGCTGTAGGATATAATTTGCAAAAATGTGTCTTGTCCCTAATCATCTTTCATTGAGAATGTCTTTGTTACATGTGTAGACAATTTTCATGAAGATACTGTAGGGGTAAGAAAGTGGGCAGATGTATTCATAGTTACTGTGGTACTCTTAGTCCCCTTTCATATGTAGTAATACCATCTGTGATTCTTTTTAATCATTTAAGATCATTTTACTCTTTCAGATATCATGAAATTCATGCCCTTACCACCTTTAAAACTCACTTTTAGCATAGACCACCTCTGTATAGATCTATACTTGGTCTGGTCCGGGTATTCTTTCTGTCTTTTTTGTTCTTATATCATTTCCCTCTTTTATGTAGTACATAAGGTACTATACAGTCCAAATGTTGGGGCTCCATAGTCATTAACAGAAAAAAAATAACTTGTTATCTAAATATCGCCATATTTTTTTCATTATATATTCACCAACATAAATCTCTGCCTCTCTGTGTTTTCCTATCTTGTCCAACTCCCACACATCTCCTATATAGAATCCACAGAACACACTGGAAGATTTCCTCTTCTGCACAAGGGTCATTTCAGAGTCATCTATACTCCCCCAAAAAAACTTTTCCAGGGAGAAATAGGGATAGTGGGAACAGCAATGGTATAATCTGCCTGGAAACCTAATGGACTGGAATCATGACAATTTACCCATCTGCTTTGTAGGGATGGGCCTTAATGTCTAGGAAGTTACTCTGTAGTTACTGAGGTTAACTAGCACATTCCTCTCACGTATGGGGAAAACACCCTCACACCCCAGAAGTCATTTTCAGAATGTTTGAAAAGAAGGGGCCAGAGAAGAGGGAAGCTAAAGTTATCTCTTTCCGTTAGAAAATTATATACCTACCATCTATCCCACCATTGCCAATCTTTTAGAAGTCTTCATTTATTGTCTAAGTCAGACAAATTTCACTTTTTCTGTCTTGGTAATGGCCTGCTGTGGCCTGGTCCCCCAAATAATCACAGATTAGGAGGCTCATTTGATTATATTCAGTTCTGTCTGCTCTGGCAAATTGCCCCTGCAGTATTTCCCTCTACTGGGGGGGTGAGAGGATGGGACCTGTGAACTGGAGGCCTTCTAGGTCCTCAGGCACAGTCTTTCAACTGAATCCAAGTTTTACAGAATTAATCCTTTTATTAAGGGGATTTGTTCTGTGAAGTTTGGATGCAGTCAAAGGGCTGCACTTGAGAACCTAGAGGGCCACGTATGGCTTCCAGGCTGCAGGTTTCCCACCTCTGCTACCTAATCATCACACCTTTCTAATCTACTGTTTTTTTTACCTACTGCCTATGAAGTTATCCAAGTTTCCATGCACACACACACACACACACACACACACACACACACACACATACGCATTACCCTCACTTGACTATACCAGTCCATGAAGCCATCATCCTATGTCTCCATTACCTTTCATACCAACTCAGGAAAGGTTACTTACGCACATTGCCCCCCACTTCCTCTTCTCTGATTGACTTTTCAATCCCATGCAATTTGACTTCCAACACAACTGAGTGATTCCAAATTCAACTGAGTGATTACTCTTTCCAAATTACCAGTGATCTCAAAATTGCCAAATGTGATGGCCTTCCCTCAGTTCTCACCCTTCTTAACTTCTCTGTAGTGTATGATGCTGCTAATGCCTCCTTTTCCTGGATACTCTTCCCTCAGCATTTTTGTGACATTGTTCTCCCAGTTCTCCATTGTCCCATCTCAATTTGCCAAAAAAATATTTCTAAAGCATGGTTCCAAACATGTTACCCATTGCTGAAAAGACTCCAGTGACTCTATATCGTCTCTAGGATCAAATATAAGTTCCTCTCTTTAGCAGTTGAAGTCCTGTTGATAAACAGACATCACACACATGACTTCCTGTTCTGTTCTGACCAAATTGGACTTCTTGCTGTACTTCACATATGATATTTGATCTCCCATCTCCACACCTTTGCACAGGCTGTCCCCCATGCTTGAAATTCATCCCTCCTCTTAGAATCCCATCTGTCTTCAAAATTGAGCTCCAGTTCCCCCTTTTATATGATGTCTTTCCTGATCTCAACTGCTTGTACCTCCAGCTTTCCCCTTCCCATTACCAGAGTGTGTTGCTACATTTTGTTTATGTGATGTTATTTGGGTTAGCAGTGCAAGACTTTTTCAAAAACTTCCTCCAGGCCAAAGGCACATCATAGTTTGCCAGCCCTTATATTTAAAAGCTAAACCATGCAAAGCATTAAAGAGACAGATTGCTAGATATCAAAAGAAGCTTGTCAGATTCTTCTTTCACTTTAAAAGCACACTTCAGAAGATGCCAGTGAAATGTGACTCGTCTCTTTGTGATTAAGAATAACCGTGTATGCACAAATACACGTAAGAAGGTCAGACTGTAGGAGGAGGAGGAATGGAGGAAAGGAGAACAGGCTTGTGGAGAAACAGGGATATGCTGCCTTTTTCTCCTTCTATAGATAGGCTCCCTGGGGACTGAAAAGGTCCTTGGAGGGAAGGGAGACTGAAATATAGAACACAGCATGGATTTTCATTCCTCTGTGTCTGAGCTCACCCTCCCCCAGTCCAAGAGCCAGTGCACCTGATCTAAAACAAGCCCTCTTATGAAGGTGTAACATTACATTGCTCTCCATTGCTGACATCCTGAACCAACTCAATTCGCAAAAAACCCTGCATGTTTGACCTGCAGATTTTTAGTATTTTACTCCACTGTGTGTGTATACACACATATATGTACATATACATGTATGTTATATGCATATACATAAACTAGATACATACATGTGTGTATGTTTGCACATATACACACACAACTAGGTGATGTAGTGGATAGAGTGCTGGGCCTGGAGTCAGAAATACCTGAGTTCCAATCCAGCCTCAGATACTTACTAGCCATGTGACCCTGGACAAGTCATTTAACCATGTTTGCCTCAGTTTCTTCATCTGTCAGATGAGTTAGAGTAGGAAATGGCAAACCACTCCAGTGTCTTTGTCAAGAAAATCCCAAATGGGGTCATGAAGAGTTGGACGCATCTGAAATGACTAAACAACAACATATATGTTTATCTGTGTGTATTTATATAGAGATTTGTGTGTGTGGTGTGTGTGTGTGTGTGTGTGTGTGTGTGTGTGTGTGTGTGTAAGCCTTGGATGATCTTTTGCCTGATTTGGTGCAATTTTTTTCAACCTTTTTTTTCTATAAACATAACAGGATCATGGTATTAGACTCTATCAAGGCAAGTGAGCCATCAATCAATCAACAAGTATTTATTAATCACTTACCATGTTCCAGGCACTGTGTTAAATGCTGAGGACACAAATTCAAAGGATGAAACAATTCCTACTCATAATGAAGTACATATAGAAGCGTACATAAAATAAATAAAAAGAGAACAATACAGTCAAATATAAGGTAGTCAGGCAAAGGCCATTAGTAATGTGGGGAGAAATCAGGAAAGGGTTCATGCAGATGTACCTTGAATTAGGAGAAAGGTTGTATGAAGAACAGGTGAGGAGGGAGTGCATTCCAGGCAAGGTAGATGTCAAATGCAAAGCGTGGAGACAGGAGATAAAGTGTCATATGTGAGGAAGAGAGAGAAAGCCAGTTTGACTGGATTCCAGAGTGCAGGAGGGGGAGCGATGTCCAACGAGGCTGAAGAGTCAGCATAAGGAAGGTACTAAAGTGAAGAAATAGCAAACACAGAATGGGCTAGATGATCCAAAAGGCAATACATCTATCTATCTATCTATCTATCTATCTATCTATCTATCTATCTATCTACCTATCTACCTATCTATCATCTATCCATCTATCTATCTATCTACCTATCTATCTATCTATCATCTATCTATCTATCTATCTATCTATCTATCTATCTATCTATCTATCTATTTATCTATCTATCTATCTTTGTCAATAGATATAGATATTGAACCTAGTACTATACCAGGGGCCATAGGGAATTCAAAGGAGTTGAAGAAATTTGAAGTCCAATTGTAAGACAAACACAGAAAACAATTACTAAACAATAAATAATATGAACTCTCCCACCTATTATTATCTGTATCGCTGTAGACAACATACAACTTCCCTGGGCATCTGCCCAATTGGGAGATTGGACCAGCTGGCCTCTAAGACTCCTTGCAGCTCCAAAGAAGTGATCATAAGGCATAATCCTATCACCCTAACAATAATGTGGTACAGAGAATACAACAGGAAAAAGGAGAAAGTTCGGCAAGTAGAACAAGACATTCTGCTTCTGGCTTCTTTGTAAGAAGGTTGTCAGAGAAAGAGCAGGTGAAAAGAGCCAGATAATGAAGAAAAGGAAATAGTGTTCAGAGGTGTCAAGACCACCAGAGCAAAGTGGTCCACAAAACCTCCCACTGTGGTCAGAATCAGATTAAAATGTAATTGGGAAAGGTTTTCAAAATAAATGAAAAATACAATATAACATAGATAATCCTAACTTGTGGCTTTCTAAATCCACATATACACATTATGGATCCATTTCTAATTGAGTTTGACATCCTTGAAGATTGTTTGGAGGGGTTTTAACTAATAAAGCTGGTCAGAGATTGAATTGGGGGAAGATAAATTTGACAAAACTTGGGAGAAATTGAGGAAAAGTTCAAGGAGACTGATCTTCAGATGTTGGTGTATCTAGATTAGGGGTGGGGAACCTGTGACTTCGAGGCCACATGTAGCCTTCTAGGTCCTCAGGTGCAGCCTTTTGACCTAGTCCAAGTTTTACAGAGCAAATCCTTTTACTAAGGGGATTTGTTCTGTGAAATTTGAATTCAGTCAAAGGGCTACACTTGAGAACCTAGAGAGTCACATGTGGCCTTGAAGCCACAGGTTCCCCACCCCTGATCTAGATATTGGTCCAAATTCTTATTGTTCATTCTTAAAGAGGACCAATAACATCAGGAGGGTGCTGTCCTGACTTTCAAGTAAATTGGATTTAAGTGAAGCAGGGTTGTGCAAAGTCATCAGCCTCACTCTCTCCTCCAGAGTCATTGGAGTCCAGTGGCAAGACAGATCAGGATGACTGGCAATGGCCCTGGACGCAGTGGGAACTTTGGCCTTTATAAGCTAAGGTCTTTCCCAGGTGTCAGTTTGTCTTAGGCAACACTGCTTCAGTAATTGATATCTAGGTAAGAATTGAGCAGTCCAAATTCTACTTACTGGTTGAAAGACAATTAAGGAAGCTCCTATGATAAAGAAGATCAATGAAGACAGTAGAATCTGAAGGTGTAGACTCAAGGAGGAAAAGATAGTGGTAAGGATGAAAAAGGAAGAGGATCATTTTAGACGATAAATTTTTAGGGTTAACCAAATTGATAGAGTGGATTGGTGGGTGGGTAAATTAGTGAAGCAGAGAGCAGGTTGGTACAAGGCTGAAGGGGTTTGTGACTGTGGAGTTGAGACAAAGAAAAGGAATTTGAAGGAGGTTGTAATCAACTTATTAAGAGGTGATAATTGGCTATAAACAAAATTTAACCAGGTGCTTAGCATTGAGGTGTAAACACCCACAAGTAGTTCAAAGAAACACTATGGAGAGGGTGGGAACTTATATGTAGCCTGTATAGTGTGTACAATGTAAGTCTATCTGCCCCAATCCTGACTCTTATCCAGGGGTGTGCTGGAGCCAGCTGGAACCAGCAACCAAATTCCCATTGTTATAGTTTCAATGTGAACATTTACACCTTAGAAATCAGTAAACTACAAATCAGGACTTGGTTTATTATTTTGTTGATTGTCTAGACTTAAGAAAGTGGTGGAAAAAATGTTAATAATGTAGCTTAAACTTAAGTGTGTCATGCATACATCTTCCCCTGCTCCCCACATACACCCAGAGCTGATTGTTAAACACTTACCAGCACAACCCTGGTGTGCTCTTACATATCTTCCAAATGTAGAGTGATTTCCTTCTAGGAGGAGAATAAATCAATTGATAAACATTTATTATGCCAGGCCCTGTGCTAAGCTCTGGGAGAAGAAATAACAAGAATGCCTTCTCTAATTTCTAGGCTCTAAGGAAGAATCAAACATTCTGAGAAGAGAAGCAAGGTTTCAGGGAAAAATGGGGAGAGAGAAAGAGAGCTGAGGTAGGGCAGGGGAGGCAACTTTTGTCAGGATGATGGAGAAAGGAAGAATGGAACACGAAGAAAAAAGGAATGTACAATTCATCTAAAAAAAAAAAAGATTTGAGCTTCTCCCTGAAGAGGAGAGGCTGCTAATCCTACAAAGAATGATACAGCAGAGCCTCAAAAGTTTTTAAGTGAGAGAACATCCAGTAAGGCAAAGAGAAGAATAGGAGAGCAATAATCATTGGTGATTCCCTGCTCAAAGATACTGAGTCAGCTATTTATCAGCCTGATGAGAACAATAGAGAAGTATGTTGTCTTGCTTGGGCACATATCCAAGACATAATGCAGAACCTTGCAAGACTTATCAAAATGGATGACAACTATTTATGGTGATTCACATGGGCACAAATGACATTTCCATAAGTACACTAAAAAAAAAAAAACAACCAACCCTACAAGCCATTACAAAGTCTTTAGCAAGAAACTGAAGATTACAGGGGCATAGACTGTTTTCTTCACTCTTGCAACTGAGATGAGAAATTCACAAGAGGTAAAAATTTTTTAAAAAGAGTCAGTATGAAAACTCATGGTTTCAAAGAGAGACAGACAGAGACAGAGAGACAGAGAGAGAGACACAGACATAGAGAGCGACAGAGAGACAGAAAGAGACAGAGAGACAGAAACAGAGAGAGGCAAAGAGAGAGAAACAGAGACAGAGAGAGAGACAGAGACAGAAACAGAGATAGAGAGATGAAGAAGGAGGAAGAGGAGGAGGAGGAGGAAGGGAAGGAAGGCTTGGTTGGACTACCAGGAGTGGGGAACCTGCAGCCTTGAAGCCACATATGGCCCTCTAGGTCCTCAAGTGCAGCCCTTTGACAGAACCCAAAATTCACAGAACAAATCCTTTTGCTAAGGGTTTACTAAACCCATGATTGAACTCTATGATTGAAGAACTGATTTTCATCAACAGGGAGAAGCTAGTTGCTGAGATGGCAGTGATGGCAATCCTGAGGAAAAGTGGCCATTGTATCCTAGAGTTTATGACAGAGAAGAAGAAATCTAGCTATGGTTTGATGGTCACCCTAGATTTTGGGAAAGCAGATTTCAAAGGATGCAGAGAAAAAAATACCTAGGATCCTATGGAGTAAAAAGTTTTAGGGAAAGTAAGCCCAGGAAGGAGGGGAGATACTTAAGAATTTAATTCTATAGATGTAGAGGGAACGAATTCCAGTGAGGGAAGAAAAATGCAATTTGTCTAAAAGTGGACACACAGGGAACTCAACTGACAACTTAGATATAAAAAAGAAATGCATAGAAGATCCTCCATGATCTAGTTCCAAGCTACCTACCCAGATTCATTTTCTATTGCTTTCTACTGTCTTTGTTCACATCATCTCCATGTCTGGAATGGACTCCCCCATCTCAATTTGTTCCTCCTGTTTTCCAACACCTAACTCAAATACTACCTTCTACATAAAACTTTCCCTTTCACAACACCCGCTCTACCTATCCTCAAGTGAAAGTGACTTTGCTACTCCAATTTTTCATAGCACCTTGCATCCTCAGTACACTAACGCACTCCTCGGGGCAGGGACTGCCTCTTGCCTTTCTTCATCTCCCCGGTCCTTAACATTGTGCCTGCTACATAGTATTTGTTTGAATAAATATTTACCACCTGATTGAACTTACCCTTTGTAATACTATTACTCTTCCTGTGCTATAGTTATCTGTGTGTTTATCTTTTCCCAACATTAGATTGTAACTACTTTATAGTTATTAAGACCCACTATAGAAGGGGTGCTCAACTTTCTATATATGTACTCCCAGGAGGTATAAGAATTCTGTCAAGAGGGTATAGGAAATATTTAGTAACTCTCTATATCGTCCTATGGAAACTGCAAAGTAGTGTTAGTGGGAGGGGGAATCATGGATGGAATAAATCGATAAACATTTAATGACTTCATTATTCAGTTGTTCAGTTATTTGACTTTTCATGATTCCATTTGGGGTTGTCTTGGCAAAGACATTGGAGTGGTTTGTCATTTCCTTCTCCAACTCATTTTACAGATGAGGAAACTGAGGCAAACAGAGTAAAGTGACTTGGCCAAGGTCACACAGATTGTAAGTATAGGAAGCCAAATTTGAACTCAGGAAGATGAGTCTTCCTGACTCTAGGCATGGCATTCTTCACTATGCTGCCTAGCCCCCCTATCTTTATCATGCTAAAATGTTATTATGAGTCAAAACAGTTTATATGAAAAATTAATTTATTTCATTTCTTATAGGCATATTTATAGTAAACTCTAGAATTTATTTCCTTTATATTGAGTGGCAGGGTACAGGAAGGTTTTAACAAAATTAAGGGGTACAGGGTCTAGGAAATGTTGGCAATCCCCGCACAACACACTGCTGCCTTTCTATTTCAAAATAAATACAAGATGATTCATTTGGTGGGGGTGGGAGGGAAGGAGAAGCAGGGGAAATTTGACAAGCTAGGGGGATCAGAAAAGAGCTCTTGAAGGTGAAGTTAAGCTTTGAAGGGAACCAGAGATTCTAAGAGTCAGAAGTAAGTGATTAACCTTAGGTCATCCAGAGAGAAAGGGAGCTGAGATTCAAACCCAGACCTCTGACGCCGAATCCCGTGTTCTATCCATTACACCAACTTACATCTAAAATATTTTCTCTCTGCCACTCAGTATGTCTTCAAGTTATAGTTGGTATATTCTTAGCAAATATAAACTACATCAGAATGAATAATCCAAAATTGACAGTGTGGCTAAGAGAACTGGACTAGGAGTCCTTTCTCCCCTATAGACAAAAACTACCCATAAAATAATGTCTTACATTTAAATTGACTTAAGAATTGAACCTGTGATTCGATCTTAGAGAGTTTACCTAGAAAAATAAGAGGTTAAATGATTTGCTCAGTTACATGTATGTGTCAGAAGTAGGATTTGAATCTGGCTTGAGGCTAATTCTCTATCCACTATACCACACAACCTCTCCTACCCTACATTTATATAGTATTTAATATTTCCAAATTCAATAGCCTGGATAATTAATAAACTGATCAGGATCTGAAAAATAAAGAATAAGGTAAATACAGGGTATTTATGGGAATGCAAAATTCAAATGGGAAGAGTAGTTAATTGATATACAGGAGAACTTGGCTTCAGAGTAGATAGATAGAGTGCAGTGGATAAAGTATTAGGCTTAGAGTCAAAATAGACTTGAGTTCAAATCCCACCTGGAGCTATTTATTAGCTGTGGGACCCTGGACACGTCACTTAACCTCTGTCTACCTCAGTTTTTTCATCTATAAAATAGGGATAATGATCACGCTTATGTCCCAGGATTGTTGTAAATGAGAAATTTGGAATAAAATAAGGTATTTGCAAAGTACTTTGCAGATCATGAAGCACCATTTGAATACTAGCCATTATTATTATTTTCATTATCATTATGCCAGCTTTGCCACTACCTGCTGTTATACATCCTTGAACAATTCCATTCACCTCAAATTGAGACGTAGGATCAAATGAGAGAATATTGTAAAGCACTTAGTGCCTGGCACATAGTAGGTGCTTAAGAAATGTTTGTTTTCTTCCCTTTCTTAAATCCTGTTCCCTCATCTGTGAATGTTTTTGAAGGTACTTTAATGTTGGTAGTTTTCATCAGCAACTAGCTTTTTCTCTCACCCTTTGGACTAGAAAGTAAAGCACCATTACCAGTGAGAGCTCCTGCGCTGTTCATTCTAAAGTCTAACTTCAATTGCCCTGAACTCTGGGTAACACATTTTTCCAGTGGTGTAAAAACCGAAGAAGACATCACCTTCCATCTTGCTCAGGTCCCTGAAAAAGTTCAGGGAGGAGCCAATCAGTTCTTCTCAACTGTCAGTTTTTAAAAACACATGCTTCCCAGATCAAAGTCTCCCTTCCTTTTGTGGCTCTTAGACATATGCCATTTATTCATGGGGATTAATTGGTGAGGGAAGCCTCAAGGGTGATGTAGTAGCCTGCTGATGAATGCAGGCTGGGTACTACAATAAGGCCTTATATTTATGCATCACCTTGCTCCAAAAACTTAAAGTGTTTCATACTCATTAATCCTCCCAGAATCCCTGTGAGATAACTGAGAGAATTAGCACTGATTGACCCTGTGTTTATAGTTACAAGAATCAAACTGAGAGGAAGGAGCTGAGAATTCAGGTTAACAACAGATTGGACCTGGGATACCAAACAAGTTGAGTGGCAGAGCAGCAAAGGATAATTAATTGTTTGATGTCACAAGCTATGATTTCATCAGTCCAGCAACTCCCTTCATCAATAATTCCATAAGACAAGCCCTTCATACCTTAGCCTTAGAGAATGAAGTAGGATTTGAACCTGTGTCTTTCTGACACCAAGTCTAACTCTTTCCATGATAGCTTACTGCTCCCTATGTGAATTTTCTCCTTCAAATTCTTCCAACTGTCTCCACTGAGCCACATGAATGACCTATATGGATTAATGTGATTATTTTTGCTAAAACCAGTTAGATGCTTCAGTGAGACTCATTCCTGAGCCAGGAGGAAAGACTTCAACATTCCTGGCTGTTTAATCATTGTTATTATTATTCCTTTTTAGTCATTTAAAGGAATTTTCAAGCCACCATTTTTCACTTGTCAGTAGAAAAGATTTACCACAATTTCATGACTCAAAGCCAGATAAGGGGATTTCTCTCACAATCTCCATACTGAGGATTGTTTTATTTTGGAAGGTCCAAGGCTACAAAGAAAAAAATTTCCCCAAAAGTCATATCCAGTTGGAAGTAATGAGTTATAACCATGGGAGATCCATAACTGGGAGAAGCAATCTGGACTGTGGTCAAGAGCACAAAAATTTAGAAATTTAGAATGCAATAATTGTACTTGTTCCTTCAACAGATATAAATAACTAAGCTTAGCACCTAGTTAGCAAGAATAATTAGGTAAAGTAGGAAGTTACCAGATGTCTCAGTTCCCTCCCCCAAGCCTAGCCTGGACCCAGCTTAGTCCCTTTTTAGGTAGGAAGTCTCTGGTGTTTGGGGATTTTCATTTACATGTCCTTATGTCCTGAAGTGATTTCCCACCCCCATAGCTGGATTTGCCTTAAAATTTGTGATTTTATATGTATTGTTCCCGTATAGAAAATGGGCTTTTTTAGGGCATAAACTTTCATTTTTTCTTTTGTATCACTAGTGCCTGGCACACGAAAAGTATCTAATATATGCTGGTGATCAAAGGCACATTTCTCTTGTGACATCTTGGACACCAGAAACACTAGTTGTATCTTTGATCTATAGTCTATTTTGCAATATATATATTTGTCATAAATCTTCCATTCTCTCTAATGAACTATGAAGCCTTTTTTTTATAAAATCTCAAACACTATATTAATAATAAGTATTAGGGGTCAAAATATTATCTTGCCAAATTTGGTAAACAGATAAGTAGAAAATGTTTAATTTATTTTACGCCTCAGTATATTGCCTTGGGGGAGAATAGACACGTAAGAAGAAAGCAAAATTGTGTGGGGGCTGGTAAGTTCTCTGTGCTTATTTTCAAAGTTATTTTAATGTTTTCAGAGAGAAGGTTGACTACCAACCCCCTCCCTCCTATCCTCATTCCACAAGAGGAGAAAAATCATTCACTAAAGGAAGAATCAGCACAGTGGAAAAGGGTGCCACAGACAACACCACTGATTTAGAAGTTAAAGGACCAAATTCCTGTCAAAGGAATCCAGGGGCTGCCATTTTCTATCTGTGTGATCTTAAGTGAATCATTCAGCCTCTCTGAGCCTCAGTTTCCTCATCTGTAAAATTAAGGAATGGGGGTGGGTGGGAATTGAACTAGAAAAGGGATTTGTTCTGTGAAGTTTGGATTTAGTCAAAGGGTTGCACTTAAGGGGCTAGAGGGCCACATGTGGCCTCAAGGCTGCAGATTCCCCACATCTGGCTCTAGAGGGGATGTGCAACAATTCCAGAGGATTCATGATATAGCATGAGTAGATATGTATGGACTCACAGTACAGGGGACATTTTTGGACTTGGCCAATGCAGGAATTTGTTTTGTCTAATTATGTATATTTATTACAAAGGGTTGCTTTTTTCCATTTCTTTTCAGTAGGGGATGAGTGGGAGTGAAAAGAACATATTTTTGTTTATTGAAAAAATTTTAAAAACCAAAGAGGATATGCAAGACCATATCCTGGGGTGCACAAAATACAGAGAGCAGCCTAGCTGTTCAATCTGCTCACAGATATTGCTTGCTCCTGCTGTTCTCTTTCCTGTCTTTGCCTGGTACAGTCTACATTGGATAGTTCTCTACATGATAGATAGTGGGCAGGTGGGCAGAGAGTCATTTCCCATCTTATTCTTTTTGTTCTTTCTGTAACACTTGCACATTGTATGTTCCCTGGCCCTGGTATCCTGTAATTGAACCCCTTGACACTCTTTCCTTCCAGCTCTGCTGCTTACCCTCTATCCCAAGGGGTACAAAAGGAAGTTTGTGCTAGGCTGTTGGGCTGGAGACTCAAGGAACCAAGGGCAGAATTCTCTTAGACTTGAAACTCTGCTCCTAAGATTGAACCTTCCATCCTTCCCCTCCCATCCCCACCACATTAGATGGCTTGGAAACAAATGAAGGCTATCTACTGTGAGGAAACCAGGGTCTACCGACATATCCTGCCGTCTTCCATGCTGGAGCTCCTTTCTTACCTGAAATAGCTCCCCTCCACAAATGGGATCTGAAGGCTAAAGACCACCTTTTATCCCCACCTCAGGAAAAATAGAAATTACTAGCCAAATTTAAACAAAAACCTTTGCATAATTGGTGAGTGGGGTAAAAATGAGTAGCATTATTTGGTAAGCATAGCCAGTGATGCACTTTTTTTTTCATTTGGCTCTACATATCTTTGTGAAGTATTATTTTCAGCCTTGACAACCCTTCAAACCCAATATTCAAATGAAATGAACTTAGAACCTTTTATTAGAGCGATATAACTAAATATTAAACAAAGATTTTCATCATTCAATTTTATTTTATTTTCACTTCTAAATTCTCTCCCTCCCCAACCCATTGAAATATCAAGAAATACAAGATACATGACAAATATGAAGTCACGTAGAACAAATTTCCACATTTATATTGTTCTGGAAACAAAACAAAACAAAAAAGAATGAACCAAGATTTTCAAAAATAAAGAAGCATATTCAATAACCTTACTCTGAACAAAATTATATAACTATTGTGAGACCAAAAAAGGGTTTTGTATCATTAATAGACAAAATAATTTGAGAAATAAATTGAGAAGATAAGCAAATATATTGTCTATTTTCTCCTGTAATTCATTTAACTTTTTTTTAAAAAAAGAATTTGGATGCTCTGCCATTTGGTACATATATTTTTAGTATTGATATTCCTTCTTTGTCAGTGGTTCTTTTTAGTAATTTGATATCAAATATACTTGTAAAATCATACATTCCATATTAATCCAATATGCATGAGCACCTGATATTTTTCCAAAAATTTAGATCTGACTTTATTTGTATGAAAAAGAGTTTTGTAATTGTGTTCATATAGTTCCTGGGACTGTTTTGGCAGGTACACTCCCAAATATTTTATAACATCTACAGTAACTTTAAATGGAATTTCTCTTTCTATCTCTTGCTGTTGGGCTTTGTTAGTAATATATAGAAATGTTAATGGTTTGTGTAGGTTTATTTTATGTCCTACAATTTTGTTAAAGCTGTTAATTGTTTCAACTTTTTTTAGTTGATACTCTAAGATTCTCAAAGTATAACTATCATATCATCTGCAAAGAGTGATAGTTTTGTTTCTTCATTCCCTATTCTAATTCCTTCACTTTCTTTTTCTTTTCTTATTGCTATAGTTAACATTTCCAATACAATATTGAATAATAGTGGTGATAATGGGTATACTTGTTTCACCTCTGATGTTGAGGAAGGATTCTAGCTTATCTCTGTTACAGATAATACTTGCTGCTGGTTTTAGATAAATACCACTTACTGTTTGAAGGAAAGTTTCATTTATACCTGTGCTTTCTAGAGTTTTCATTAGGAATGTGTTGTGTTTTATCAAAAGTTTTTTGGCATCTATTGAAATAATCATTATTTTTGTTGGGTTTGTTATTGGTATGGTAAATTATTCTGTTAGTTTTCCTAATATTAAACCAGCCCTGCATTCCTAGTATAAAGCCCACCTGGTTATAGTATGTGATCTTTGTAATATATTGCTGTAATCTCCTGGATAGTCTTTTATTTCAAATTTTTGCATAAATATCATTAGGGAAATTGGTCTATATTTTTCTTCCTCTGTTTTTTTCTCTCCCTAGTTTAGGTATTAAAACATATTTGTGTCATAAAAGAAATTTGGTAGGACTCCTTCTTTACCTATTTTTTTTTCAAAAAGTCTATTTAGTAGTGGAATTAAAATATTTGGTAGAATTCATTTGTGAATCCATCTGTTCCTGGTAATTTTTTTTTCCCCTTAGGGAGCTCATTGATGGCTTGTTCAATTTCTTTTTCTATGACAGGATTACTTAAGTATCCTATTTCCTCTTCTATTAATCTGGGCAGTTCATATTTTTAAAATATTCATCCATTTCATTTAGATTGTCAGTTTTGCTGGCATATAATTGGGCAAAATAACTCCTAATAATTGATCTATTTCCTCTTCATTGGTGGTGCATTCACCCTTTTAATTTTGATGCTAATAATTTGGTTTTGTTTTTTTGATCAAATTACTCAATGGTTTATCTATTTTGTTGGCTTTTTCATAAAACCAGCTGCTAGTTTTATTTCTTAGCTCAATGATTTCTTTTACTTTCGATTTTACTAATCTCTCCTTTGTTTTTTGGAATTTCCATTTTGGTGTTTAATTGGGGATTTTTAATTTGCTCTTTTTCTAGTTCTTTTAATTGCATGTCCAATTCATTTTTCTTGCAAATCTACTTTAAATTGTGTTAGATTCCCCTGTTTTCTTAAACAAGTCATACTCAATGTTAATTTAAATCTTTCTTGATGCTCTCACGAACATATTGAGGTAAATTGGCATGTTTGTGCCTTCACTGAATGCCCCCAGATTGCTAAGTTTTTGAGTCATTAGTTCTATTTTGTATAATTTTTTCCTTGACTTCTTTCCTGCTGTCAGACAATTGTTGGTGATCAGCTTTCACTTCTCAGTAGTGTCTGTGTGCCTGCCTTTAGCAATTCTCAACAAATTAGTAATTTGTTGCTACTAATCAGTTGATGTGATACCCATCCTATCAGATCCTTAAAAACATAACTGTCATTTATCATCTTTTTATGCCCAAAGACCAGTGCAGTGTTTGAAACATAGTAGGTACTTCAAAAAAAAAGTTTTTTGATTGTGTGTTCCTGACCCACAGGATGAAAAGAAAAAGGACCAGATAAGTTCAACATAAAATGACCAGATTTCAAACACACTACACATGTGGCACATAGGAAAGGAGCTAATGTGACCTATATAATAATACTCACAGGTTAGAATTTTTTTTTAATTTTTACATTTTAAAAATAATTCTTAAAATAACATTTTATTAATAAATTTCATTTCTTCACCTATAACCCTCTACATGCTCCTCTACTCTCTGCCACCTAAATAACCATCTCCTGACCAAAAAAAAATTAAAAAGGAGGAAAAGTCCAGCAAACCAGTGATAAGCTGGAGTCAGCTGACATAGTTTTCTGTTAAATTTTCAGTATGAGCATTTATACCTCAGAAATTGGCAAAGACTACAAACTAGGGTTCGATGTATTGTTTTATTGATTGTCTAGACTTAAGAAAGCTTGGGAGAAAATGGTGATAATGCAGATTAAATTTTAAAAGGTGTCCATACTTTTTGGGTTTGGGGCTTGGTTTTGTTGTTGTTTTGAGAACTGGTTGTCAAATGTTTACTAGAGTACCCCTGAGTGAAACTTTACATACAGCATCCCATGCCTGTAACCCCCTACCTCTGCAAAGAAGCAAGGAGAAATGCCTTCTCATATCTCTCCTTTGGTGCCCAGTTTTTTCACAGGAATTTTGAAGCATTCAGTTTTGATCGTTTTGTTTTCCTTGTTCTTTCCACTGATACTGTTGCAATCACTCTGTGTATTATTTTTCTGTTTCTGAGGCACTATGCCAGGCACTGAGGATACAAAGACACAAAACAGCTCTTGGTCATCAGGACTTTACAATCTTGGGGGATGATTCTCTTATGACTAAAGCAGGATAGGATGAGTACTAGACCCAAGACTTTGTTGATGGAGGGAGCTCCTAATGAAGGACAGCCTCTACCAAGCCAACTCCCGGTTCTAGATAGGGGTCTACAACAGTGAGAAGTTAAGTGACTTGCCCAGGGTCACACAAGCAGTATGGGCCAGAGGCAGGACTTAAATCTAGGTTTTCCTGGGCTTTGAGGTCTGTTCTCCATCCACTATGCCAGGCTGCTGCCCATTACTAAAGTACATAAATTTTCTGACACAAGGACTTTTGTTTTTTTCTTTTTAAAAATTAATAATATTTGGGGTGGCTAGGTGGTGCAGTGAATAGAGTGCCAGCCCTGGAGTCAGGAGGACCTGAGTTCAGGTCTGGCCTCAGACACTTAACGCTTACTAGCCATGTGACCTTGAGCAAGTCACCTAACCCCAGTTGCCCTGCCTTCCCCCCTCCAAAAAAGCAAAATAATAACAATAATGATAATATTTAATTCCCTCTGCTCCCCTAATTACATGTAAAAACAATTTTTAGCCTTTGTTTTTTTTTAAGTTTTGAATTCCAAATTCTATCCCTACCTTTCTTCTCTCCCTCCTCCCTGAGATGACAAGCAATCTGATATAGGTTATATTTGAAAGAAAGAAAGAAAGGAAAGAAAGGAGGGAAGTAGGGAGGGAGAGGGGGAGGAAGGAAGAAAGGAAGGAAGGAAGGAAGGAAGGAAGGAAGGAAAGAAGGAAGGAAGGAAGGAAATTTTTTGTATTCAGCCAATATCAGTTTTTTCTCTGGAAGTGGATAGCATTTTTCTTCATGAGTCCTTTGGTATTGTCTTGGATAATTGTATTGCTAAGAAAAGCTAAACTATTCACAGTTCTTCATCATATAACATTGCTGTTACTGTGTATAAAATTCTCCTGATTCTTCTCACTTTACTTTGTATCAGTTCATGTAAGTCTTTCCAGATTTTTCTGAAATCAATCTTCTTATCATTTGTCATAGCGCAGTAATATTCCATTACAATCAGATACCATAACTTGTTCAGTCATTCCCCAATTGATAGACATTCCCTCAATTTCCAATTCTTAGTTACCATAAAAAAAAGCTGCTATAAATATTTTAGTACATGAACTTTGTAACATGAATTTGGCTGCTTACAGACCTTACTTGTTCTTTACTATATTCTGGAGAGGTGAGATTGCTGCATAATTAGGTTCTGCATTAAGTGAAAGATTATTATTGCATATCTTCTGTATATGTTTTGTAACAGGACTATACATATATTTTATTTTTTAAACATATATTTTAATACAGATATTTTATTTCCCTTTCATTATCAATTCTCAGATCAATGTCCCAGGGTTTGTGATGTAAACACTGAGAGAGTAGAACAAGGAGTGGTCTGACCTAGAAAGCAGGAAGCCCTAGACCCTGGTAACCTTTTTTTAACTTTTTTTTTTTTAACTTTTTTGACCAGTTTTTCCATCTGTTAAATCAGAGAGTAAATCTGCCCCTGAGTTCAAAGGCTCATTTTCTTCCCCAAATCCCCCCAGAGTAATAGTGGTAGTAGTAGTAGTAGTAGTAGTAGTAGTAGTAGTAGTAGTAGTAGTAGTAGTGGTAGTAGTAGCTCCATAGAACTTCCTTCAGACATTTCAGATCAACTAAAAAGCAGAGAATTGAGGCAATTACCCAGAGCAGAGGAAGGAGGTAAAAATGTGTTGATGGGTATTTTGGTGGGTAGGATTGGAATAGTGGGGGGGGGGGAGGCAGATATTGCTTGTTTTTATTTTTACTCCCCCTTAAAGGGGTCTCAAAACCAATTCTCCTCCTCACTTTGACTTAGCCCAGGGAGACAACAGGAGCTCTGCCTCTGGAGGAGAAGATCGACCCAGGAAGAATTAGACCCAAGGCACTCCTCCCTTCTGCCTTTGTCCTTCACACACGTGCCTCACTCCTTTAAAGCAACATGTGTGCCACTAAGCAGCCACCACAGACCCTGGAGTCAATAAATTACATTCACAGAGAGAAGACGTGGTTCCTTGGGACGAAACAAATGGGTAATCCATGTGCATTCTAAATGTCATTTCCTCCCTTTTTATTTCACCATCCTTCTACCCATACTAGCTCCTTTGGATAATAAGAAACAAAAGCCCCCTTCCCCTAGCCAAGGGAGTCGCCTCTCTCCCAGCAGTGGGGCTCTCCATCCCAGACAATGCAACGAGCAGCTGGCAGAAATGGAGTACAGCAGTGGGGGGGAGGGAGGGGGAGAAAGCCCTCCTGAGGGACAGATGAACTAGATTGCCATGCCAGATCAGGACGGAATCACTGCTGTCAGAGAGAAGAGGAAGAACAATAAAAATCTATATTTTCTATGAATAAAACATGATCGTGTTCACTCTGGGAAGGTGGAATAATGAGGGTCCTGCTCTGGTTTGTAAAAATATGTATTTTCCTGGCCAGGCTTTCTCAGGCTGCTCTGCCTCTCCTACCTTAGGAAAAAGGTCCTGGTAATTATAATTTTCTGCCAACGTAGTAAGAAATCAGATCCCAGAGCAACATCATGGGAGACCTGATTGATGCAAAATGGATTCTGGATACAGGAGGCCAGGTCAACAGCCACAAGGGGATGTGCATTGCTTATGAAGGCCTGGACTATATGGCATCAACTAGTATTTATTGAGAATTTATTATGTACTTAAGGCACTGTTTGAGGATTTTTCAGTAATACTGGCTGTTCCTGGAACAAGACACTCAATTTCCCAGTTCTGTATATTTTCACTGGTTGTGTCCCATGCTTGGAATGCTCTCCTTCCTCATCCCTATCTCCTGACAACCCTCATATCCTTCAAGGAACAGCTCAAATCCCACCTTTTGCTACTTCCAAATCTAGAGCCCTAATCACTAGGCCAGGATGGGGAACCTGCAACCTTGAGGCTGTATATGACCCTCTAGGCTGCTGGTTCCCCATCCCTGCACTAGACCATGCTCCATCTCAGATCCATATGTTGTCAATCAATCAACAGACTGAGATCAACTTATATTTACTAGAAGTAAACATTATGCTAGGTATTATAGCAGATACCAAATAAACACAATTCCTTTTATCAAGGAGTTGATTATCTTGTTCAAGAAATATAACCAACACATATTAAAATTACATGTTATAAAAGATAACATCATCATATGGTAGAAAGAAGGGCAGCTAGATAGTGTGGTGGATAGAGCACTGGGCCCAGAGTCAGGAAGATCTGGGTTCAAATCTAGCCTCAGATACTTACTAGCTGTATGACTCTGGGCAAGTCACTTAACCTCTATTTGCCTTGATTCCTCATCTGTAAAAAAAAAAAAATGGGGACACATTGGAAAAGGGAATGTCAAACCACTCCAATATCTTTGCCAGGAAAACCCCACAGACAAGTCCATGAGGTTACAGAGTCAGACACGACTGAACAATGACAACATGGTAGAAAAAAAAAACTGAACTTGGAGTCAGGAACCTCTGCCTCAACTCTCTGCTCACTCTCCTCCTTCAGGCCACTTCTTCCACTGAGGAGTCTCCACTGGGGAGAAGGGTCCAGAGCGGCCATCTGCCCCCATCTGGCCTTCTCAGTCTGAAGCATCGGTCCATCCCCGCCCCCTTCTCCTATTTGTGACTTCCTTTCGAGGTCTCCTTCATTCCCCTCCCAGCAGTGCTTCTGACTCTCCAGACATCACTGTTATGTTTCCCTCTCCCTCCCTACTTTCAACTCACCTTTCATGTGTTGTGTCCCTCAGTTAGAATGTAAACTCCTTGAGGAAAGGGAATGTTTTATTTTTAACCTGTATTTGTTTTGGGGGGGGGATTTTGGTTTTTTTGTTTGTTTGTTTTTGTCTTTTTTTTTTGGAGGGGGCAAGGCAGGGTAATTGGGGTTAAATGACTTGCCCAAGGTCACACAACTAGTGTCTGAGGCTGGATTTGAACTCAGGTTCTCCTGACTCAAAGGCCAATGTTTTTATTCACTGCGCCACCTAGCCGCCCCTCTTTTTATTTGTATTTGTGTCTTTAGCAACTAACAAAGTGTTTGGAACATAGTAAGTTCTTAATAAATTAATAAATAATAAAGCTCTTAAATAAACTTATTGACTGATTAACTGAGTTTGAATTCTGTCACTGATACCTACAAGTTATGAGATGGTGGGTAAGATACACCCTCTTTGGGCCTGTTTCCTCATCTACACAGTGAGGATAGTAATACCAGTGCTACCTGCCTCCAGGGTGGTTGTGAGACGATGCTAGTTGATTCGTTCTCAGAAGAGGACCCAAATGGCATCACTTGACTTTAATGCTTTATAAGCCTTCAAGCACTATATAAGTTTTGTTGTTTTTGTTGTCATTTTCTGTCATGTATGACTTTTCACGACCCTATTTGGGGTTTTCTTGGCAAAGATGCTAGAGTGGTCCGCTATTTCCTTCTCCAGTTCATTTTATGGATGAGGAAACTGAAGCAAACAGGGTTAAATGACTTGACCAGGATCACACAGCTAGTAAGTGTCTGAGGCCAGATTTGAATTCAGGTATTCCTAACTCCAGGCCTGGTGTTCTCCACTGTGCCACCTAACTAACCATTATATAAGTCAGTTATTAATTAAGTGCTAAATTAAATGTAAAAGTAATTCTATCATTTTGAGGAAGGGCTTAGGCCAGCCATCCTTCATTCTCCAGATTTTGCCACCATATTCTTGCAACCCCCTTTTTAACCCCAATTCCTTTTTATATATTGTCTTCTCCCATTAGAATGTAAGCTTCTGGAGGGCAGCGACTGTCTCTCTTTCTGTTTCTATTTGCATTCCCAATGTTGAATATAGTGCTGGGCATATGGAAGCACTTAACATATTCTGGGGTGACTACAAGTGCTGAGTTCAAAGGATCATACATTTAGAGCTGAAAATCCTCATTAAAGAAGAGGAAATTGAAGACCAGGGAAGTTAAAAGGCTTGTCCATCTAGCCTCAGATACTTACCAGCAGTATGACTCTGGGCAAGTCTTCTAACCCTACATTCAGTATCCTTTACACTGCTTCATACTGGTTAGTCTAAAATTATTAAGAGAAGGGAGAAATCAAGGTCAGTTGGAGAAGTCAGAAATTGGTTCATGCAGCAGTTATGCTTGAACTATGTCTTGGACTTGAACAATAAGGCTTAAACGGGATGAAAGAAGGATGCATGATATCAAGGGTATGTGAGGGCTCAGAACATCAAGGGTAAGGAAGCCTGAACAAGTATGTCATACGTAGAGAATATTAAGCCGACTGGCCTGACTAGAGTGGAAGATGCGCATAATGGAGCATGGAAAATAAAGTTGGTTGGGAAAGTAGAGCTTAGATTATAAAGGACCTTGAAAGTTATGCTGAAGAGGTTGAACTCTCTGCAAAAGACAAATGGGAACTATATTAGGTTCTTGAGCAAGATAGCGACAAGACAAAAATCAGTATTTCTAATGATTTTTTTTCAATTTTAATTATATAAATACTTCAGTTGTTATTCTACATTCATATTCTCCTATTTTTCCATCTCAAGCACCCTGTTTAACTTTCTATCCCAACTTAAGGAGGAAAGGAAGGGGTTTGCTTTCCTACTGACCCTTTTTACCAGTCCTTGCAAAGTCCTCCAAGTTGATGAGGACCTCTTCTAGTTAATGATGTCAGGAGAGATCAAGGACAAGGTTTTCCGTGTGATTAGTTCACAATCCTTCACCAAGAGGGCTCAATTCACTTTCTCTCCTTTCAATTCTCTTCTAAACCCTCTTGCTTCTAATCTCATCATTTAATTGAAACTGCTCTCTCCAAGGTCACCAATGATCTCCTAATTGACAAACCTTGTGATCTTTTCTCAATCTTTCTTGACCTATGGCCTTTGATATTTCTTATTTCCTTCTCCTGAATATTCTTTCCTCCCTCAGTTTTTGTGAAACCACTCTCTCCTAGCTCTTTTCCTATCTACTCAATTACTTCTTTTTATTCTATGTCATACCCACTCACTGGAGGTATCAGTTTTTCCTCTCTACATTATCTCACTCAATCTTTTAATCAGATCCCATGGGGTCAATTATCATCAGATAATTTCCAGATTTGTATATTTTCTTTCCTGACCTCCAGTCCTAAATCACAAACAGCCTTTTAGTCATTTTGAATAGGATAACCCATAGGCACCTCAAACTCAACATATGCAAAACAGAAGTCATTATCTTTCCCCTAAAAACCTTCCTTCTTCCCAGCTTCCCTAGATACTGTCAAGGGCCCATCCTCCAAGCCATCCAGGTTTGCAACCCTCTACTTCTGCTCCTCACGGGACGCTACATCTCCTGTACCATTGCACTGGCTGTTTCCCATATCTAGAACATCCTGCTTTCTCAACTTCTCTTATCTTAGTGTCTCTGGTTTCCTTTGAGACTCATTTCAAATCCCACCTTAGGAAAGCCTTTCTTGGTCCTTCCAACTGCTAATGACTCTCTTTCTCTCAGGTTGCCTTCCATCAACTATACGTGTGTATACACATATGTGTATTATATTGTATGTCCTTAATTATTTACCTCTATCTTCCCATTAGAATGTAAGCTTCTCGAGGGCAGGAATTGTTTTGTTTTGGTTTTTTTGCTTCTCTTTATATCCCCAACACTTATCACAGTCCTTGACACATTTGTTGTTTTTGTTCAGTCATTCAGTCGTGTCTGACTCTTCATGACCCTATGAGCCATAATGTGCCAGGCTCTACCATCCATAGCATTTTCTTGGCAAAGATACTGAAATAGTTAGCCATTTCCTTCTCCAGTGGATCACCTTTTATCGGAACTCTCCACTATGACCTGTCCATCTTGGGTAACCCCATATTGCATAGCTCATAGTTTCATTGGGCTACACAAGCCATTCCGTCACTAAAAAGGCAGGGATCCAGGAGGGAGCCTGGCACACAGCAGGCACTTTAATAAATGTTTGGTGATTAATGGACTCACTCCAAGTCCAAGAAGAGAGGAATCAGTCCATTCAAGGGTTACAACTTGTACAAAAACTTGGAGGCAAGAGAACAAAAAGGTCAGTTTCTCTATCACACAGTGGTATCCCTCATCTTTGCCCCAGACCCGCAATGAGGATCTGGTTCCCCTCCTGTCCTGTCTCCCTCGAGCCATGAGAGTGAGCCCCAGGTGGCAGCTGTACAATCCCTGTACAATTTGCTGACCATCAGGTATGCAGAATCCCACGATACAGATGCACCTGGAGGCCCAGAATTACTTTTGTGAAAGTTCACTCTCCCTTCTTTCCCCTCATCCTCCAGGTCCTCCTGGGTCCAAGCCCCAGACCATCTGTGCTATCTGCTGTTACTAATGTCCTGTGAGTTATGCTTCCGGCGCCACTCCAGAGATTATTTTCCACTCATTCTGTTATCAACTCTCCCCTCCCTTTGGGTCTTCTCCTTTCTTTTCTCCACCATATCTGAGACTCATTAGGCCCCTGTGCCAGTGTTTATTTAGACATTTCTAGCGGCAAAGAGTTATAACTTTCTGTGGAATAGAAGGATTATTTTAAGCTTCTTCTGTAGACGTGTAGAGAATCATTCAGCAGTGGAAAATTTTGGTGACTTGGGCAGCTTTGCCTGGCTTATGGTCTTATCAGTTACCATTCACTGAGCCTGATTCTCCTAGTGACTCAGCTCTACAATTTTGGAAGCTTCATTAATTCTTTAAGCCTTGAAGACACAATTGAATGTATGGAAGCAGGAAGGTATTTATTTGTAGTTTACTTGATGTTGGCTAATTAATATTTATTAACAAGTCCTTATTTACAGAGGCAGTATTATGAAGTAGATAGAAATGGAACTGCAATCCAGGAGATCTGGGTTCAAATCTTACCTTTGGCACTCACTAGTCATTCGTAAACATTTATTAAGTGCCTACTATGGGCTACTAGGTGGTACAGTAGGTAGTGCACCAGACTTGGAGTCAGGAAGACCTGAGTTCCAATTTGGCCTCAGACACTCACTAGCTGTGTGACCTTGGGCAAGTCACTTAACCCTGTTGTCTCAGTTTTCTCATCTATAAAATGAAGAAGGAAATGGCAAACCACTCCAGTATCTTTGCCAAGAAAACCCCAAATGGGGTCATGAAGAGTCAGACATGATCGAAAAATGACTAAACAACAACAGCTATGTGCCAGGCTCTATGCTAAGTATTGGTAGTTACAAAGAAGGACAAAAAAAATCATCCCTAGATAAAAAAATAATCTCAGAGAGCTCACAGTCTAATGGGGAAAACAACATGCAAAACAAATATATAAAAACAAGTTATATGGAGAGTAAAGTGGAGATAATCAGCAGAAGGAAGGTACTAACTACAGGGCCATAGTCAAGTAGCGTTCAGCTGTTCTCTGTTCATAGATTGGTCACTATGCTTCATTAGAAGAAGCTCTCACCTTCGTGAACTCATAGATTGTTGATGTTTCAGTAAAACTTTTTATGAGATGCTGTAGTGGGGAAGAGAGACTAACCAATCAGTAAGCATTTACTGGATACCTGGAGACTGCCATAGCTACTCAAGAATGATAAGACATCACTCCTGCTGTGTAAAGGCTTGTACTCTCCCATGGAGACAAGCACAATAAACAACCAGAGAACAGCAAAAGACAGCATACAGGGTTTTCATAAAGTCCTTGTGCCAGTTTCAGACTTTTTATTTTTATTGTGGGCAGGACGCATATTGGCCCCATGCTCTTCTTTGGGAACTCTATCAAAGAGTTCTATCTTCACACAGGGAACACTTTTGTGTAAGTTAGCGCTTTCCACCCCATTTGGAAAGAGGAATTCCTTTTGTGAGAAGAAGGAGAAGGGAAGGGAAAGGGAGTAAGCATTTATATTGCTCTCTATTATGTGCCAAACTCTGGGCTAAGCACTTTACAAATATTATCTCATTTGATCTTTACAGCAACCCTGTGAAATAGCTGTTATCATTATTCCATTTTACATTGAGGAAACTGAGGCAAACAGGGGCCATGAAAACTTGCCCAGGGTCACATAACTAGTAAGTATCTAAGGCTAGATTTGAACTCAGGTCTTCCCAATTTTATGCACCATCTAACTAAAAAAAAAGAATGGGGAGAAAGAAATCCATACAGAGGAAAAGGAAAACGGGGAATCAGTTCAAATGTCACCAGCACTCTTGGACAAAGCAGTGGCAGGAGAAATTTTCCTGTTTCATGTCCTGGAAAGAAGCAAGATGTCTCCCTGCAAAGTTTTAGCATTACAATTCCAGGACATAGCAACTTTTGGGTATTGGTATTCATTTAACGAGCCAATCAATAACTCCCATTTCTCATTCCTTCTGAAAAACAGCAGGAAACATGGAGGCAAGTGGACTTACAACCTCCAGTACCTGGCAGCTTGGGAGAAGGTAGTTTGGGAAATGGATAGGGTGGGCACTTGCTACTTCAATCTTATTTTTTTTTATTTTTTAAAAATTGTCGCTTTTATTTCTAAATATATCCCTTTTCTTCCTCTACTCATTGAACCACTCTTTGTGTTTTGGGAAAGCTGCCAGTGAGGACGCAGCCTTTAAAGCATGTTTAGATTCTTTCTTCCTACCAGGTTATATACAAAGCATGTGCAGATATTCCCTAATCACTGCAAGTCAAACACCTAAAATGCCAGGGAACCGATTTCTAGTCATGAATAACTGAGGGGCCCTGAAGACTTATGTTGTAATGAAAATTCTGACTGACTGAGGAGCCAGAAGGACCAAGAACCGAGTAGAGGCTGAGCAGGAAATGAGAGTGTCTGCAAAAGGTCTGAGGGGACAATCCCTTGCTCTCTTGAAAGTCATCAGGAAAGAGATTGGCAGGAAACAGAACACTGCTCATGGAACACCTTCCAGGAAGGCTGAATCCGCACATAATCTAATGACTGGACCTTTCTGTGACCAGTCCCCTATTACACATGGGACAAAGATTTTCTAAAAGAAAAAAAAAAAGTGGTTCAGTAAAACCAATCAGCACTTCATATGTATAGAACAACAAGCTACATTCATAATCCACCACCTCCAAAACAGGGATAAAGGCTGCCACCTGATTTTTGACTCTTTGTTACTTGTCTTACATCCTTTATTACTTTATTCCCGGTACATTTCTTTAAGACACAGATTAAGCATCATCTTCTGCAGGAAGCCTTTCCTGATCCTTTCAACCGCTGCTGCCCTTGCTCTCAAATGTTCTTCTATTTGACCTTTGTATATATTTGTGTTTATTAACTTTATATAAATGTATTTTATACACTCTCACAAGTTCAAAGAATAAAACAATCCCTTCTCAAAATGACCTTACATTCTAATGGGGGAGATAAGGTTATGTGTGTGTGTGTATGTAAAATAGAACCATATTTATACATGATGGAAGTTTATGTATATATATACATATATATGTGTGTGTATATGTGTAATATATATACATATACATATATATAATTATCTACCATATATAAGAAATATATACATACAGGTGCGTGTATATATTTGTATATATAAATATACATATATGCATACATATATATAAAATATGTGTGTGTGTGTATATATAGGAGAAAATACTTGAAGCCCAAGGAAGGGTTGGCCTAGAGCAGTGGTTCTCAACGTTCCTAATGCCCTGACCTTTTAATACTCATATGTGGGTATATCTGCATGTGGCTGGACCGAGACAGATAGAGGAATGATGTCTTGATTCCTAAGACCATCGGAAATATGTATTTTTTAGGTGATCCCATTCAACCCCCAAAGGGGTCTCAACCCACAGGTTGAGAACCACTGGCCTAGAGGGTTGAGGAACCTTTGGCCTCATAGTCACATCCTTTTGTTCTGTGAAATTTGGATTCAGTCAAAGGGCTTCACTGGAGGACCAAGAACACAGCATGGGGTCTCAAGGCCACAGGTTCCCCATCCCCAGTAGGTAAACTATGATTTGGAAAAACTTTTTTTCAGGACCTTTTCTCCCTCAAGTTTTGTGGTTCTGAGTGTGGAGAGAAAGGGCTAGAGGCAGAGTAAAAGAGACTATTGGAGCCTCGGACAAAAGACAGCAGAGCCCTGAACTTGTAGTCTGAAGACCCAATTCCAAATCTTGATGGACAAATCACTTCTCTTCCTCGTCTATAAAATGGGGGTGAAAATAATACCTACAGTACTCGTCCCCCAGGGTGATTGTGATTAAAGGAGATAACATATGTAGAGTACTTTATAAACTTTTAAGTGCCATATAAATGTCAGTTTTGGTCATTACTACGCCAACTTTTTCTGACTTAACAGTACACAGTTGAAAATGCCCCCGCACACTCCCAGGACCTTGCTGAACACAGATTCTTGTGTTCCTTTTTCACAGAGAGCTGGGAAGAGAGCTTGATTCATTAGCCTTCCTTTGCTGAGAAGGAAAGGTCAGCTGTTCAAGCTGTTTCAATGACCATCCCTCCCATAGAACACCCTGAAGGGAAGAAGACACGTAGAGAGCATAGGAGGGAGGAGATGCAGTAAAACAAAAACTGGCTGATTTCCTGGAACTTTAGACAAAGAACTCTGTCTTTGGAATTACTTGACAAAATCCCTAATAAAAGAGTTGAAGGTGTGTATAATCGATATCATATTGCTTGCTTTCTCAATATGGGGTGGGAGGTGAGCTAATGGAAGGAAGAGAACTGGGAACTCAATTTTTTTAAAAAATGAATGGTAAAAATAAATTAAATAAATGTTTTTTAAAGGGGAAAAAAGAATTGAAGGGTGGGGTGGAAGAAATAGGCCTTATAATTTACTGTTATTTCTTTCAGGACAGCCCTCCTGGGCCATGAAAATCTGATGCTGGTGATGGGACTGACCTTCATGTCGTCCATGGCTACACCCTCGTGTCCCACCTCCGACCCAAGCATACCCTTCACCCTCTTCCAGGTTCTTTGGGGCAGCCAGGGTTTTCACAGTGGAGAGAATGTTAGACTTGGAAATACCAAGACCAAATTTGAATCCTGCCTCAGATACTTACTAGTTGTGTGACTTTGGGCAAATCACTTAACTGCCTTCAGGCTCAATTTCTTCATATGTAAGATGGGGACAGTAACAGGACTACTTCATAGGGTTGTTGTAAGGATCAAATGCGGAAACATACATACGTGTTATCCTTAAAGCACAGTTAAGTGGGATAATAGATAGAGTGTTGGGCTTGGAGTTAGGAAAACCTGCGTTCAAATCCAGCCTCAGATACTTAGCAGCTGTGTGATCTGGGGAAAGTCTATCTGCCGCAGTTTTCTCATCTGTGAAACAGGAATGAATAATAACACTTACCTCTCAGGGCTGTTGTGAGGATCAAATGAAACTATTTTAAAGTGCTCAGCACAGTGCATGGCACATAAGAGGGGTTACATAAATGTTAGCTAGTAGTAGTAGTAGTAGTAGTAGTAGTAATAGTAGTATATAGATACTGGATTTTAATATTATGATTATTATTTAAAGTGAACTATACTATATAGACCTAAGTGAACTATACTATATAGAAGTATAAACGCTATAAATTTTAAAAATATATAATTTGAAAATTTAATTATTTAAATTTCTTTTATACTTATTTAGTTCTGTATATATTAAATGGTAAATCTTTTAATTTTAACAATAAGGGGTGGGTAGCGTGTTTGGTTCAGTGCAAATATATAACTAGGTTAGAGTGACAGCAGGCTTTTCCTCAGGGGATTGATGGGGAGGGGTAAGGGAGGCAAGCTTCTTCCCCAGGGAAGTTCTCCAACCCACCTATCCCATACCTCATGGTCTTCCACTAGTTCTAACTAGGAAGGTCCTAGTTTACCTCCTCCATACCCCTGCCTTCTCTCTCCAAAGGATAGAAAACCCCTTCTTCTACTGCAAAGGAACCCTACCTGGGCTGGACACTCATCCTCCAATAGTGTTGGGTAAAATGCTCAGTTCAATATTGTTACAGTTTAAAATGGAGGGGAGAAACTAAGCCCATACATCTTTTCTAGTTAGTGTGGATAGAAAGAGCAGGGAAAGATGGTGTTAGGTGTAAAGGTCTTATCACTGATTCAAACCCCCTGCCCTGGAATTTTCATAGCCTCCTATACATTTCATACAAACACTGCTCACTAGAGAGTGGAATTTAGCATCAAGCAATTCTATCTTCAACCCTACCCAAAGGGCTTTAATTATTGTTGTAATAAAAAGACCTCATTAGATTCTGGTTTCCCCAAAGACTGATCCAATGGAAGAACCCTGAGGACATTGTTGTAGTGAGACTTCTGCATATTTTAATTTCAGCAAATAAATATAACCCTTCATCTTGCTCTGACTCCAAACTACTCCTTTCTAATGAGATTTGCAGGGTTTCTGCTAGCATGTTGCTGAGGTCAAAAGTTTGGGTTGGTTCTGATTTTAGCTGAATTAGTTTGCTTAGCCTGGGCTGGGAGCTGAATAGCTACGTGCCTTGCCTGAGCCACTGCTATCTTTTCTTTTTTTCCTTCGGAGAAAAATGATATCAGCATCAAACTGTGGCACTGGCCCAAGTGAAACAGCATGGTGGAGCAGTCGCCACTGCCAGATTTTCTCTGGTTATTCATAAGAATTGAGAATAAACAGCTAAATATAAATATTTAGTCCTTTGGTGAAGCCAATAAACTTTGACAGTAAAGAACAAGACAGATTAGAGCCCCCCACCTCCACTCTAAAATAATCAATTAAGAAGAATTTATTAAGCACCTACTATGTGCCAGACACTGGAGATAGAAGCACAATTAATGAAACAATCCCTATTCCCAATGAGTTTATAGAGGATAACTTGGCGTTGGTATTTGGTACCATTAGATGTAAGCTCCTGGAGGTAGGGACTATCTTTTGCCTTTTCTGTATGCCCATTGGTTAGCACAGTGCTTGGCATATAGTATCTAATAAACATGTATTAATTATTGTTTGACCTGACCACCGGTCATTTTCCATTATCCAAGGGATTAGGGATTTCTCTTTCTTGGCCCCTAATCTCAGGACCATAGCCTTGCCCTTTATTTCACTTTAGTATTCCTTGTCCTTTGGGGGTCATCAGTACAGCACATTCTCTGCCAACCAGTGAGGGACAAAACTCCTTTACCATGGGTGAGGAGATCTCAGAAGACAAGATACAGATATGTAAGCAACAGTAACCCTTATGCTTTGTAGGTGGTAAGATCAACAGCCCAATCCTGAACATTACCCCTTTTTGAAATCTTTCCTATGGCACAGCCATTGTAAGAAGGTTTTATAAAATAATTTAAAGTTCCCAAAGTCCTTTCTAAAGCCTTAGTGCAGTTTTAGGCTTTAATAAAGTCAGAAGTATAAATGCTACAAATTTAACAAAAGATCATTTGAAAACTTAATTATTTAAATTTCTTTTATATTTATTTAGTTTTGTGTATCTTGAACGGTAAATCTTTTAATTTTAACAATAAGGGGCACCCTATCATTATGCATTGCATGTGCAATGGATGGCCAAAACAGAAACAATGGAACCTTGAGAGTCTTCCCGAACCAGATCTATATTTTTTTTTAAAGAGGCAATTCTTTGCCTCATTTTTTTTTTATTATTAAGTCTTAATGACTGAATGGGTACCTCCTCAGTCAAACTGAGACCTGTTACAGACCTTACCTTGAAAAGTCCAAGATCCTCCACTATATCCAGGGTCATCTCCATTTGTCCTGTTCCATATCTGGCCACAAGACTTAGGTGGCTCTGGAGGAGAAAATGAGGCTGGTGACTTTGCATAGTTCTCCCTCACTTAAAATTCAATTCACTTACATGTCATGTTATCACCTTCCTGATGTCATGGTTCTCATCAAGAACAAAGGACAAACAGCAAGCAATGCATGAAGCTTCCTCAGACCGGTGGATTGGTAGACCATATCTTTTCACCTGGCGACCTCTATCACCTGATATATCTCCATGAAATGTTTTTCTGGTGAGAATCACATCAAAATGGTTATGTAGAGATCAAAACCTTGTTGGTTGAATGATCTTAAAGCCAGGATGACAAATGTAATTGTTTCAGTCATTGAGTAGCCACTGATGAGAATTTTTATAAAACCTAGGAATTGACTATAAGTTATCCCTAGCACGAGATCAGGAATTATGTTGAATTTTTCACAACAACCTTATGAGACAAACACTATTGTTATTACTGCTACTTTACAGATCAGGAAACTGAGGATCTGAAATATAAGTCTTTTCTCATCTGTGAAATGAGAAGATTCGACTAGATGACCTCCGAGGCCCTTTCTAGCTCTAAATCTATTACGATAGGATCCCAGTTTGGTCAGCCGCTGTCGATTAGTTAAAAGCTCTGTCACCACAAGCTCTTCCCCAGCTGCTTTTGAGCCATTACTAGGCCTGTTGGAAAGCAAGACGGATGTTTACGAAATGTTACAAACTGCTAACCCGTGTGTAAATGCTTAATGCCAAACAGGTAGTAAAAACACTGGGAACGTCTCAGAGAGCACGTGCAACAAACATTTCTCAGTCCTTCGTCTTTCAGCGACTTCTGCTGTTTGTTCTATTTGACTGCTGGGAGTCTAAAGGGGGGAGGGGAGGAGAGGGAAGAAAAAGAGGACTAACGTTCCCCACTGCAGACAAACGAACCTGTCCAAATTCATGAATTATTTCTCCCGATGTAAGTTCATACTCACACACATTCCATAGACAGTTTAATGGGTAATCCTCTTTTTAAAAATTATACTGTTATATAAATGTTGGTTTCATAAATTAAAAATAAAATAAATAAAATGTTTTTTTAAAAGAATGTTTCTTACATTATTCTAGCTTCCTTGGGTCAAGATCTTCATCACCACTGCTGTGAGCTGCTGTTATTTTGAATGAACTTGAATTAACATAAATCTGGTGTAGTGGCAATTTAAAATCCATCATAGTCATTTATGCATTTTTTTGGGTTGGGGGAATAGTCTTATTTTGAGTTGCAAGGACTCAGAATACTTTGATTTTTTTTCTCTTTGTTCACTTTCAACATGGTATAAATTTGTGGAGCTCTATGTTAATTTTATGCCCACCAGAAATGTACTTTGCAAAGATGACCAAACTAATAATAGTTGCTTAACTTTAACCAGTTCCACTAGTAAGAGCTTCAGCAGAGAGGCAGTGTTTTATCACTTCAGGAGCCTTGGAAAAACTGTCTCCTGTGGCCATGATGTTAGATAATGATCTCATGCACCTTAAACGAAAACAGATTGCCTGTCGGAGTGAGAAAAAGCTCCATTGGGGAACATAGCCTTATGCAACAAAGATAGACCTGTGGAAGAAAAAGCCAATATGGAAACCCCCAAACTGCCCAAGAAGCTGGTCAAATCATCCAGCTGGCTCCACTGTCACTACAAATTCTGTTTTCCCTGTCTAGGCTTGGTGCCCATTCTGGGCAACCATCTCTAACCTGCCCGTTTTGACAGCACTCAGGCTATGATGGACTTGCTTCCCCACAAATAACAAATCAAATACCTTATTACATGTACCAGCAAATGGCATAAGGAGTCAAGGAAGGATTATATAATTCCACAGTTTAGAGAAAAGAAGGAAATGTGGCTGAGGCTTATAGCCCATGTCTTGGTCCCAAGACCCTGGGGTAGTAGCCTCTTGCTTGACTCATTTGACAACTCTGGGAAAAGTCAAGATGTGCTAATAATTTTCCATTGGTAAAAATATCTCTATAAAGATAGCCGCTACTCAAATATCTCTTACAGGCTTGGAGGTCCTCAAGATAAGCCTCTGTACCTCCTCCCCATACCCCATATAGTCAAGAGTAAACAAGATTATTGCAATAAAAAGAAGAGTTTATAGAGAGTCAGAGAGCCTGGCACCCACTACCACTGCAACATGTGGACAAGTTGCTCAGCTTCTCTGAGACTCAGTTTCCTCACCTGCAAAATGAGAGTGTCCTAAATCAGGATTCCTTGTGTGTGTGTGTGTGTGTGTGTGTGTGTGTGTGTGTGATGGAACCCTATTCAGAATATTATTTTAAGTAATTAAAGGAAATACTAAATTTCAGCTAGAGTTTTTTTCCCCAACCAAGTTCACAGACACACTGAAATCTATCCATGCAGCTCAGGTTATGAACACCTGTACCAGATGTTCTCTAAGGATCTTAGTTGTGGGACTGGAAGAGAGGCCAGAGGTCAGCTAGGTCAACCCCATCATTCTAGAGTTGAGAAAAGACGTTCACTTTTCTGAACCTCCACTTCCAGATCCATAAAATGGGAATAATAATAGCCTCTACCTCATAGGATGAAAGTGAAGATCAAATAAGACAATGTACATAAAATACTTTCTTAATCTCAAGCTGCTTTAAAGTGTTTTATATTTCCCTTATATTTCTCTATAATCAATCATACCAATCAACTCATACATTACATCTTGTTTGCTTAGCTTTCTTTTAGATTTAAATGTAGACTTAGCTTTTCTCCCATTGAAATCAATGGGAGCAGATGAAAACACACTTTCCAAACAGACTAAAAGCGAAAGGTCTAGACTCTAATGAGAAATGTGGAGTGCTACAGGAACTGTACGCACAACAACACAAAAAAATTCAAGTAGGCTGAGGAAACTGAGGTCGGAGGAGGACGTGTCAGTTGCCACAAAGGAATAAATATTAAAGGCAGGATTTGAATTCAAATTCACTGACTTCTGAGTCAGTGCTCAGGTTTCTTCTAAATCTCTATCTTCTATGTCTATATTTGAAGCTCTGTGACAATGTGCTAGAGAGGGATAGTATGGCAAAATTCTGTGTAGAGACATCAAAATTATTAATGCTATTTCTTACCTATCACTCTTTCAAAAGTCTTCAAGAGATACACCTTAATTGATAAAGTAGTCCAAGTTTTGCTATTAGCTACCTGCATGGTCTTGGGCTTTGCTTTAAATCAGGCTATTTCATTCCAAATTTTGCATTCTATACTTCTATGGGTTGCTTTGAGATCCCAGATAAAAGGGATTGATGCGCACTAGTACTATTTACTCTTTTCTTGACCTTGATTCCATCGCAACACCATCTCCACCTTGACACTTCATCAGTTTCTCATCCTCTGTCAAATTGAAACTTAAAATCTTGGCTCCATTTCCACTCTTTTCCCCCTTGGTTTCTTCGCCTGTCATGTAACAGGATTGGACTAGATCACTAAGGTTTCTTCCCATTCTAATATTCTATGGTTTTGTGATTCTATGATTCCCCCTTCCTTCCCTGCCTATCATCTCCAATTTCCATTCTTCTATGGAGTGTTCCAGACTCTGTAGCATATGAATCACTCAAGGAGGGAGAGAGGAAAAAGGAAGGAAAATATGTCTTCTTCAAACTTATAATAGCCTCCACACCCCAGAATTTTCTGGGACCATTTTGATTACTTTTTTTTTTAACTTGTACTTTACCTTTTTCTTAATATGTATTTAATTTTTTGGCAATTTTAAAAAATTTTAAACTTAAATACAAAACAAGAAAATAAAAAAGAATTGCCATATATACAACAAACCAAAGGAGAGGATTTAATATAAAACAATAATTTTCCATTTCAAGAAAACCTATGTAATAAATACTACATATTGTTTTCAAAGCTTCCCCACTTTTCCTGTTCTGATTTCACAAAAAGGAAGCAGACTGTTAATGGGTTTGCATGAGAGATATCCTTTGTCAAACTCTGTATGCTGATTTTTGGTTTGGAAAATATGGTCCCTGTCTCTATAATAGCCCAAACTTTGAACAATTAGCCTTAACTTCCACGGGATTTCCCCATTCCCAACATGTTCAATATCCTATCAGAATTACCCACCAATTATCAATTCCTTGAAGCTAATCCCAGTCTCTTTAATCATCTTGACGCCTCCCACCCATGACACCCAATAAAAATCCAGAGGCATTCCTGGAAACCACTGATCCAGTTGTCATTCCTGGGCTCTGAACCTCTTGCACCGTGTTTATTCATCCCTTGTTTATTTATAAAGGAGAAACTGTAGCCCATTAGATGGTTCTCATTCATTGCAGTCAGAAAGGATGCTTTGTACTTGGGAAGTTAGATAAACAGTGGTGAGGACTACTACCAGTATTGGGTCCCTACTAACCCCGAGTCAGGGCCCCCACAGGGCAGCCAGCTGCACAGCAGCCTCCCTCTCTCCATATCCAGCTGTGCCAAATGGGACTGTAACTGAAGTTTTCTGTGAAGCTAAAGGCAAAAAGCACAGAATTAACAGAAATCAAAAGAAGGGGAGTTGTAGAATATCTTCCCCATAGAATAGATAACAGAAAGACATCTAGTCAAACCCCCTCATTTTATAGTTGAGGAAAGTGGGACCCAGAGAAGTAGTGTCAGCAGCAGAGTTTGAATCCTGAACCTTTGACTACAAAACAGTATTCTCTTCCACTGTATCATGTTTAAATAGCTGGAATTTGAATATCTTCATCTTTTTAGCCCCAGAGTTCCTGAGATGGCCTCAATCCCAGACCTCTTCCCAGTATCATTTTTACTCCTTTATATCCCCAGCTTCACTAAAAGAGAGAAGGATCTGGAAGTGAGAAAGTGAAAGACCCCAAGTAATTCCCAAAGGGGAATGACAGGGGACAAAAAACTCAGCAGGAATCCTAATTCCAATCTAAGAAACATTTATTAAGCACCTACAATGTGTTAGACACTGTGCTAAGCACTGAGGCTATAATTAATTTAAAAAAAAAAACAATCATTACCCTCAAAGAGCTTACATATTTAAAGGGGGAGACAATACCCAAAACGAGGCAAGAAAGGCAGATGGGGCAGGACGCCAGGGAATATGGACCCAGGGTATTCTTTGGAGCTGAAACTAGGCAGGGCATCAGATGCAAGGTAGAGTGATATGAAAGACCAATTTCTGTCCCCTATAAAGAAAGGCATTGGGAGGAGTTTTGGTGCTCCACCTTCTAGTCCTCCAATCAGAGGAGTAAAGAACATGGTGGTGAGTTTGAAAGTGATAAACTTATCCTCCAAAGTGTATCTTGTTCTGTGGAGTTGAAACCAGGCAGGGTAGCAGATACAAAGTAGAGCTGAAAAGGATGGAGGCACAAGATGGAGGGAGCAAGGTTCTTTTTCTGGAATGACTGAGGATGTGGAAGTGGGACTCAGTCTGCATTACCTTATCTGTAAAAAGAAGCTAGTAACAGTAGTCATCTCATAGAGATGTTGTAAGGAGGAAATGAGATAATAGATGTTAAGTGTTTTGCCAATCTTAAAGCACAAAATGCCAGCTATTAATATTTTATTATTGACTTTTACAATCTTAGCCTATATCATTATGTAATGCAAGATAGTGTCCTTGGGTATTCAGAGATAGACTCATTAGAGTGAAGGCATGGTACCATCAGTCATTTAGCCTGGAAGTTCAACTGTGTTTGTTTTAGGAAAATAGCTATCTTTGAAAGCATGGTAGATGTGTCTCCTGGTGGGGAGACATCCTGATTCTAGCCCAGGCTACCACCAGCTAACTGTGGGACCTTGGAAAAGTACTTTTACCTCTCTAGACCTCAGGTAGAAAATTAGGGGGTTGGACTAAATTGTTTTCAAAGGTCCCTTTCAAGCTCTAAATTTTAAGATCTTATGATTAAGTAATCTTTAAGTTCCCTTCTATGATTTCCAATCTGATCATAATAGAAAAAGAGAATAGTGACTTTCCTTTTTCATAGCTCAGAGAGGAGTTTGGGCTAATGGGGTGATAAATACACATACAAAAGGTGACAGTGGGAAAGTTCAATGAGTACATAGCACAGTGTATCAAATATATGATACTATTTGGTATTCAAAGCCCTTCACAACTTGACTTTTTAGATTTCATGTCTTTTTTTTTTTAATTTTTTTGGAGGGGGGAAGGTAAGGCATTTGGGGTTAAGAGACTTGCCCAAGGTCACACAGCTAGTTAAGTGTCAAGTGCCTGAGGCCATATTTGAACTCAGGTCCTCCTGACTTCAAGGCCAGTGCTGTAGTCACTGTGCCACCTAGCTGCCCCACTTTCATGTCTTCTTACGCTTTCCTCCTCTATGACTAGAATTCTCTTACTTCCCACCTCTTCCTCCTAGCCTCCCTCCAAGACTCCATTCAAATCTAGCCATCTACAGGATATCTTTAACACCACTACAAAGCCCCTCCTTGCTGCCCCTGCTAGTGTCTTCCCTCCGAGATCACCTTCCATTTGTACCATATATGTCTTGTATGTGCATTATAATTTATTATGCTATCTCTCCCATTGGACTGTGAGCTACTTGAGAGCAGAGATTGTGTTTCGTTTTTTGGTTTTGTCTTTCTGTGTATTCCCAGAGTTTAGAAGAGTGACTGGCATATAGTAAGTACTTAATTGTATAAGTAAGTACTTGTTGATTTGTTGGCCACATATATTCATTGTTGACAGACTAGAGGCAATAGAATAGGGGTGTTGCTTGATGGCAGACAAAAGAATCAGAGTTTTCACCTTGAGATCTCAGAGACTACCTAGGCCAACCTACATTTGATCAAGAATTCCCCTTCCAACACCCCTAACAAGTGGTCAGTGTGAAGACCTCTGGCAGGGTGGAAACCATTACCTCCTAAGGCTGCCCATTCTACCTTTGGAGAGCTCTTGTTGTTAGGAGCCCTAAATCGGACTCCATAACTGCTAAGTTCATTCCTTCTTCTGCATACCAGCCCTTCATATATTTGAAGACATCTCTCATGTCTACCCTAAATCTTCTTTTCCCCTGATCAAACATCCCCACATCTTTCAACTAATTCTCATATACTATGAACTCAAGACCCTTCACTAGCCTGGTTGCCCTCTTGTGGACACTTTCCAGCTTATCAGTTTACCTCCTAAAATGTGGTGTCCAGATGTGAATATAAAATTCCACGTGTGGTCTGACCAGGACAAAGTGCAGCAGAACTATGAGTCCTGGATGCAGCCTAGAATCAAACGAACTTTTAACAACTGTTGTACTCACCCCTAGACAGCAATTACCAGTCGACACTCGTTTTACTACCACTAAGTAAAGTTGGTACAATACTGCAGGCAAAGTGCAAGGCACAGAGTCTAGAAGCCAGACAGCTTGGCTCCTGACTCACGGTACAATCCCAAGACACAGGCACTCTACCCCTCCAAACATCATCTACCTTCACCTTTTAGATAGAAACAATAAAGCTGACTGGTTGGCAAAGCTAGAGATGAATTATTAACTGATTTTTACCAAGCATGCAGTCTGATGTATGAGGTTTTTTTTAACCAGTGGAGACTCATATAGTTATGAAGGATATAAAAATGTAAGTGACTTAAAGGTCTCAAATGGGATGATATCCTCAAATGCTTTAATGGCCTTATGATCTTGTTTGAAGTACATGCACTAAACATAAAGGATTGCATCTGAGGTGTGTATCTATTTCATTTCTACTAGGACATAATAGAGATAAGTAATGTGTTATGGTGGCTAGTGTCTTGAGAGGCAGCATAATGTTCTAGAAGTGTATGGGATATTTGGGGAGGATTAGCACCTCTGACATGAGGACTTACAGAACCCTTCAGGGCTGCACATCCACCTTTGGTGTCCACCTCTCACCCTGCTTTCACCTGTGGCTCCAAGAAGCTGTAACATGTACAGTGGCCACAATTGGAATGGCTAAACAAATTATTACATATCAACGTGATGGAATACTGTTTTACCATAAGAAAAGGCGAAGGAGAAAGTTGCTATTGAATGAACTGATGCAAAGAGAAGTAAAAACCAGGGGAAAGACTTACACTCTAATAACGTTGTTAAAATGTTGAATACCTTTGAAATTAATGTACTGATGAATATTCAGTGATTCCAGAGGACTGGTGGAGAGGAGTGCTCCCTACTCTTGACAGATGAGGGACTAAATGAGGCACCCATGTTTGGGCTTGGCTAATGTGGCAATTTGTTTTGTTGGGTTTACGTGTATTTGTTAGAAGTTTCTAGTTTTCTTCTTTTCAGTGGGGAGAGTGGCAGGTACCAAGAGGTGCTTGTTAATTGGAACTAAACAATGTACTAATGTGACTGTCTTTCCATAGCCTCCCCACATGGACAATTTCAGTCTTTTGTCTGTCTTTGCCAATTTGCTGCATACAGAATGAAACTTCAGAATGGTGTTGATTTGTATTATTTCTCTTATTAATGATTTTATTTTTCATTATGGTAAAAAAAAAAAAAAAACATGTACAGTGGCCACAACCTGGCAAAATCATCTCAGCAAACAGGCTAAACTAGATTGAGGGTAACCAACAGGCCTCAAATCTGCTGATGAATTAGGAGCATGTCTATTGCAAACATGTGAAGACTTCCCTTGGTGGAATGGGCAGATGAGAACAATTTGCTCCAATGACCATGAAGCCAATGGAAGCAGGCACTGTGGAGTGCTTGGAGAGCTTGGTCAAGCATTGAAGATGCCAAGGTCATCCACTGCATCCTGGGTCCTCACTAGTCCTCTTGGTTTTTGTCCTGCCATTGGACTTTGATGACTCTGGAATAGAGAGTGAGGTTGACAACTGTGTGCAACTCTGCCTCACTTAAATCCAATTCACATGCTAGTCAAGACGTATGATATCATCGGTCCTCTTAGAAAATTAAGGATGAGCAACAACCACAATGTTGTAGGAAAGGCACTGGGCTAGGAGTCAGAAGACTTAATTAGGTTTGACTCTATTACTAATTAGCCATTTGACACTTAATGAATAACCACTTCTCTGGGTCTCAGTTTCTTCTAATGTCAAATGATAGGGTTAGAGGACCATTCTCCTGATAATGTTCTTTGTGGTTACCAATGACTTACCATAGACTGAGAAAAGAAAAGGACCTCAGAGTTATTGCAATTCAACTCATGTCTAACCAGGGATCACCTCCACAAAATCTCCTCAAAATGATTATAGTGATTATCCTACCTCTACTTGGAGATCTCAGATTTTGGACAATTTACAAATTCCCGTATTCAATTATACTTTGGGGGTAGTTCTGACTGTTATGGAATTTTACTCACAAAGAATCAAAAATTGTCTCTCTGCAATATTCACACATTGCTCTGTCCTCTGGACCAAGCAAAACACATGTGATTCCTGCTCCATATACAATTTTCATGCTCTTGAATATGGCTCTTATATCCCCATTAAGGAAATCTCTAATTTCTTCAACCAGTCCTCTTGAGGAATGGTTTCTAATTCCCTTGCTGGCCTGAATTTCCCCTGATGAACAGACATTCCTTCTTTTTAACGTCCTTCCTAAAATGTGCTCTTCCAAAAACTAACCTCAATATTTCAAACCTAGTCTGCTAGGGCAAGACACAGCAAGGCTATCACCTCCCCTTTTCTGGACAGAATTCTGCTACTCTTGCAGTCTCATGTCATGGTTCTTCCAAAATAATATAAAACAGCATATATTAAGCACCTACTGTATATGTGCTTGGTGTCAAGAGAAACAAAAAGTTTAGATGAGTCTTTTTAGGTAAAATTATCTTATCTCCTTTCCACTGAATATATTCTAGCTTTTCATCCCCCCCCCCCCCCCTGCCAACTTCTAATTTTCTGTTTTATCCTATGTGGTGCACTTGATGTGTTTTGAATTGAAGTGTTGGAACTTGGATTTATCCTGAAAATTTTTCATTTTATTGGGTTCAATCTATTTCTCTAACTTAAAAGATCCTTTCGGTCCTCTAATGTATAAAGCATCTCTCCCAGCTATGTGCCATGGGCAAATCAGATGAGAATAAAACCTATGCCTTCATTAAAGTCATTGATTAAAACATTGAACAGAAAAGGGCAAAGGGCAGATCTTTGGGACGCTCTGCTAAGCTTTCCTGTGTAATGATGCCTGCCTCCCAGAGGCAGCCCAAACTTCTTAACATAATGGTCAAGACTCTCCACGATATGGCTCCGCTTTAGCTGTTCTGCCAAGTGCTCCTTGACTCTCCCTACATATATAGACAATGCAACCAAGCTGGGTTATTTGCTATTACTCAAACATGCCTCCTGAATTCCTTTGTTGTTGTTCCTCAGTCATTTCATTCCTGTCTGACTCTTCATGATTCCATTTGGGATTTTCTTGGCAAAGATAATGGAGTGCTTTGCCATTTTCCTTTTCCAGTTCATTTTACAGCTGAGGAAACTGAGGCAAACTGGGCTAAGTGAATTGCCCAGGGTCACACAGCTAGTATGTTTCTGCAATCTAGATTTAAACTCAGGAAAGTGAGTCTTTCTCTTGACTTCAGGCCCTGCATTCTATCCACTGCACATCTGTATCAGCAATGCAGTATTCACAATGCCTACAGTAACTATAAATATGCTGCTATAGTTATTAATCACAAAATGGAACAGGCTCTCTACATAAGAAATATAGATAGTGCATTCATTTAAATACCAGAAGACTGAGTCCCAAAACCAGAAAGTCAAAGCCAACCCAGTCGTGATGAAGTTGGCACATGTGGTCAGA
>CM053586.1:246685654-246714764 GCA_028646515.1 Pseudochirops corinnae
CCCTGATTTCCTACCTCTCTGTGTTTCCTCACATTTTTTCTGCCTAGAATGGCCTCCCCTGCTATCTCTGACCAATGAAACTATTCTAGACATTCAAGGCCCACATCAAATGCTACCTTCTGTCTGAAGTTTTCTCTGATAAAACCCCTCCCTGCCTCCTAACAGGATGTGATCTATTTTCCTGCAAGCTCACATTGCACTGTTTTTTATACCTTTCTAGTAACACCTGACACATATTACATTGCATTAGACATATTGTAGTGGGAAGAACTCTGAATTTGGAGTCAGAGAACCTGGGTTTGAATTTTGGTTCAGAGAATATATTCACCTTCTTGAGTCTCAGTCTCTTCATCTATACAATGGGGGGGAGGAGTGGGTGTGATAGTACTAGCAGTACTAATAGTACTAATTCAGTCAACTAGTCTTTATTAAATACCTACAACATTCCAGGCACTATTCTAAGCATTGGGGACACAAAGAAAGGCAAAATACAGCCTCTCCCAACTCCAAACCACATTTCTAGTCTTCAGGGAGACTCAGAGTTCAGAGAGACCTTGAAATCCTGTAGTCCCACTTCTCCCTGATGCATGAACATCTTTAACAATATGCTCATCAAAAAGGCAGCTCCCAGCCTCTGCTGAAAGTGAATATCAACCTTACAAGTTGCCCTCTTTTTTTCCATTTTGCAAATCTAGTCACCTTTACAATAAGAACTTGTGCAAAGAAGGGGGAAAGGTCAGAACATCTCATCCACAGACAGGAAAATCATCCTCCTTCCTGTGGAAAAGATTGAGGCCATGGGCCTGCAGTGATGGGAGGCTGGCAACAGGAAGGGAAGATGATGTAGTAACATCTATTGACATGTGAAAGCAAATACGACCCCTGTGAGTTTCCCCTGGAGTCAAGCAAGGAAAACAGAACTGAGTCATCTGTGTATCCCTAATGAAAATGATTGCAATGTACTTTGGAAAGTGTAGGTCTGTTAGAATACTAATGGGGACAGGGAGAATAAGCCAGGGGAAAAAGATATGCCAAAGAACACATCACACCAACATAAAGATACTTTTCTTAAGAATTTCGTTTTTAAAAATAGATAACTGAAAGCTAGAAGTTCAGCTCCTGCTCAGACTTCAAAAGATGCTGCTCTCTGAAAATCATTTGCAATTTATTATATATTAAATTAGGGTCCAGAAGTCCATGGCATAAGTGCCAGTCAAGGGTATAGGAGGCAGTTGCTGGACTTACCCTGCCTTTCTTCACCATAGATAATGCCTTAGTTCTTTTAAGTGTCCGTTCTTTTCTATTTAATTCAAGCAACTCTAATTAAGGCCCACATGAGTGAAGAGCACTTAGCTAAGCCATGGTAGAGATACAAAGTCTAGATTAGACAGAGTTTCTGTCCTCATGAAGCTTCCAGCCCAGCTGGAGGGCAAATGTGTATATAACCATGTTCTACAACTTTACATGACAAGGTTTTTAGGTAGGGACAAAACAAAGTGACCTGTGAGTTTCAACAGAGAAAAGCATTGTTGACAGTGGGAATCAGGAGAAGTTTCAGGGCAATGGTAGCATTTGAGTTGGGCTTTCAATACTAAGTAAAAATTCAGAAGGTGAAGAAGAAGACTTTCCACACATAGAGGTCTGAGTAATTAAAGACATGAATAAATTAGGAAGACCCAAAGTGTGTTCTGGGAACAGAGAGTAAACCAGTTTTTCAGAGTTTTTGGTATTTGGAAGAATTGAGATAAATCTTCAAAGGAAATGGTCCTGCCATTGCAGAACTCAATGAATACCAGACAAAAAAAGTCTAACCTTTACTAAGTCAAGAAGAAGGAGCCACTGAAGAATTCAAGTGGAGGTGTGGTTTGACTAGACCTGTGCATAAGGGAAATATATTGTGATGCGATCTGAAGAATGAATTGAAGGGGAAAGAAGAGAAGAGGCGGGAAGACTTTTTAAAGGCTATATAGTCCAGGTAGATGGCAAGGAGAGTCTGAACCGGAAGGTTGGCTGTGGAAACAGACAGAAGGAAGTAATTGCTAAATGATGTGGAGGTGGAATTGGTGACAATTTGGGTATGAGAAATGAGGGAAAGAGAAGAGTTAAAAATAACACAAAGCTTCAAACATGGCTGGCTCCTCTTCTTGGCTTATGTGCAACATATGGTGCCCAACTGACCCAATCGCAGAAAAAGGCTGCCATCAAGATGGCCTTGGGATTTGTTGTCTCTTCTCCAGAAGCCGATCAGATCATTGCCATCATCAAACATTCATGTATTCTGTGCAAAGCTTCCTACTAGATACTGGGCGAGACAAAGATGAGAAAAACCCAATCTCAACCCTCAAGGAATTTACAGTTTAGCTAAGGGAAAAGGACACACATAATAAAAAAAATGATAAGAATACAAAGCAATTATTTGCCAAGTACCAGATGAGTTGTTCTAACAAAAAGAGCTATGGGGATTCCAAGGAATGGATGATTGCCCACAATTTGGAAAGTCTACAGAAGCCTTTGCCTCTGGTAGAATGCCTCAGTGATCAAGTTAGATGCCATACAGTTGCATCTTACTTTATTAGGACAGACAGAAAGAAAAGAAAATGGCATCCCTCCTCCCTATTTCTCCTTTGAGTTTTAAATTTTTATACCTTGGTGGTATGGTAGATAAAAGAGGGAATACTACAGTCATCATCTGTTGTTTTTTTTTTTACTATGATACAATGTGGTACAGTAGAAAGAGTATTGGTAGCCCAGGAAAAACAGGTATTCTACTGCACTATTATTGTGAATTGGTGCAGCCATTCTGTGAAGCAATTTGAAAATGTGGTCAAAAAGTTACTAAACTGTGTGCCCCCTTTTATCCAGCTATACTACTAGGCCAATGCCTCCAAGGAAATCAAAGATGGAAGCAATCTATACAAACAAAAACATTTACAGCAGCTCTTTTCGTGGTAGACCAGGACTGGAAGCTAAAGAAGCATCCTCTTATAGAGAAATGGCTAAACAAATTGTGGTAAATGAATGTAATGAGTAATGTTACGGAGTTCACCATAAGAAATGATAAAAGAGGGGCAGCTAGGTGGCACAGTGAATAGAGCACCGGCCCTGGAGTCAGGGGGACCTGAGTTCAAAACTGGACTCACTTAATACTTACTAGTTGTGCGACCTTGGGCAAGTTCATTGACCTGCCTTCCTGCCTCCAAAAATCAAAAAAACAAAAAACAGAAAAGATAAAAGGGACATCTTCTAAGAAAACTATGAACTAATGATGAATGAAATGTGCAGAACTAGGAGGCTAATTTGGATGATAAGAACATTATAGTAGAAAAACAACTTTAAAAGACTTTTGAACTCTAGCCAACATAATGATAAACCACATGCCACTCACCTCCTGCCAATGAGGTGATAAATTAAAAATGCAGAAAAATGCATTTTTTTGAACATGGAAAATATGGGGATTTGTTTTGCCAGATTCTACTTTTCGATGGGTATGTTTGTGTGTGTGTGTGTGTGTGTGTTTCTGTCTTTGTTCATGGGGTGGGGAGGAGGGTGGGGGATGATTATGTTGGACTGATAGATTAATAAAAGAGTATTTACGCATACATACACACACACAAGAGAAGAAAAGGAAATTCAGAAGTCTGCACAAACCAATAGAGCACTGTTGGAACTGCCACACTATATTTCAAATATACTTTAAATGAACAAGCTGTACATTATGGAGATTTATAATGTCACATGCAATCTTCTTTTTCATTCTCTGCCTAGGGAATGTTCATGTTTCTTGATATTTGTCAAGTTCATAATAAATAAGAACATTTAGATTAAAAAGAAAGTTTTTTTTCAAAAAGAGAGATTATATATTGTTTTAGAGATTAGACCAATTGCTAGTCATGTGACCTTAAAAAATTTATTTACCTCTTTGAGTCTCAATTTACCCATTTGTAAGATGGAAATAATTCCTTTCCTGGATGTATTATACGTTTATTGTGAGGTTCAAATGAGGTACTCTATGTGGCAACATGGTATAGTGGATAGAATTCTGACTTGGGAGTCTGAGGACCTACCTGGATTCACATCTCGTCACATTTCCCATAAGTCCCTGTTACTGACTGTGTGGCCTTGAGCAATTCACTTGCCTCTGTAGATCACAGTTTTCCATAAAATGAAGGTGTTGGACTAGGTGGTCTTTAAATTTCCTTTCAGTTCTAAATCCACGATCCTATAATATTATGAGAAAGTGCATTTTATAATAATAATAGTGATAATTTACATAGCACTTGAAGGTTTACAAAATACTTTACATATGTTATCTCATTTGATCCTCACAATAACCCTGAGAGGTAGGTGCTATTATTATACTCATTTCATAGATGAGAAAACTGAGGCAGAGAGAGGTTAAGTGACTTGCCCAGGGTCACACAGCTAGTAAGTATCTGAGGCAGTATTCAAACTCAGGGCTTCCTGACTCTAAGTCCTGTGATCTATGCACTCTGTGACCAAGAAAGTAGCCTCAAGGCTGTTAAATGTTATTGGGAAGACAAGCAAGGTACATACATAGACCCCTTGGAACCTAGAGAAGTTATAATCTCTCCAAGTAGAAGGATTACCTACACTGAGAAAACCACAGATGCTCAGAATATTGAATCAAATGTTATCATTAGCATCTTTCCCCTAGAAACCTTGCAAACGTTTTTCATTATGGTTGGGTGGAGTGTAGTAACGTAAAAAGACAGATATGATATAAATGTGGCAAATTGCAGTGCTGAGTAATAGACTAGAGATTATCAACAGCCAGACAACATGTCAGGTTCAGAAGCCAATTCTCTATGCAGTTCCCATTACCAGTCAAATGGCAGGTTTCACTAAGAAATCTCAAAGTGGGGTGTGGTGCGGTGGGTCTGTATAGGAAGCTGTAATGCTATATTGCCAGTCCTGGCTTCACTTGTGTTGTTGCTGTTGTTGTCCTCCTCCTCCTCCTTCTCTTTCTTTTTCTTCTTCTTTTTCTTCTTCTTGTTCTTCTTCTTGTTCTTGTTCTTCTTCTTCTTCTTCTTCTTCTTCTTCTTCTTCTTCTTCTTCTTCTACTTCTTCTTCTACTTCTTCTTCTCCTTCTCTTTCTTCTTCTTCTCCTTCTCTTTCTTCTTCTTCTCCTTCTCCTCCTCCTCCTCCTTCCCCTTCTTCTTCTTCATCTTCTCCTTCTTCTCCTCCTCTTTCTTTTTCTAGTTCTTCATCTTCCTCTTCTCCCCTTCCTTCATTCTCAAAGAGGACCAATGATATAATGAGGGTGAGGTCCTCACTTGTACATGAATTAGATTTAAGGGAGACAGAGATGCACAAAGTTGGCAAGCTCATTCTCTTTTCCAGAATCATCAAAGTCCAGTGGCTCCAAGGAGAACATGGAGTACTCCCTTAAAGAAATCAGACTTGTACTCCACGCACCTGCCCCTCCCAACTCCAGCCCTGACTACGAAGCAAGAATGTTCATATGCTAAACACCTTGAATTCTTGGGAAGGAACAGGGAGAGATAAACATGTGCTGATGACAATCAATCAATCATCATCCTTATTATCATCATCTAGAGAAAAATGAGTTTTATGTTTTTCAAGCAGCTGAATGACAGACACATTTGTGAAGCTATCTAAACAAGATCTTTTTAAAAAAAAATCAGCATTGCATTAAACAGCATGGAAAAACCACGCACTTTTTCAAGTGTGAAGTGAGTGAGTGATGTTGCTAATTACAATATTAAAACTAGAGATTAGAACTGGGGGAAGCTAAGCTGGGGAAAACATATGGCATGCTAATGACTTCTCCCAACTGGGGCCGTTCCTGGTCTGTATTAATTAGGTGGCTTCCTTCTTACTCCATTTCCACCTTAGATTGAAGGTCACAGAGTCCCAAACTTCTCAAATTTGTCATTTACACATGAATCCTATAGTTGCTGAGGAACACAGGGACCTAAGCCAATAATAATAGCCACATAATAATAATAATAATAAGCCATATACAGAGGCTGTATAGGACCAAGCCCCAACGTTTGGGTGTGTTGGCAGCATGAATCTCCAATTCAAATCAAGACAAGACAACAAGATCAGTTCCTACTATGTGCCAAACACTGTGCTGAATGTTAGAGATACAAAGAAAGAAAAACAACCTAGACCCTCTTTTCAAGGAGCCCACATGCAAATAAGCGTACAAACAAGAAGTTCACTGCAGGTGTATAGATATAGTGATATACCCATGTGTATGATGCATAAATATATGTATGCATGCTATATGTGTATGTATTCATATACATACAGATATATGACAAGCTAAGTGCTATGTTGATCACATAAGAGGAAAAGCCCAAGAACAGTAAGACTGTAACTCAGCCTCATATTCTCTTGTTGTTCAATTGTTTCAGTTGAGTCTGATTCTTTGTGACCCCATTTGGGGTTTTCCTAGCAAAGATAATGGAATAGTTTGCCATTTCCTTCTTCAGCTCATTTTACAGATGAGGAAACTGAGGCAAACAGGGTGAAGTGACTTGCCCAGAGTCACACAGCAATTAAGTGCCTGAGGCTGGATTTGAACTCAGGTCTTCCTGACTCCAGGACTGGTGCTCTACCCCCTGTGATACATTCTTAATCTAGAGCAGGCTTTGGCAAGCTACAGCCAAATCTGGCCTTCTACCTGCTCTTGTACTACCATGAGCTAAGCATGATTTCTACATTTTAAAATTAAGTTTTATTGAATTTTAAAATGCAAAAAACATTTTTAGCTCACGAATGTTATAAAAACAGGTAACAGGACAGATTTGGCCCTCAGGTCGTAATTTGCCAACTCCTGATTTAAAGGAATACAGAGTAAAAAGGAGGTCAAAAAATTAGAAAATGAGGGTCAGAATAATATTCAAAACTTTTACAAAGTTTTTCTATTTTTCCTATTCCTATTTTCTATTTGTTCTATTTCTGAACAGTGGGATATTCATAAATGGGACTGGACAATGAAGAATAATCACAAAGTCTATGTGTTGTGGTGTACTCTTAACAGTGTGTGGCACACAGAATTAAGATCCTCGCTAAGTTAAGGGATTTGCTCAAGTTTACAGCTAGTAGGTGTCAATGTCTTGAATTAGAACTCAAGTCTTCTTCCTCTGTTTTCAGTGTTCTTTCTATTATACATACATTAATAATAACACATACATTATTATTATGTGGCTATTATTATTGTAGACACTCTGCCCCTTGGCTCTCTACTGTCTGTCTCTACTCTATGCCAGACTGTCTCTAATTACTCAGACCAGGTACCAGGTACCAGGTATTCACAAGCAATGTGAATCTTAATACACTACTCAACACATCTAGAAGAGAGACATTATTCTTATACCTATTTTATAGATAGAAACCAAGTCAAATACATACATACATGTATACATACGCACACACATATTTTACATATGTATGCATTTGCCTCTATATAAAAAGAAGAGAAAAGGGGAGGGAGGTAGGAAGGGAGGGGAAGGGAAAGAAGGAGAGGGGAGAAAGAAAGAGGAGAGGAACGGGGGAGGAGAGAGAGAGTCAGACAGACAGACAGAGATAGAGGCAGAGAGACAGAGGGAGAGAGACAGAGAGGGAGAGAGAAAGAGAGAGAGAGAGAGAGAGAGAGAGAGAGAGAGAGAGAGAGAGAGAGAGAGAGAAAATGGACTTCCAAATTGTGAATGTTAATCTTGACTTTGCCTTGCTGTAACTATATGTGTGTGTGTGTGTGTGTGTGTGTGTGTATTTTTTATATTCTCATTCACAATTTGAAGTCCATTCTACAAGACAATGACATCATCTGCCAGGTAGCAGTTCACTTTGATGGGATAGACAGGAGCCACAGCAGCATGGGTACATAAAGAATACCAGCTCCAAAGGGAAAAACCCCAGAAGCAGTGCTAATCAATCTTCCTCTTTGTTTCTCCGCAAGTGGCTATGCAAGGCTGATTCATCTCCACAGCACCTTCTCTACTATGCCTTAGAAATCTCTTTGCCTTGGACGCTCTCTCCACCCCTGTACTAATCACATTAGAAATACCCCTCCCTCTGTGGCCTCTCCTTCTGATTGGATGATTCCTCCCAGAGCCTCCAATGGCAGGAGAAATCCCAGGTCAACCATGACTTCATCAGTCTCCAGGTAGTACTGTTGATTCAGCTCTGCAGGATTTTCTCTAGCAATTCCTATCCATCCCCATCCACACCTCTCCACAATTAAGTACCTTCATATCCTCCATTTTCAAGTTTCTTATGTGTTGTCTTACCTCATTAGATTGTAAGCTCCTTGAGGGCAAGGGTTGTCTTCCTTTTTATTACCTGTATTCCTTGTATTTATCACATCATGGGACCTGGTGACAGTAGGCAGACTACAGAGAGGAAGGTGACAACCAAGTCCTTATAATTTAGATCAAGAAGGGACCTCAGACATCCTCTGGTCCAACCCCCTCATTTTACAGGTGAAAAAACTAAGACCCAATAAGGAGACATGGCTTATTCAAGGGCACAGGATGAGTTAATAGAAGAGTCAGGATTTGAACCCAGACCCAATGAGGCAAGTATTGCAGGTATTAGTAGGCCCATTTCACAGATGAATGAACAAACGAATGAAGCTCTTCCTCTGCGCAAAGCATATATGCTAAATGCTAGAGAAACAAATGGGAAGATCAAAGGGTCCCTGCCCTCATAGAGGTCACAAACTAATAGGGGAAAACAACAAAGAAGGGGGTTTCAGCTGAAAGTCAAATGAAGAAGCCCAGTGACCCCTAGGGTTCAGTGACAAAAGAGATAGTAATGCAGTTTTTTAAGTGTGATTTCAATTAACAAAACCATGCCAGGTTCCAGTTCGCATTTGATGACAACAAGAACTTTGGCATCAAAACCTTTCTTTTCTGGGTCTTCAGGACCTGTTTGACACCACCTCTCTAAGACACTGCGTTGTCTCTCACTTTTCCATGTTGATCTCAAAAGGACAGGACAATCAATGTTCAATATTCAGTCAGACACAGGAGTCAAAAAGATCTGGGTTCAAGTCCTACTCTGACAATACGGGTCATGAGATGCTGGGCATATCACTTAACCACTCAGTGACCTAGGAAAGCTCCACGTTTATAAGTTACAGATCAGCTGCCAATTGGTAATGGTAGAGAGAGTTTCTTCACTGGGAGCTCCAGCATTGATGGAATCACAGGTCTGGAACAATTGCTGTTATTGAGTCATTTCAATCATATCCAACTCTTCGGGACTCCATTTGGGATTTTCTTGGCAAAGATACTAGAGTGGTTTGCCATTTCCTTCTCCAGCCCATTCTGCAAATGAGGAAACTGAAGCCAACAGGACAAAGTGCCCCTAGTCACGCAGTTAATAGGTATCTGAGGCCAGGTTTGAACTCAAGAAAATGATCCTGCCTGATTCCAGCCCCAGCACTATACCCACTGCATTATGTAGCTGCTCAGCTTCCCCTTTATATACCTAGGTGCTCACGTACACACATACATGTCTCTCCAATCAGGCATTTTGGTTCAGCCCTCTATGGTGGCAGGGCTCTCAGAAAGATATTCCATACTTCCTTAGTAATAACAGCTCACATTCATACAGTGAAATAAGGTTTATAAAATGCTTCCCTCACAACAGTTCTGTGAGATAGATAGTACAATTATTATATCCCCATTTGACATATGAGGAGACTGAATGACTTGTCACAAACTTGCTAAGTATCTGAGATGGTATTTGAACCCAGGTTACTTGACTTAATGCAGCACACTTTCAAATACGTCATACTGTCTTCCCTGCATCAAAATTCTTTAAGGCACTGGAATAATACTCTAGAAAAACATCAAAACCGACAGAAACACTATGAGATCCAAACACTGTTGGGGAGTTAGGGATGAATCCTTAGAGCATTCTAATTACCAAAGAAATTCCCTAAAGCAAAGAAGATGTATATATTACAAAGTCTCTGCCAGATTACACAGAGGAATGTTTCTAGCCCTCAATTCTTGATTATTTGCAATATTTTCGTATCTCAATCCTTAGGATTATAGTTATGTTACATTTGATGTCAGTCTCGTGCTTCTCTCCTCATGAATTACATGACAAGATTAGATAGCTAGAGAGAGAGAGAGAGAGAAATAGATAAATAGAAAGATAGAAGTACATAGATTGATGAATAGAAAAATAGATGAATGAAATATGAATAGAAAAACAAATAGAAGTATATAGATAGATGAATAGAAAGATAAATTAATAGAAAGATAGAAGTAGAAAGATGAATAGAAAGATAGGAATGCATAGATGAATAGAAAAATAGACACATAGATAGATAAATAGATAGATAGATAGATATGGATGGATGGATAGATGAAGGGATAGGTTGCTAGAGCATTTATTAAGTCCTTATCTTATGCTAAGCACTGGGCATGCAAGCATAAGCAAGCGAGTCTACATTTATTTTGCATATATTTTGCATTAACTTATCTCTGTATATGTTATTTCCCTTCAGTAGAAAAAAAAGCTACTTGAGGGCAGGGACTGTTTTATTTTTGTATTTTATTTTGTGTTTTTTATATTTTAATTATTTTATTTATACTCTGCATTTTTATAATATATTTAAAATATATTCTATAAATATATTAAATTTATTTTGTATTTCTATTTGCATTTTATTTATCCCTCATATCTAACAGTGCTTTGCACATGGTAACAATTGAACTGAATTGAGGTAGGAGGACAATGAATGTATTTGGTACTTTATATTTTGTCTTCCATTCTTCCTTTCTCTCTTAAATATTTCAGGTCATGCGTTTTCAGGCTGATGATCATTGAAGCAGCTGTGGTATTGGACTATTTAGTGGATTTAACTCTTCTTTTCATCATAAGTCACTTATGCAGAAACTGACAGAATGGGGTGCATCACTTTGCTCCACTTTCAAAATTCTGCTCTAAGCAGGGAGGAATAAAACCTTTCTAAGTAAAACAGTGGTCCGTTAGTCCCTCTTATGTCACTCGAAAAATCATTTACTTTGACACAGTATGTTTTTTGAATGAAAGAGCTAATATGTCATCCACATGTCAGTAGTTTCTTATTAAAAAGATTAGCCCCAAGAAGGCTCTGATTGCTCCTTATCATTGTCATCATAGCAACACGTCCTAAGATCATAGATAGATTTAGAATGGGAAAGGGACCTTCACAGTCATCACATCTAACCCCTGCCCTTCATAGATCAAGAAACTGAAACTGATGGGGTGACTAGATGGAATGGTAAATAGAGCACTGGCCCTGGAATCAGGAGGACCTGAATTCAAATCCGGCCTGGACACTTAACACTAGCAGTGTGACCTTGGGCAGATCACTTAATCCCAATTGCCTTGCCTTCCCCCCCCCCTCCAAAAATAAAAATAAAATAAAATAAAGAAACCGAGATTGAGAGGATTCAAGAGACATGATTGTTCTAAGTGGCCAAGCTGAGATTTGAAATTGGGTCAATTCACTTCCTGTGAACTCTGGTCACATGGATCACCAGTCTACCCTCTAAGTGGCTTTTACATGTTTTCCCTGCCATAAAGTTAATAACAAGTTGCATATTTGCTGCCTTCCAGATGAAAAGCCCCTCCTGCTTCATGCTCTGAAAGTAGGAGGGCAGATCCAATAAGCTTAGAAGAGACAAGACCTAAGATTAGCTCCTGAGATGAATCCAGGCACTGTCTACCTTCCAACTCTACCTGCAAGGTGCATGGTTGAGAGCAGCAGCTTATGGAGTGACCCCAAAGGATTATGGATGGGAATTTTACCATTTATTGAATATTTTTAAATGTGTTTCATTATTTATAAGACTTTATTCAAACATTGTTCCAATATCATATTTTGTGTTATATGGAAACATTCATCTATACCAAGGATTCTTAACCTTTTCTGTGAAATGGACCCATTTGGCAATCTGTTGAGGCATAAGAATCCCTTCTCAAAATGTTTTTAAATGCATGAAATAAAATAAACAGGATTACAAAGGAAAATGATTACATTGATATATGGTTATCCATTTTTTTCAACTTCATGGACTCTAGATAAAGAATTTCTGATCTACATCTATAGCTATGCTCAGATCTTTCTTTTTGGGCAGCTGAGTGGTACAATGGATAGAGTGCTGAGCCTGGAGTCAGAAAGACTCATCTTCCTGAGTTCAAACCTATCCTCAGACACCAGCTGTATGATCCTGGGTAAGTCATTTAATCTCTTTTGGCCTTGGTTTCCTCATTTGCAAAATGAGGTAGTTGGACTAGATCATCTCTCATATTCCTTCAAGCACTAGAGTTTTGATCCTATGAGCCCCTTCCTTACTGCTCTTTGTTGTTTTTTTACCCTGTTACTCAAGAAAATCTACAAAATAAATTAAGTTTCAACAAACTCTGCCCCTCTTACCCATACAAGAGTTTTTACCTCAAATATGCCCTAAATAGAAATGCAGTGTTTTAATAGAACCTTGGCTATATTAGGCAAGTCTGTACTGATTCCTTCTTGAATTTAATAGAACCTTCTATGGGAATACTTTTGGGTTGGGAACTCTCATTCCACCATCAACCCATCTAGTCTCCAGGACCATGGAACCCTTGGAGGGGCCTATGGGCAGAAGTTCCATGAAAAAGCTTCCTGTTCAGTTCCTAGCTCAGCTATTGACTAAGCAACCCTCTCATTTTCTCAGTGTCCCACTACCTTTTTGAGATCCAGTTTGTTGGAATGTTAGATGGTGTTAACTTGCAAATAATTATAAATTGTCTAGTCAGGGTTCCTCACCTCCATTTTTTCCCCATTCCCCAACCCCCAACACTGTACACACACATACATACACTCCAAACCACATTAATGATTATTATTCCCAACATATGGGGAAAACAGAAACCACAGGCCTTGCTATACCCTTAATACCAAAAGGATTTCTCCATAGAATATTTTTGCAGATGCCTCTCATGAACTCTGGCTCTCTGCTGAGCACAGCGGCCAAAAACCAATTAGCAAGAAAATGGAAACTCCCCACTCTCCCATCTCCATCAGAATAGACCCGGAGGGGGGAAAAGTGTTGAGGTTGGGGACTGGGGGGTATGGGGGATGGGGCCAGAGGCCCAAATGTAAAATCCATAAATAATGTCTTTGCAGAATAATCTGCCTTCCTCAAGCCCTCTGAAGCTTCTTTCTCTAGACAAGGACCTCTTGTCTTACAATTAGTATTTAGCACCTAAATCCACATACCAGATAACACTGGTCTTGAAGGGGCTGGGTTGGCTGTAATCCAGATGCAAAAACAGTATGTATGAGCTCCAATTCATTTGCCTGGGTTTGGAAAGGGCACACCTACACTTTACCCCTTCTGGGAGCTGGTCAAGCCTTGATCATTGCTATTAACCAGTATCTGGGGACCTGTGCTTTCGATTCATTGTCCTGATTCTCCCCAGGTCACAAATGGTGTTGAATTCAAGTGATCAGTCTTTGACACACCAATACAGAACACAGATTCTTGTTTATCGGCCCCCTTGGGTGATCAATCACTCCACAGGAGAGGAGATGTAATGATTCAGGAGAAGAAAGGAGTCCAATTTAGGAAAAATTTAAAAACCAGAGAGGAGATGAATTTTGTTGACCTGTGTTCAACTCTTTGGGACCCCATTTGGGGCCTTCTTGGCAAGGATACTGAAGTGGTTTGTCATTTCCAGCTTTTTTTTTTTTAAGATGAGGATGTGAGGCAAGCAGGGTGAAGTGACTTGTCCAGGGTGACACAGCAAGTAAGTGCCTGGTCAGATTGAACTCATGAAAATGAGCCTTCTGGATTCCAAACCCAGTGCTCTATCCAACGCACCACCTAGCTGCCCTTCAGGGAGTGGCTAGAGCTAGGGAAAGAAGGACCAATCAGAACAGGTGGGTTGAGCTGTAAAATTTCTTTAGAAAGTACCTTCTTCCCAAAAAAAAGTATCTCCTCTCTAGTTTGTATATAACTAATTGTATGCATGTTGTCTCCCTGATAGAAAGTAACCTCTCTGAGGGCAGAGACTATTTCATTTTTGTCTTTGTATCTTCAATGCCAAGAACAGTGGATGGCACATAAAAGGCTCTTAATAAAAGGTTGATTGATTGAGAGTTGGAATATAAGAACTATGAAGACCATGGTTTAAACAAGCAACTCTCACCAAAAAAAGAAAGAGAAAGAAAAAGAGGGGGAGAAAGAAAGGGGGGAGGAAAGAAAAAAGGGGGTCCCAAGTGAGGCACAAAATATTACACCAGGGAGATTATTGGAGAGAGAGGGAAGGGAATGTTTATGTTGTCAAGCAGAAAATGAAATTCAGCACCATCTAGTCCCATTAAACTTGATTGATCGGACAAGGAAAGGGTGAAGGGACCCACAGTCCTGCAGTTTCTGGCTCCCAAGACTGATAGAAAGAGTAGGTAAGAATTGCCATTCTCAAAAACCAAATGAACAAACTTTCACTACCCTGACAGGAACGCTCAAAGGAGGCCAGAGACCAGTCTCTTCCCTCAGAGGATCCTGGAACCTAGATGGATTACTCCAGGAGTAGTCTACCTGGCCATTTGCCCAAGCGTTAAGTTCACGCCATTTTTAAAAGAATGGTAAGTTACAAATGACAATAAAAAGAAAAATAACCAAGCAGATAGTCCCAGAGAAGCTGCCAAAAACCTGAGCTAAATGTGAATTGAAATAAGATCCTTACCATATAATCTGAGTGAGGTGGGGGAAATCACCACTGAGGCAAAACCCCCAGACTCGGTGGGAAAGAGTTTACTGTTTGGTTTAAGGGGGAAACAGGAGTAATTTAAAACATGACACTTTGCAGGAAAACCAGCTCTTGGGGTAAACAAAACATTAAACTGAAAAGATCCATATGCACTCCTTATCAGTTGCCCAGTTTCGTTTCCCTGCAAAGGAAATATAATATGCTTTAAGTAAATGTGACCAGCAAATGAAGCAAAACTGAGGGGAGAACATCTCTGTCTCTCTATCTCTATGTGTGTCTCTGACTCTGCCTCTACACCCATCCTACCCACTACCCCCCAGGCGCTCCATTCCCCCATTTAACTCCTTTGCTGCAGTTTTCCAGGAATTCCAGAGGTCCTCCAAGAAATGTTTTTTAGAAGCATGCTCTGCATGTCCCTATCCACACCCAGGCACTAAGTAGGTCTAAACTGGGAGGGGGACGCAAGAAGGGGAGTTTGGGGCTAGAAGAAACCTCAGAGACCATCTGGTCCAATTCCCTTATTCTACAGATGAAGAAATTGAGGCCCAGAGGGTTTAAGGGGCTTGCCCAATCTTGCTGTTTCTGGATTCTGTCACGTTATTTGAAAATATCCTGAAACTCGATGTGATGACTAAAGTATACTGACATCAGTAAATTAATAGATGGTGCCTGTGTTCCCCTTTTTAAAAAAAAAATTTTACACACTAATTGTTAATTTGATTGTCCTCAGCAGAGGCAGTTAATACATCAATGGATTGAATGTGTTTTTAAATCCTTAAAAGGAAACAGTCAACACATAAAAGTCATATTTATAAATTCAATGGTAGAGAATCTTTAAACCTTTGATTGTAAGAGTCCCTGAGGAAGGTTATAACTTCTAGTTAAATTGACTATTGGGTTAGGAACATGATGTATGAATACAGGCACTTGATATTCAGTACCCAAATTGATCTATGATTTCAAGGATATGAATATTTCCTCCAAAAATACAGTTTTCTTTAGAAAATCCTTGCCTGCCCATCCTGCAGGACTCCTGTCCATATCTTCCAATAAGCTCCCAAACAAGGGGTCCATTCAGTGGTCTGGGAGCCTTCCTTACTTGATTTCTCTAGGCATTGTAAGGAAATTCATAAAGCATGTGAGTCATCTGATGGTTAGACCTCATTCTTAACACATGAAACCCATGAAACTCAGGCACACTCCACTTAATTTTCTGATCATTGATGGATTGATAGATATTGGCCATGACAGATACAAGGCACACTATAATATAGAGTATACAATGGTAATATCTCTCTTCTTTTTCACTGATTCTTTCTTTTACTGGAGCAATCAGCTTTGAGAGTGAGATTATTTGTATCACTACCTTAATGATATTTATTTAATGAGCCATAGCATAGCAATAGAAGCAGAATGGCTTAATGAGTTGTGTGCTGAACTTGGAGTCAGAAAGGGCTGGGTTCAAATCCTACCTCTGATGCTTACTAGCCCTGTGATCCTATGCAAGTTATCAAACCTTTCCAAACCTAAGAACTTTCTAAGACTTATCTGCTCAGTGTTAACCAGGCTGCAAATCCCTATAGTACTGAAATCACAGATCTCTGGTGATTGACTATACCAATACTGTCATTCTTTTAGGCTTTTTATAGTTTTTCTTTGCTCCTTCTCTATCCACTTTAGTTGATCTTTATTCAGGCCATGCCTCCTAACTGTGGATGTATCCCAAGATTCTTGGGAGTTCTTGAGAGAGAAGGGTTCATTGAATATGGTCCTAAAATTTTAGGGGGATTTAATCTTATACCATTACATCTATATACAGATGGTTCTTAGATTTATGGATTCAACCCTAGTCTCTTTCTCGAACTCCAGAATCAAACCAAAATGGTATAGAGGTGTCAAGAAATTCCTGAAAGCTATGCCCTTTGCACATAGATCCCATCAGGCTAGAAAGGTTGATAGAATGGGTCTAGTCAAGCCAAGTCAGCACTTATTAAGCACCTACTGTGTGCTCAACACTTTGTTAAGTTCTAAGGATGCAAAGAAACTTAAAAAAACAGTGCCTGCTCACAAGAAGCTCACAGTGTAATGGGGAAAACATTGTGCGAACAACCACATACAAAAAAGATATATAGGAGGTAAATATAGGAGGTAAATCTCATATGGAAAGGCATTAAAATTAAGGAAGACCAGAAAATCTTGCAAAAGGCGAGATTTTAGCTGAAATTTAAAGGAAGTCAGGACAGCCAGGAGGCATAGGTAAGGAGGTACATGGTTCTAGGCATGGGGGATAGGCAGTGAAAATACATGTATGTCTGTTTTCAGAGAATTAGCCCTGAAAAATTTAGAGACTCATCACTGCATTGACCAAAGAGTGATGAATTTTTGAGTCACAGTAACTATTGGACACCTATTAAGTCCTAGAAGAGTTGTAAACTGTTCTCATTGGAGGCAGTATATAATATATGTGTGTATTGTGTGTGTTGTGTATATGCATTTTTGTGTGTATATATGTATATATGTGTATATATATATATATATATATATATATATATATATACACACACACATATGTAAATACACACTGATGAAATCATAGGTCCCAGAAGTAATCAAGTATTATAATAGCAAAGCATGATCCAGGGTGCTAAGAAAGAGAGAAGTTTATTCAAGTAACTAGAATACAAGGTAAACCATGAAAGAACAATAGGAGAGATACAAAGTGCCAGGGTTCACATACCACAGGCATCTGGGCACCACAGCAGAGAGAACGCTAGACTGGGCAGCTAGGTGGCACGGTTGATAGAGTGCCAGGCCTATAGTTAGGAAAACTAATCTTCCTGAGCTCAAATCTAGCCTCAGATACTTCCTAGCTGAGTGACCCTGGGCAAGTCACTTAACCCTGTTTATCTCAGTTGTCTCATCTGTAAAATGAGCCGGAGAAGGAAATGGTAAACCACTCCAGTGTCTTTGCCAAGAAAACCCCATGAAGAGTTGTACACGACTGAAAAATGGTCAAGAGCACTGGACCTGAAGTCAGGAAAACCTGAGTTCAATTCTAACCTCAGATACTTACTAGCTGCATGACCATGGGCATGTCACTCAACCACTCTGTGCTTTGGTTTCCTCATTTGTAAAATGGGTGTTATCATAGCACCTACATCACAGGGTTTTTGTGAGGGTCAAATGAGATAACATATGTAAGGAGCTTTTCCATCCTTAAAGCACTATATAAATGCTGGCTATTAATCACATGTAACTTTATACTTCTCTTGAATTCCCTACAATGCCTACCACTCAATAGCCATTTATTAACTCATGACTTGGGACAGAGGCATGGATATCACCACAGATATAGAGCTAGAAGAGAACTCATGCAGGCTGATGTCCCCATTTAAGAGAGGAGGAAAATAAGACCAAGGGACTGTAAAATCAAGATCAAATAGGTAATAAAGTTCTAGAGGCATAATTTGAACCCAGCTCCTTTGGCTCCAGAGCCAGTGTTCTTTCTGATGTACCACACCTTGGACACTTAAATATTTGTCAATCTAATTTCATGCAGAGACTACATGGTCTTGATATCACCAGTACCTAGGCCTCCAGCTACCACCTGTGCATAAATTAGGCTATGGAAAGTGGCAAGGGTCTAAGGGGTGTGGGTGATGGAGGACCAGGTGGGAAGAGAATTAAATGGTTTGAAGAGTTCATAGCGAATGAGGACCAGGATATTTTCTCCTTTCTCTTCCTTTTCTACCTTAAGTGGCTAGAGAAAATAGAGTGTGTCCACTCCCAAGAGACATGCATGGTGACTGTTCTCTTTGAGGAACACAGGAGAAAAGTGGAAATGAGCAGAAGAGAATAGATGGGTGCACAAGATAGTTTTGTCCTCATCTTACTTTGGGAAGATGACCTCAAAAGTTTGGATGGCCATATAGCCTATCTAGCTGAGAAACTGGGGACCCAGGAGCTATGCTACAGAGACATAAAATGTGGCAAGAATAAGAGAAGCAACACAGTCAGGGAGACAGACATAAACATCACTGAAACCTCTCCTCCCATCTCCCCCACCCTCCAATTACAGGGACCACAGGGCAGTGAGCCCACCCAGGAACAGAAAAGAAGGAAGGGTTTCTGCTAGAAAAGTCTTCATGGTCAGCTCAGTAAGTAACATTCTTAATCCCAACATTGTATGTAGATCCGGTGGCTCATGTCCTATGATCTCCATTTTGTCTCACTCTTTTCAGGAAACTTCCTTCTATAATTAGTGGGAGCTTCAATAGAGTGCTTACAAATGGAAGGTGGGTCTCAGTATCATTGGGCAATGGGGTATAATGAATAGATTTTTCTAGGTTTCCTTTATCGGTAAAGTAGAATAAAAACCAAGAGACTGAGATCTTCCAACATGTACCTGGGTCCTTTGTGTCATGAGAGAGTCTCAGACACAAGGATTATGATAGTGTGAGGCTCTGGGCTAATTATGGGCTGTGCAGCTGCTCAGAGAAGTTTTACACCTAGATAAGAATGTGAATTTGATTCCTCTACACCAATGTCCATAAGAGAAAACCACAGGAGAGTGGGAGGATGGCAGAACGGAAATGGGATGAAAAAGCTAACAGCTGTGCAGTAGTGCCCTCCAACACAGTGTAGTGATACCCCTTGACTTGCCTTTAGATGCTCCATTTAAGTGACCTAGCTCACAGAGAACCATCTTCCAGTCCACAGGGCACTCTCCAAGTGCCTTTCATAGAGTTACAGAGCAAAAAGGAACCTTAGAAGTCATGTAGTCTAAATTTTTTTTATTTTTCAGATAAGGAAACTGAGACCCAGGTGGTGATTAGTGTGACTTGCCTAAAGTCACACAGGCAGTATCAAAGGCATGATTTGAATCTAGGTCCTATGATTCCTGAGTTGGTTCTCTTTACCCTGAACCATGGCACCTCCCTTTGCTTTTCTTTTAACCAATAGTAGTTCAATTTGGGGCACCATAAAAAGCAATCTCCTGGACATTGCTCCCAAGTATACTCTAGTTTTGAACTTCCACTCAAGGGTTTTGCAAACCCTAAAGGGAAGCTTGGGCAGTAGTTGTGTTTTTTAATAAAGGTCTTTGTAAAGGTAACCTTGAACAACATCTCCATGAAACAGTAAACACCATTGTGCTAAGCACACCACAGACACATTAAATAACTATTGGAACTTCTTTCATTATTGGGCTAAACAAGGGAAAAATTGATCAGTCAATAAACATTTATTAAAGGCCTTGTATATGTTAGGCATTACTCTAAGCACAGGGAATACAAAAAGAGGTCAAAGGTGGATCCTTCCCTCAAAGAGCTCACATCTAATGGGGGAACCAACATGCAAACAAAAAAAGAAAACTATATATGGGATAAATAGGAAATAATTAACAAAGAGAAGACATTGCAATTAAGAGGGGCTACGGAAGGCTTCCCGTAGAAAGGAGCATTTTAGTTAGTTTAGTTGGAACTGGAGCTTGAGCCTCAAAGACAGAACTAAAACCAATGACTAGGAGCTAAATAGAGACCAATTTCTCCTCACTCTAAATCAAAGCTGTCTACAAATGAAATATCACCCTGGACAAGTCACTCAACCTTGTTTACCTCAGTCTCCTCATCTGTAAAATAAGCTGGAGAAGGAAATGGCAAATCACTCCAGTATCTTTGCCAATTTAACCCCAAAAGGGTCACAAAGAGTCGAATATGACTGAAAATGACTGAACAACAAATAAATGAAATAGTGAAGGCTGTAATGTAAAGACTGAATGACTACTTGTTGAAAATGTCATAGAAAGATTTATGTTCTGGGAAGGGGTCAGACTAGATGAACTCTGAGGTCCTGTACAGCTCTGCAATTTCAGGATTCTATGATTCATGCTGAAAGACTGATGTCCTTAGAAACCCAAGATGTCAAAAGATTCAACTCATGACTGCACAGATCTACCACCCACAAAGTATTTACCATGAGGCCTTCACCCACAGCTTTGTTCTCCATCTGACTGATCTTTCTCCAACTTGGAAGAGTCATTGCAATCCTCTTGTTTCCACTGGGATTTAGAGGAAAAGGTGACAAGAGAAAGGACTAGAGGCATTTGGTGAAGGTTGTAGAGGTAGCATAAGGGAAACTGACTCAGCTCTGGAGAAATGAGTGTGCCAAGGAACATGTGCGGCATATGTCGTATCAGGGCATCACGCTATAATAGCATCAGATGTTGTTGTTCATTCATTTCGAGTTCTATCTGACCCTTCGTGATCCCGTTTGGTGTTTTCTTAGCAAAGGCAAAGATACAGGAGTAATTTTCCATTTCCCTCTCCAGTTCACTTTACACATGAGGAAACTGAGGCAAACAGGTTGAGTGACTCACTCAGGGTCACCCAGCTAGTAAGTGTCTGATGCTGGATCTGAACTCAGGAAGATGAGTCTCCAGGCCCAGCACTCTGTTCACGTAGCCACCTATCTTCCCCAACAGTAGGAGTAAGACTGAGCAAACATTGAGAAAGTAAAGGATAATGAAGGGAGTGGAAAGAGAGGTCTACAGTCGGGATGAATGAATGACAAATTTAAAATGAAAATATGCAGTATGCAAAATAAATCATTTTTAATTTATTTAAAACCAGCTGGAGTCTTCTGTCTCACTCCCTTTTCCTTTACTCTTCATTTGATACTAGAGACAGTGAAAAAGACTTTTTTAGGTGATAGGATAATTTTTAATTAAATTAAATCCTTGGATTCAAATCCTTCATGATCTGCCCTCTCTATCATACTACCTCTCAACTCTACACAATCAACTGATCAATCAATAAGCCTTATTAAGGCTTACTAAATACTAAATACTATGTACTATTAGCTATGTGCTATGCGCTCTGCTAAATAGAGGGTTGATAAAAAGATACAAAATAGAACAATCTCCACTCTCAAAGAACTTCCATTCTAGGTTGTGGGGGGGGGGGAGGGAGAACACAATGCAGACAAGAATACACTATATTAAAGTTATTCCTCCCTCCTGGATGTCCTTTTTCCTTCATCAGCCTTTCCCTTTTCTCAAAATCCTGCTCATCTGTTAGAGCCCTAAATTAAATTAATTGAGTTTCCCCTTATATTAGCCCCAAATAATGGTTCTATGTTTCATATTAGTTTTGTATTAAATTCTAGCTTTTAAAAAAAATTCAAAAAGACTTTCATTTTCTGAAGCTAACTGTTTTTCTAAACTTCTCTTTTTTCAATGTATACCCTTAGAGGTACCTCCCTTAGAGGTAAAGCTAAATGTTCATGTGTCTTTCCTAAAGAGGACAGAATTACATTCCCGGATATTCTTAATATTAAAATGAAATCTTACTATTCTGAAGGATTTATGTGTATACAACCTACAAGCAAAGAGATGGGTTTTAAACATTGTTTTCAACTTTATCTGTTGAATTCTTACTCATCTTTTAAATCTTAAGTCATGTCGCCTTCTTCATAAAGTCTTTTCTGCTCACTCTGGCTAGTCATCCGCCTCCCTCAAATCTCACAGCGCATTTTATTTTGTGACTTTGAAGCACTCATGTAATTTTATGCATTAGAGATACCTGCTTGATGGCTTATCCCTGTACAAGATGGTGAGCAGCTCCTTGAAAGCAAAGTCTTTGTTTTATCTAAATTTTGTAGATTCCCCTCATTGCCTAGCACAGCGTTCTATACAAGTAGGTGTTTAATAAATATTTGTTTTATACTATTCTATCCCCTGATCCTCCAACCAAAAATAATCTCTTCCTCTTTTAAAGTCCCACAGCTCTCTGTATCTCTCAAGGACTTTAACTTAACTGCCTTGAATTACCATTATTTGTTCATATGTTTTTAGATTTCCTACTAGGTTACAATTGTCCTGAGGTCAGAGACCTTGTCTGGTTTTTCTTTATATCTCCTACAGTGACTAACATATAGTAGGTATGTGATATATATTCGTGGAATAAATTAATTTTACACATTTGTTCTTGTTGGGGGAGCAGCTAGGTGGCACAGTGAGTAGAGCACTGGGCTTGGAATCAGGAAGATTTGTCCTCATGAATTCTAATCCAATCTCAGATGCTTACTAGCTGTGTGACCCTGAGCAAGTCACTTAACCCTCTTTGCCTCAGTCCCTCATCTGTAAAAATGAGCCAGAGAAGGAAATGGCAAACCCCTCCAGTATCTTTGCCAAGAAAACCCCAAAATGGGGATCACAAAGAGTCAGACACAACTGAAACAATTCAACAAAAAAGGTATAAATTGAATGATACAACTATCTCCTGGATTCAATGATCATTTCTATGCTAAAGAGTCTCAGACCTTTTTTACAGACTTAACATTTCTGCTGACTTCCAGTCTCATTGACTATTGGGTATCCTGAAATGGACATCTTCTACACATCTTAAACTCAACTCATTATCTTTCCCTACCAAACCCTCTCCTTTTCCTCACTTTCTTACTGTTGAGAGTACCATCATCTTCCTGGGCACCTGGGTTCACAACTTAAGTGAAATGCTCAACTCCTTACTCTCTTTCTCTAAACCTCTATATCTGATCTCTTCCCAAGGTCTATTACTTTTACCTTTCTAACATCTCTTAGATGCCTCCCTTCTCTCCTCTAATAATCTACTACCTTTTTGCAGACTCTCATCATATCATACCTAGACTATTGCAATGGCCTGCCTCCTCATTGTTCTGCCTGGCACATCTCTCCCCAATCCAGTCCATCCTCATCTCAGTTGTCAAAGTGATCTTTCTAAAACATGGGTCTGAACATGTCACTTCCCAATTCCATAAACTCCAGTGTTTTCCTATCACTTCCAGGATCAAAGAGAAAATTCTCTATTTGGCATTCAAAGCCCTTTATAACTTGCCACCTCTACCCCCACCTTTCCAGTCTTCTTATGCCTTCTATTCCTTCTCCATACTCTTCAATCTGGAAACACTGGCCACCTTGCTTTTCTTCACACAAGGTACTCCATCTCCTGACTCTAAGCATTTTCTTTCTTTCTTTCTTTCTTTGCTTTTTTTTGGAGGGGTTTTGCAGGGCAGTTGGGGTTAAGTGACTTGCCCAAGGTCACAAGGCTAGTTTTTTGTGTTAAGTGTCTGAGGCTGGATTTGAATTCAAGCCCTCCTGACTCCAGGTCCAGTGCTCTATTTATTGAGCCACCTAGCCGCACTCAACTCCAAGCATTTTCACTGATTGTCCCCCATCCCTGGAATCTCTCCACCTCATCTCCACCTCTGGCTTTCCTAGCTTCCTTCAAATCCCACCTAAAATCCCACCTTCTACAGGAAGCCTTTCCCAACCTCACTGAAATCTATTGCCTTCCTTCTGTTGATAATTTCCGATTTCTCCTCTATATTGCTTCTTTGTACATCATTGTTCGCACATTGTCCTCCCACATTAGACTGTGAGTTCCTTGACAGTAGAAATTTTACCTTTCTTCATATTCCTAGTACTTAGCACCGTGCCTGACATATCATAGGTGTTTAATAAGCATTTACTGACTAATTACTGATTCCTCCTCCAGTGCTCTCCACTATTGTATATGTTTCCATTTGTATTTCTCTCCCACTTTAACAATGATTACTGAGTCTCCCCACCCCACCCCCAACTTTCCTCCTTCTTCCCTTAAAGCATCACAGACCAATACATTCCACCAAAAACTGCATATAACAAACAACCCTGAATTTTTTTATTCAAACCAAGGGAGAATGGATTTGATTTGCCGTTTCTGGTTTGGCAAATCTACCTACAAAAGCTATGGGTTACTATCTCTAGAAGTCACTCCTGTTTTGAACGTCATTAGCACTGAGACAACTCAAAACTTCCAAAGAAGCTGTGAGAAAAGAATTTGAGTTTTGAGGGAAAATTAAACTCTGTTTTGGTAAGAGCATTTCTGCTCTAAAAAGGTAAAGAAACTGCCCTAAAATGGTAAAGACGTCCTCTTCTCTTTGTCCTTTGTCACTGGCTCCAAGCACTGGACCATACAAACTGTGTGTGCACAAAATATTTCCATGAACAATGGACCTCTGCTTTCATCCCTGGTGAGTCAATATTAGTGTTGGTGACCTTTTAAGTGCCTTGAACTTTCAGTTCAATGTCAGTCCTTTCAACTTTGGTCCCCATTCTACCTTAGTCATCCACAAGAATGATTATACCTTAAACATATCCCCTGGAACTATTAGACCTATAAATATTCTTCTACCTTCCTCATTTTTCTCCCTCTCACTCTTCCTAAGCTATTTTAAAAAAAAAACAAACCATTTTCTCTCATTCTCCAATTTTGGCTTCATTTCCTTCCCTTCACAATCTTGATACTAAAATCAGACATTTCAATAGTTCACTGTCCTCTGTCTTTTAACCTTTCATTCCCTTGTCTTTGTACTGTTCCCACTTTGCTAATCTCCAGCTGTGGGAGATGTAAGGAATCCCCATCATCCTTCACCTTTTTTCCTATTTCTGATCTTCTAGAGGAAATTACAAAATTATACCATGTCCACCAAAAATATGTGCTATCTAACTAAATTATCCGGGCCCTAATTGCTACACAGCAATCATCTTACTCGACTCTGATTGGTTCTTTGTTATCCTCACTACAACACGCCTTTCTGTCTCCTCTCTGACTTCATCCTTTCCTACCTTTTCCTGTATGCTTGTTGTCTCCCCCATTAGAACATAAGCTTCTTGTGAGTAAGAAGTGCTTTATTCTTTGCATTTGTATCCCTAGCACCTGGCATAATGCCTGGCACATAGTAGGTGCTTAGTAAATGATTGATGATTGATTTCTATCTCTTCCTATCTCTCCTCGACATTATTCTTTATCAATCATACTTCATAGCAATTTCCCCTTCTTCACTGGCTTCCATCCCTCTACCCACAAACATGCCTGAGTCTCACCTATCTTGAAAAATTCCTTTGACTCAGCCATCCCACTCATTATTGTCATTTCTTTCCCCTCCTTGTCATTTCTAACTTTAGATATTACCATCCCTGAAAATCACTCTCAAGATTCTAAATTCTGAAATTTTCTTTAGAAAGAGTAGTTTATACTTGCTGACTCAAATTCCTCACTATCCATTTACTCTCCCATTCCCCAAAAGCAGATACTCATCTCAACAATGCTACTATAACTGCAAAGTTGTTAGTTCTTATCCTGTATGACTTCCTGCATCATCTGGCATTGTTAACCACTCCTTTCTTAAAACTTTCTCCTCCTTTGATTTCACCTTTGATTTCATAATATTGCCCTTACCTGGGTCCCCTCCTATCGATCTAAGACTAAGAATAAAATAATTCTTACTCACAAGAAGCTTATGGTCTAATGGGAGAGACAACACATATACATAGGAAAAGATAGGAAAGGATGAAGTCAGAGAGGAGACAGAAAGACGTGTTGTGGGGAGGTTAAGAAAGAACCAATCAGAATTGAGTAAGGTGATTCCTGTGTAGCAAAGGTTCGTGTTAAATCGTTTTACTTTCTTGCCTTATAGAAGTGTGGGCGTCTCTCAACATTCTGTCCTTGACTCTTTTCTTTTTTGTTTCTACATTTTTTCATTCATTCCTAAGGCTTAAATTATCACTTCCATGTGGCTGACTTACAAAGCTATCTATCTATCTATCTGTCTGTCTGTCTGTCTGTCTGTCTGTCTGTCTGTCTATCTCCAGTCATAATCTCTTCCCAAAGATCCAGTCCCATATTTCTGACAACTGGACATCCCACTGATACCTCATAGGGTCAACACCTCTCCTCCTAAATCTACCTTTCCTCCAAGATTTCATATAGCATTGTGCCTTTTGTCTTTATAAAATCCTATATAGGATCAAACTTATTCATGTGTACCTTATTCTCCATATTAAATGGTAAACTTTTTCAGGCCAGGGATTATTTTCCAAATTTGGATCCTCAGTAACTGGAACAGTTCCTGGCACATAGTAAGTACTTAATATATGTTTGTCAACTTGAATATAATATGTGATAAATATAGATCCAAAAATCAACTATTCTCCTTTTATTCTCATACTGGGATGGCTTCCATAACTTTGAGGACTCATTTGGTCAATTACATAATTAATAACAATGATTATGATGGATATACTTCACTTTTATAGAGCATATTTAATTTTTCAAAGTGCTTTTATATCCATTATCTCATTTGGTCCTCACAGCAATCTCAAGAGAATGGTGAGTTACAACAATAGAACATTTATGAAACATTTCCAGGAATTTATCTCTTAAATCTCATTCCTTCCCGTATGCCTTGATCTCCGCCTTCCCCCTGCCATACACATATACACAGTGAAGTATAATTATGGCTCTTAAGACTATTACAAATTACAAAATGCATTGCAGTACAAAGACAAATGACAACATTTACATAAACTTTCATGGTATGTGAACATGGGAAACTTTAAACCCTAGGTTTTGCCTGTTAAATCTTGGTGCCTACAGCAGAGTCTACATCTCCCAGAGAGGGGGACGGACTGATACAGTGAGATACTCGGGTCCTTGACCCAACGGGGGACAAAAGTCATCATTGCTTAACTATCCCCACCCCCCCCTTTTCAGTGTGACCAATGTCTTGGTTGTGAAGCAAAGAAGTGTGGCCCACAGAGACAACACAAGGAACACAAACACAGTGTACATGTACTCTGCCCACCCCCAAGCTCTCCCTTTCTCAGCATATCAGTGGCAAACCATCTACAAAAGCAAAAATAAGAGGGAAAATATTCAGGAGCCCCAGGCTGAAGTAAAGCCATGTTCCCCTGAGGATTCTGGGGCCATACTCTTGTCTTTCCCCTTACTATTCTTTCTGAAGTATATTGTTCTTGCTTTAATTCCCTGAATTGGTTCTGTGTGAAGAATCTCTGGACTAAATGGCATCTACTCAAGCTCCACATTCACAGTCTCTGAAAGCCCAAGGTTGTCTCTGTTGCATGAGAAGGCACTGGAGGACGATCATAATGGAAAAACCACCATGTAGCTAAGGGAAAATATCTAGGAGCTTGACTGAACACCTGGGAAATCGCTAAAATACAAAAAGAGATCTCACGCGTGAGGAAGGGCATTGTCAAACATCCCATATGCACATCACAGCTGAAGGTCCTGGAACCTGACAAAGAAACATCAATACAGTGGATATACTTATGGATGCTGACAGATCTCCATTAGCAGCAGGTTTTAATTTAGAGAAACCAGATCAGTGTAGTGAAGAAAGTGCCTGACTTGGGATCAGGTGAGACCCAGGTTCATTCCTGCCTCTGATGTTACTAGACAAGTTACCATGGGAAAGTGACAGCCTTCCCAAGCCTCAGTTTCCTCATCTGTGAAAATGGAGGTAATAGCTCCATGTAGTACTTACTTCCAGAAGTGTTGTAAGGATCAAATGAGATAATGTTATAAAGTCCCTTGCTAACCTTTCAGGACAATATAAATCGTCATCATCATCTTCATCAACACATCTGTATATAGTCCATCAATATGCTCTGGAGCTACTATCTCAAACTTTCATCCACATTAGTAGATTGGGTCCCTAGCACAGAGCTTCCTACTTGTCCCCTAAGGATGCTAGGGTACCCTGAAGGGTTGGGGGTGAAGAGATTCTCTAGTACTATAACTCAAAAGCCCCCACTGGTATACTCCCTACGTTATCAATTGATATCAATTTGCTAGCCAGACCTAATTAGTTTTCAGAAAAGGTATTTACTAAAGTGGTATGATAAGGATACTTGTTACAACGCCTCCCCACCCCAGTCTCTCCGCAAAAAATCTGGTTGCACATTCTCCCACAAGCATATTATGAATCCAGGAAAAAGTAATTTCAAGCTTAGAGACCAACATGTGGCAAAGGGAGTAGCTCACAACTAAAGTTCGTTTGGTTAAAGTCTTTTTCTCTCTTTCATGGGACCCTTGTAAAGTTTTCCTTAGATATGATACAACTTTCTTCTGGATTCCTTGGAGAGTCCTAAAGTTACCTTTCCTTAGTTCATTCTCTGTTCCTGATATAGACACTGCAGCTAGGTGGTGCAGGGATAGAGCTTGGAATGAGGAAGGCTTATCTTCATGTGTTCAGATCCAGCCTTAGACCCTTCCTATTTGCATGACCCTGGGTGAGTCACATTACCCTGTTTGCCTCAGTTGCTCATCTGTAAAAAATGAGCTGGAGACAATCACAGACACATTGTATGTGTGATGACCAACCCTGATAAACTGGATTCTTCTCAGCAACACACAGTTATAAGACAACTCTACAAGTCTCAGGATGGAAGGAAATATCTACATTCAGAGAAAGAGCTAGAAAGACTAGAGTTTAAATGGAGACTGAAGCAATACATGCTATCGTTCTTTTTCAT